>CM067375.1:83655468-84252573 GCA_034401795.1 Chaetoderma sp. LZ-2023a
ATTAAAACTTCAATACCCTGTCGGAAATGTTTGTTTTTAAAATCTCTCTACATGGAAACAAAGTATCTCTTTATAAAAAAAGAGTAAACAAACTTTTAAGATATTTGCTGACAACTGATTTAACCATGTCACTGACGAAATCACAGTAGCTTAATTTCTTAGGAAAACTGCCTAGTTTGAAAATAATTTGACTGGAAGCCAACGCAGCAAGGCAGTAGCAATGGCTTCCAGGGAAATTAATTTCAAAATAATCAACTGATTAATTCCTATGTAATAGAGATGTTGTATCAGTTGTGTAGGGCTAAAAGCGTTAAGGATTCAGAGATCAATAAACAAAGCCAAACACATGAGGGACGCAGTAAACACAAATCTTCTGCCAATGGGAAAAACAACAGAGAGACTGAGAAAGTAAAAATATTCTCTTTAAAATATAACATCCCTAATTTGCTCTTGACCTTTTTGGTCAAATTATTAGTACCGTAGTTGAAATTTAGGATCATAGTTGTGTACCCATAATTGGATATATATAGGTAGTAGCAGAAACAGATATCTATAATTAAGTGATTTTAGTTAATATTAGTGGTGAGCTGTCGCCAAATGTGTACATGCATGTATCATATGTGCATGAAAACACACACACACACACACACGCACGCACGCACACACGCATGCACATCATGCATACACATACACACACCACGCATGCGCACACACACACCACACACACGCACACGCACACACACACACACACACACACACACACACACACATCTTGCACGCACACACATCTTGGACGCACATACACACATCATGCATGCACATACACACATCATGCACGCACATACACACATCATGCATGCACATACACACATCATGCATGCACACACACGCACGCACGCACGCACGCACGCACACACACTCAGGCACTTACGCGCACATATACAGGACTCTACACAAAGTACATGTAACATACAATGTACACATTTTATGTTTCACAATATATATCTTATTTCAGTCAGAGAATTATAAGAAGATGTGTATTGGCCCCATGACTTGGCCAGTAACAGCATGCATATTGGCTTTTCTTGTAATGCAAAACTTCTGGACAAGTCAAGCGGATAATATGAATTTCAGGAAGCGCTTCAGACGCCAAGATAATCACGAAGATAATATACCGGTTAAAAACAGCAGTTATGAAAGTCAGCATGTCCTGGCATGTATATCAGGAGACCCCACAGCAGCAGTAGTGCCGATTAATCTGACAGTATCATTCAAAGCACCTGAGAATATCCCAATTACAGGTAAACTCTCATATAAATTCACACCTAGAACTTAAAGGCTACAGAATATTTTGAAAATAGTTTGACTGTAAACCGTTGATTCCATATGCAGAAACAGCCTCCAGTTAAAGTAATTTCAAATTATTTGACTTTACCGTGTGAGTAATGGACCTTTCCACTTTTAGCTATGCCCCGCCCATCTCAATCTAAGCCCCACCCATACAACGTCTCTGTTGGGATCGATTGATCTCTGAACTCCCTGACTATTTCAATTTCCAGAAAACTATACACGTAAGCTGTTGAATATTTTAAAACTAATTTGATTTGGTGCTATATAGGCAGCAACAGCACCAGCGCAGTTAAATTAGTTTCAAAATATTCAACAGCATGTTTATTAAATAGTAAAGACATACAATTCATACAACATGTCAGACTACTAAGAGTTAAAGATGGGCCAAATAAAATCATTTATGATGTAATGATTATGATACGCGTCACTTAGTTGGTTAAGACATCATATGATCGATGGATAAACTTGGAAGGTTCCATTTTATGGCTATGTGAAAAATGTTAGTCATAATAAGGAATATTTCTTTTACATAAGCAAACTAATATGTTGATGTTGTGTTTGATGGTTGAAATCAAATGTGAACGCGCCACAGTATGACTGACCATCTTGACTTTACTTTGTCAAAATGTCAAAGATTTGACAAACTGACCATCTGACCGACCAACCTATACTAGCTACGAGTAGCAAATAAAAAGCTTGGAATACATATTGAAAATGCTGTTGGGGTGGGTATGAATTTTGATGGCGTATATCGGGTCCTGTCAAGCAGGTCCCATTCACCCCAAAAATGCTGTAATTGTTCAATGTTATTGTGTTTATAAGTTAGTAAACAAGTGATAAGTTTTAACCATGATCCGCCAATTTCCAGCCATGATCTGCCTATTTTTTAGCAATGATCCGCCTATGTCTAGGCATGATCCGCCTATTTCTAACCATGATCCGCCCATTTCTAGTTATGATCCACCAATTTATAGCCATTATCCACATATTTCTAGCCATGATCTGCCTATTTCTAGCCATGATCCGCCTATTTCTAGCCATGATCCACCTGTTTCCAGCCATGATCCGCCTATGTCTAGCCATGATCCACCAATTTCTAGACATGATCCGCCTATTTCTAGCCATGATCCGCCTATTTCTAGCTAAACTCCATCCAATGCTTACTCTTGTTGGAATGCGATTTAAAACTTTGAAACCCGAGTTCACAGAATTAAAAATTTCAATGTAACTATACAGGGTGAGGGTTGTTCCTGCCTATGGCAGCAACAGCTCCCCGTCAAATTAGTTTCAAAATATTAAACAGAATTGTAGATTCATCAAAGACATACAATTCCGACACTACTGACGGACTTTGATTTTCATGGCGCTAGATCCGCCATTATCATTTTGACGTCAGCTAAATAGTGATGTAACTGATTAGGATGTCATATGCTTCACTTTGTGCAACATATACTTGATGCTGAATAACTGTAACAGCCAGGTAGCTCCAAAGGCATGTCTAGACAAACTCGATGCCTGCCATCTCAAACATTGTCAAACATCACTGGATACCGATTGCCAGACAGCATAATTCCAGTTACAATGTACTATAAAGATGTGTAATACATTGGCATTTTTTTTTTTTAGCAAATGGAATGCCTGGCCCACCAGGGATGCCAGGATTTCCCGGTGAGCGAGGAGCACATGGCGTGGCAGGAGCAATGGGACCACAAGGACCAGAGGGACAACAGGGCACACCTGGAAAGACAGGGAAGCCAGGTGTCAGAGGACAGATAGGTAATGTCATTTACACACATATATAATCACCTACAAAATGATGAACCTTTAATTGAGCAGGGAGACGATTGGTCATGGTGTTAGCATGGTCAGCTGATAATCAGCTGCATGGTGTTCAAATCCCGTTCGACTCTCAGATGATCAGATGGCTGACAAGCGAGCAATCGGTGGAAACATAGGTAAACTCCTTTACTCCCCATTGCCTCTCTCCACCCAGGAGTATAAATGGCTACCAGTGTAAAACTGGGGACGTTACCAATAATAGATTGAAATATAAGCCAGTCTAGATATGGCGTGAATGGGACCTGGAATCAGGGACTCAATAGACGCCAATCAAACCAATAACTTCTTCTATAGGCAGTTATAAGAGAAAGCTAGCTGCTTATAAGAGAAAGCTAGTTGCTTATAAGAGAAAGCTAGCTGGTTAAAAGAGAAAGTTAGCTGGTTAAAAGAGAAAGCTAGCTGGTTATAAGAGAAAGCTAGCTGCTTATATGAGAAAGCTAGCTGCTGATATGAGAAAGCTAGCTGCTTATAAGAGAAAGCTAGTTGCTTATAAGAGAAAGCTAGTTGCTTATAAGAGAAAGCTAGCTGGTTAAAAGAGAAAGTTAGCTGGTTAAAAGAGAAAGCTAGCTGGTTATAAGAGAAAGCTAGCTGCTTATATGAGAAAGCTAGCTGCTGATATGAGAAAGCTAGCTGCTTATAAGAGAAAGCTAGCTGCTTATATGAGAAATACATATATAATATCATCGCCGCCATCTTTTCTTATATAATCCGTAATGCTACTGTGTCATACCTGGTGATGCTACATTTTATGCAATGCCTCTAATAGCTGGAGATTCAAGTGCGGACAGTCTAAACAGTAGTGTGGCGATAGAAACAGTTCGTTATGAAGAAAATGAAAACTACTTAATTAAGTACAACATATACCCAGTAACTGTAAAAGTGAAGAATTCTAATTCAATAACCAAATGGATTTCTACATTTGAGCAATTCTATGGTGAGTCAAATAATAAGGAGGACAATGGATTAATATTCCGTATTAAGCGTCTTGTTTCTGAAAATGTCGAGTGTAATGTAATAGTTACAGTCTACTCAACCACATCCGTCATACATGTACAAGGAGAGAATTGTCGCTACTGGATTGCAACAGATCTTTTGCATTTGTCGCGCATGATATTTGATGAAAATAAATTCGATAAGCGTGATGATGACAATGGTGACAAAAGTAATAATGATAATAATGACACCCGTATTGCAGATGTCGCTCAAAATCAAAATGAACAATTGGACATTTTAAATGAAAACTGTTCTGGTCTGACATAAGCGAAGATGATCTGTATTTTTCACCGGAAACTACTACGTTTCCTAAGCAGCTCTTCAGTCCAGAATATGCCAGCACACCTGCTGCGCGTAATCAACGAAGATCTAGCAGCAAGATTTGTTCAGTTATAACCAACCCAGTCAGCAAGATCTATTTAAGCAAATCTTTATGCTTAATGAACTGCTTCTGAGCAAGGAAGCCATAATCAAGGAGCTCCATGAAGAAAATAAGCGGCTTGCCAGTGACTTACAATCTAAATGTATTAAAATGACAAATGAAATTGGTGTGATGAAATGCCCAGAGATAAAAACAATGACAGAAGTCAGGGTTATGACTGAGATGGCCGTTGCTGATATTGTTTTGCAACGTACCACCCAACATGCTGCCATGGAAGCTACCGTGAATGGAACTCTTGATGAATCTAAAAGTTAATAATAGACCTTCATCATCATATCCACGACCTATCGCGTACCATCCTATGCCAGCGCCAAGGCTTCCTAAACCAAAGACTTCCAAACAAATAAGCTACGCGCGAGTGATTAATGGACCTGCACCAGATCAGTTACATGAATGTATCCCGCGGGTAAATGAGAACTCCACTATAACACGCGTCCCGCTAGTAAGCAAAACACTTCCTAAAAAGACATTGATAATTGGGAGTTCTATAATAAAAGGCGTGAACACCAATGGCCTTCAAGATTCGGTTGAGGTTATGTGATAGAGGATATTCACTCCAAACTACTTAGTTCCGACTTACATACGTACAAAGACATAATTATTATGGCAGGTACAAATAATTCTGATGGATCATTAGCTGATGCCCTTATATCCATGGACAATTTAATTATGGATCTACAAACGCTAGTACCATAATGCAAAATACGTATATGCGAGCTATGTCCCCGTGGTGATGCAAAGTATCGACAGGACTTCATCCGCTCATTCAATAAGCAGTGAGAGAACATTTTCTAAACTTCTCAATGATCAGGTCCGCAGATTACTTTTATTCATCATATAGGCCTGGTTCCATAGACAACGCGTTATATCACGCAGATAAGCTGCACATAAACAGTCGTGGATCATCACTTCTTGTTAAGTGTCTGAATGACTATGTTCCAATCGTCAGGTCGCCGTCGTGTAAATTTTGCGGGGAACCCAACCACAGGTATACCAATGTGTCGGCATGGTCAGCCTGTCCATTGCTGGAGTCGTATGGGATCCGGTCACAAATTAAACTCGTGTCCAGTATATTAGGAACGTGGCCAAGAAGTAGAGCCAAACAAACATTTTAAATACAATATAAGCAAAACTAAGTGTTTGAACAGTTTGGATGCAGTTACTAACGGGACTATGACTAATGACATTGATATGAATGTAAAACTGTATGGTCTTCCCGCAGTAAACTCCTCGAGTAAACGTGATGTCAATTCAGTATGTATGGTATGTAGTGATGAGTCCAAACATTGTATTGAGTATCATAATTATTCTAATCTGTTGCTCAGTAATAGATATCAACTACTCAGTAACAATACGAGTAATAGTGGTATCTTGCCAAAATGCGGCATACACGCTAATAATATACTATATGATGAAGACAACGACGATGATGACGATCATGACAACTATGACGATCTTGACAATGATGACGATCACGATAATGATCATGATCATGACAATGTTGACAATCGTGGCAATGATGACGATCATGACAATGATGATGATGATGATGATCATGATAATGATGACGATCATGGCAATGATAATGATCATGCCAATGGTGATGATGATGATGATGATGATGGCATAATTGACGGTGCTGCTGCTGCTGCTGCTGCTGCTGCTGCTGCTGCTGCTGTTGATGATGATGATGATGATGATGATGATGTTAGTGGCGGTGGTGATGATGGTGTTGGTGGTGGTAGTAGTGGTGGTGGTGGTGGCAGGGGTGGTTGTTATGGTGGTGTTGGTGGTGGTGGTCGTGGGGGCGGCGGTCGTACTATTAATAATAATAATAATAATAATAATAATAATAAATCCATTGATCTGCCGTCTTTCAATATTAATTCTAAAGGAATTAGGATTGGTCATTTAAATGTACAGCACCTGGTGCCTAAGATTGACCAGTTAAAACTGATTATGGAGAAGTGTGAAAAAGAACTTGAAGTTTTCTGTACCACTGAAACATTTCTCTCATCAACAATCCCAAATAACTCCATTGAAATTGAAGGCTATGTTAATGAAAGAAAGGACAGAAAAGAACGGGACGGTGGTGGAATTGTACTATATATATCTGATAACTATTCATATGTGAGGAAACTAAATTTTGAAACCGATGATCTGGAAACTCTATGGATTGAAATTAGACCCTTTAAGACCAAGCCTTTCCTATTGGGCTGTGTCTATAGACCCCCTGATTCACCTGCTATCTGGATTGATGAATTTGAAGCTATGTTAGAAAAGGTATATTCCGAAAACTCAGACATTATACTTGTAGGAGATTTTAATTTCAACCTTATTAAAGCAGATAATCATAAATGGCAGTCTTTAATTGAATTTTTTCATTTAGAGCAACTTATACGTAATCCAACCAGAGTTACTGAGAAAACATCAAAACTGATTGACCATGTGTATGTCACAGATAAAGACAAAATTCAATCGTCACATGTCGGCTCTTTGGCGCTAAGTGACCATTATCCAATATTCGCTGTACGCAAATGTAAACCATTCAAAACTCAAAATTTGCACCAACTTATTAAATACAGGAGCATCAAAAGCTTTAATGAAGCTAAGTTTCTTAGTGACCTGTCTGTATTTGATTGGCGTTCTATAGGTTATTTAGGTAGTCCTGATCTAGCGCTTGATCAAAGGTATGCAAAATTCATCAACATTATAAATAAACACACTCCTGTCATTGAACGCAGAGTTAAACGTGTATGTCAACCGGGATGGATGAACAGAGAAATTTTAAAAACAATGAAAGAAAGGGATTATCATAAAAACGTAGGAAACATGTTGAATTTTAAAATGTTAAATCAAAGAGTTGCGTATTTGATTAAAGCATCTAAACGAGATTATTTTGCAAATAAATTAGAAGCAGGAAAAAATAATCCGGCTAATATATGGAAAATTCTAAGACATAAATCTCAAGGCTAACAAATTACCTTCGATAATCTGTGATGATAATGGAAGTGAAATTCAAAACCCACAAATGCAATCTGAACATTTTAATATATATTTCAGTACAATCGCGTCAAAACTGACACACTCCATGATAAAACAAAGGCCAATGTCATTTGATAAGCTATCAGATCATGTTTTTAATAAAGTTCCAGAAAATTTAGAGTTTCGAATTCCATATATAACCGTTGAATAGGTGTCCAGAGAACTTAGCAACTTAAAAACAAATAAGTCATCTGGTTATGATGAATTGAATGCACACTTCCTCAAAGCAGCAGCATCAATAATTGCACCCTCCATTACACTTATTATAAACAAAAGCATAGCTACGGGAGAATTCCCCAAAATGTGGAAATGTGCAAAAGTAAAGCCTCTACATAAATCTGATTCAAAAACCAATGTTAGCAATTATAGGCCTATCTCTATATTACCCATTGTCTCCAAGGTTATTGAACGACACATACATGATCATATTTATAAATTTATAACCAAGTATAATTTATTAGTGGAGTCGCAATCAGGTTTCAGACTTAACCATTCATGTGAAACTGCTTTGTTAAATCTAGTAGAAAGATGGCGCTTTTCGATAGATAATGGCGACCTTATTGGTTCTATTATGATTGACTTTAAAAAGGCCTTTGATCTTGTCAATCATGACATCCTATTACAAAAATTAAGTATTTACAAATTCAGCTATAATACATTAAAGTGGTTTTCTTCATATTTAAATGGCAGACAACAATACGTTTCAATTTCTGGAAAGAATTCTAAACCACTGCCCATCGATATATGAGTACCACAAGGCTCAGTTTTAGGGCCACTTCTGTTCATTTTATATGTTAATGATTTACCCATGTGTGTCAACAATCTTATGGATATGTATGCTGATGATACAACTATGCATGCTGCTAGCTCAAATGTCGCTCAATTAACGGTATGAAGTTGGTAGAAGAATGGTGTGTAAATAATAATGTTATAATCCCTACAAATCGTGGAAGCTTAAATGTTGTGGAATCTGACAAACTTTTAGGAGTATACATAGACAATACGCTTGCATGGAAAGAACATATAGGCAAACTTTGTAAAAAGATTTCGTCCTTGATTTATATTCTACGGAAAAATAAACATTATCTTAGCATTGAGCAATGAAATCTTTTCTATAAGTCGTATATCCTTTCACACATTGATTATTGCGGTCTTGTATTTTGCCCGTCTTCACCTACATTATTGGATAGTTTAGAAAAACTACAAAAATGGGCTGCTAGGGTGATATTAGACATGCCTTACAGGACACCATCTGCACAACTATATGAAACATTAAACTGGACAAATTTAACTAAAAGAATGCAAATTAAAATGGGTATTATGACATATAAATCTAGAAATGGTCTGGCCCCTGGTTACATGAAAGACATGTTCACTTCCGTTGGGGTGGCGCACACTAGAAATTTACGTTCCAAAACACGCAATCACCTACAACTTCCGAGGATTAAAACGGAATATGGCAGAAAAAGCTTCAAATACACTGCAGCGCAACTGTGGAATTCTCTGCCTGAAACGATTACTCAGTCTTCTACTCTGCTGACATTCAAATCAAATATACATGAATATATTACTAAATTATAGTGATATATGGGCAATGTGATTTCACCTTTTTACTTGTGTTCTAATATTGCATATTTTGTTTATTTCTAAATAGCTGTGTATGTGTGTATGTGTGAATGAATGTGTACGACCTTGCGCGTATGTATGCGTGAACGGTGATTCGAACATCGACATTCGACGAGGTAATTATTCTGCAATACTGTTTTCGTAATATCTATCGAAAATGAACAAATATCTTAATTATCTAATTTAACAGTCATTTTACTTGTGTTATAATATTCTACATTTATAAATAGTTATACATATATGCGTGCGTGCGTGCTTGTGCATGCGCGCGCGCGTGTGTGTGCGTGCGTGCGTGTGTGAGGGCCTCGGGAAGATCAGTTTACTGACGATGTATACCCTCCTTAAATAAAGATTATTATTATTATTATTATTAAAGCTAGCTGGCTATAACAGAAAGCTAACTGGCTATAAGAGAAAGCTAGATGGTTATAAGAGAAAGCTAGCTGGTTATAATGTTAAGAGAAAGCTAGCTGGTTATAAGAGAAAGCTAGCTGGTTATAAGAGAAAGCTAGTTGGTTAAAAGAGAAAGCTAGCTGGTTATAAGAGAAAGCTAGCTGCTTATATGAGAAAGCTAGCTGCTTATAAGAAAAAGCTAGCTGCTTATAAGAGAAAGCTAGCTGCTTATATGAGAAAGCTAGTTGCTTATAAGAGAAAGCTAGCTGCCTATAAGAGAAAGCTAGCTGGTTATACGGGTAAGAGAAAGCTAGCTGGTTATAAGAGAAAGCTAGCTGGTTATAAGAGAAAGCTAGCTGGCTATAAGAGAAAGCTAGCTGGTTATAAGAGAAAGCTTGCTGCTTATAAGAGAAAGCTAGCTGCTTATATGAGAAAGCTAGCTGCTTATAAGAGAAAGCTAGCTGGTTATAAGAGAAAGCTAGCTGGCTATAAGAGAAAGCTAGCTGGTTATAAGAGAAAGCTAGCTGGCTATAAGAGAAAGCTAGCTGGTTATATGGATAAGAAAGCTAGCTGGTTATAAGAGAAAGCTAGCTGGTTATAAGAGAAAGCTAGCTGGTTATAAGAGAAAGCTAGCTGCTTATAAGAGAAAGCGAACTGCTTATACGAGAAAGCTAACTGCTTATAGGAGAAAGCTAGCTGCTTATAAGAGAATGAAAAGCTGGTTATAAGAGAGACAGCTGGCTATAAGAGAAAGATAGCTGGTTATAAGAGAAAGATATTTGGTTATAAGAGAAAGATAGCTGCCTATAAGAGAACGATAGCTGCTATAAGAGAAAGATAGTTGGTTCTAAAAGCCAGGTGGTTATATGAGGCAGGTTGTAACAAAGGATATGGGAGCACAAGAGCCAGGGGTCATAAAGACATGTATCTAAATCAGGTGGTGTTGGTCACTAGACCTAGGTGGTCAGATGAAATGTCTTTGAGGAGAACAGAAGGTCAATGCAGTTCTTCAGTCATCCTTGCCTATCTTAATGCTTTAATGCTCAAATCTGTTCAAGAAATTTTGAAATTTTTCATAGAAAATGTCCATTTTCTGGCTAAGAACATACTACCTTTTTAGAGATTGACCACTTGAATGACTGGCTCGATTATCAAGCCAGCCATTCCATTCATAAATGATTTTCTCTTGGCCTGTAAATGGACAGTTCTCTAGACCACGGTAGAGAGAAAAAGAGAGCGAGCGAGCGTGCATTAGAGCTGGGCGGTATTGATATTTACATGACGGTATCGGTACCATGAAAAAATACCGCGGTACTACGGTATACCGTCATCTGAGCTTGAGGCATGCCACGAAATTAGAAAAAAAATTTCCATTTCCTTTTCACTTCGATCTCCAATCAACGGTAGATATAGGTAAAATAAATAAATCAGCTTCCTGATTTAGAGAAGAAAAACATGGCTGTTTAGTTTCACGATTTTATTAGGTCACTATTTTTATTGACGTAATATCATTCACGGGAATATCGGTCAAAGGGTGTGGTCGACTCGCTAACTATAACCCGCTGTTTGAGACATTGGGGTGCACTATTTTCAATCTCGATTGTTCTTGCTATTAATGCGTGCGACCAGCCAACGGAAAATTTTATTTTGGCAGTCGAGTGCTTTGATAAACAGAGTCCAGACAAAATCTGCGAGTATTTAAACGGGGCGAGTGTTGAGTGTTGTACTCTTTTATTTTTGTTGGAATCATATATTCTGTTACTCGCGAAAACAGGGCTATACACATATATATAACACGACATTGAATATAGCCGATTCCAAAGCTTCTGATAATTACCCAGTACCCGATGTGCAGACTCGCTACTCGCCATGCTTCACGTGAACAATGCGTGTAAAAAGCTATTTCCGCGAACTTCTGACGTGTAGCCAGTTAAAAATGAATTACAAAAACTAAAACACTATAATTTTTAGGTGTCGTTACTTAAACTGGATTTAACCCTTAAAGAAATTTCTTAAAACAAGACAGAAAAATAAAAAATAACGACTTCAACGCTGCTCGTTGTTAATAAATTACCACGTGATCAAAATGGCGCGAGCAAATACTACTATTTTCATTGATAAATTCAGCATAGTAATGTATTTTCCCATGGTCTAGTTCATGAACAACCAATCAGATACGTCTTTGCGAGATCGCTGTTGTGTTTGAATAGCACGCAGTTTGTATGTTATTTTGTTATTCTAGCATGTTTGTTCGGTGACAAAATGCTTTGAGCAATAAATTACAAATAATAGAAACGGGAATAGGGAATATATTATAGTGTAATTACTACTGGCGGACGGACGGCCAGAGAATGAGTTTAGATGTTTTAAATAAAGCAATTTTACAGTGAGACTTTCAAGACGTACGTTTGACATACAATTCTGCCCGTCATTATTTTGTAATTGACGTCTTGATGTTTGTTTTTACAACGACCCCTTCACCTCAACTCGGCTAATAGTTAGGGATGCCTGTATTTTTTGCACTATTAGCACCTATTTATCCTTGGTCAAGTCGGATTTTATGAATATATTTCTCAAATATTGCTCAAACATTATGGATGGTATTCACGGTATTTGGAAATGTCAACGGTCACGGTATACCGAGGACCTCACGGTACTACCGCCAGCCCGCCCAGCTCTAGCGTGCGTGCATGCGTGTGTGCGTGCATGTGTGTGTGTTTGGTCGACATGATCATCAAATGGTCAGATTTGGTCAAGAAAATTTAAATATATTCTTATTGAATATCCATTTACAGGCCAAGAGAAAATGATTTTTTATCACTGGAATAAATCGGTTATCGAGCCAGTTATTCCAGTGGTACATTTCAAACAAATTTTGATTCTCATGGCCTGTAAATGGCCATTCCACAAGACCATACCAGAGGCCAGTTTTGGCCGGTATGACCATTAAAGGGTTAAGAGGCATCATTTTGTGGCCCTCAAAGACAACTGATTTCCTGAAAGCAGGAATAATGGAACTATCTAGTTATAGCTAGGTCGTCACGGTATTAGAAAAATGAATACTGGTATCGATATCGATTTCCACACTGGTATACCTCTAATATTGGTATTATTGCGATGGCAAAATATAGTGAGGCTTGGGTAGTATGATAACTTATTCAACGTATATCAATCAGGGCTCCTGAAACAGTTGCTGGACGTTACAAATTTCCACAGTAAAACCAAGAAATTACACGAAATCTGATATTAACGGCTAAATTCTAACTGTCTTCAATTAAATCATATCCCAAAATGGCTTAACGAATCCCAAAATCAGCCCTACAAAGATTAGAATTTGCTACAAAATTACACCTATTTGCGCGATCTACGCAGCGTGGAGATCGTGAGATAACCAGTGACGATCTCGTCCCAAATAAACTCGCCTAATGAGACTGCGAACAGCTAAACCTGTTGATATTTGACTGATGAATATCAATGTTATGAGTAAAAAATGTTGGACAATGGGTGTAAACCTGTTTTACTAATTTTCCGGGCTACGTGTATTGATATACGCCAGAATGATAAACAAGAACGCTGACGCGTACAATGTCTCGCCTGTAAAGGTATGGATAGTGTTGAGTGGCAAAGCAAACTTGGCATGGTTTGTAATACACATATTCAGTCATGCACCAAACAAGTGTAACCAATCAAACATGGAAATTTTGTACCAAACCGCGGAGTATGATCTCGAAATTTTTTGCAAATGAAACTAGTAATGATGCAGATAGTACTTCTTGCATCGTATATGAAAACTCTGTTGATATCAGGTGAGCCATTGTTGAAAAAAAGTTCAAAATCATGAAAAAAACAGCTAAAATGCCCAGAATTATATATATCATTTGTAGATCACATCCCTGTATAGTAGATAACTTCTGTAAAGTTTCATTGAGATCGGATGATTTGATTCAAAAACGTTAACGAAAACTGCACTCAACTGGCAAAATACATGAAAAGAGTCTTAAGTCCAAAAATGGGGAAAAATTTGTTAAAATGCCCCAAAATTAAATCTATTGTTATGTAGATTACATCCCTGTATAGTATAGATCACTTCTGTAGTTTCATTGAAATTGGATGAGCCAGTATTTAAAAATAAGTTGGACCCCTGGCCACTGCCATCAGCAAATGATGTGACATGATCACATTTGTTAAAATTTATTTTTTGCCCACCATTTTGCACCTCCTCCCGGCCCCCCCCACCCCCTGGGGGTCGTATCAAAATTCCAATGTGTCATGCACATCCCTGGCCATATGTGTAATCATACAGAAAGTTTCAGGTTTCTATCTGAAATGGTCTAGGAGGAGTTGCGATACAATAGATTGGTGTCCACTTTTGAACAACCCCCCCCCCCCCCCACCCTCAGTTTGACCCAAGATCAAAATAATTCCCTGTACTGTAGTCTACGTATCATTGTCTTGAAAATGATATACGACATAAGCTCTGGAAAATTTTTATTTTTCACCCCACATTTCACCCCCCCCCCCACCACGGACTTGTAAAAAGAAAACAGAGGCCATGTTTCTTTATGTATCAACTTCTCTTGAACAAACTTAATGGTCCCTGGTCATCAATGTCATCTCCCAAATTTCGGCCCGATCACTTAAGCAGTTCTGGAGTTGTTTTCTGAAAAACTAGGTCATCCAAGACGGCCACCAAATGATTCGGCCAATCAAGTTCACAAGTAAACAAATTTGGTTCAGCCTTTCAGGCCAGGTGAGCTAAAAACTGTAACCAAAACTGCACTTGCAAAATACATGAAAAAAGTCCAAGTCCAAAACCGTTAAAATGGCCCAAATTAAATGTGTTGTTATGTAGATCACATCCCTGTATAGTATAGATCACGTCTCTAAGGTTTCATTGAGATCGGATGAGCCAGTGTTGAAAAATAAGATGATTAAAAAACCTTAACCAAAACTGCACAAATGACGGTCGCCGCCGCCACCAATGATGCCGCCGCCACCAGCGCCGTCGGAATTAGTGATCCCTATGCCTCACTTTCTGCTTCACAGGCGAGACAAACATTCCATGAAGACCTGTGGTAAATGGGATAAATTTGCAATGGGACGAAACCACCAGGAATCGTGGAAATCTCCGTGCAGGCATACAACTTAGCCAATTATACCACTTACTAAATAGACAACCATATATGCTGCGAATACATAGTCCTACGCTCGCTCCTGTTACAGTAGCTTGTATCGATCGATATCTAGCATCCCGCCAACATAAGAAGGGAACAGAGCTCGCAGGGATTGAGAAGTTTTTCCAATATCATCGGCTCCTCTAGTTACTTAGGCCATTTGGCGGTCATTACAGTTGTACAATTCCGCAAAATCGCTAACTAACCAGGCTGTAGTAATTGATAGTTGAGATTATGATGCAAAATATTCATTTAAAATTGTGATTTTCTAGCAAACGGGCCAAAATTATAAAATATTAGTGCAGGAAAAGATATATTTTAGACAATTTTAACCATCTCCTGTCCTATGAGTTTAATTAAAATAGGTTTTATTCTATTTTTTGCGAGAAGTGCATTCCTATAATTTTGCGTGCATGTGTGTGTATGTTGGGATTTGATACTCTAAGCCCTCAATTTCCAGAAGCCAATTTCGAGGTAACTATAAAAGTAAGCAATTGAATATTTTGAAACAAATTTGACTGGGACAGCAACCGTTTCCAGTCAAATTAGTTTCAAAATATTCAACTAAATATTTAGTAAATTGTAAATTCATCAGACATAAAAGTCCTACACAGAATTTTCTAGCTTCGTGGACAGAGTTATAATACGTCATTTTGCTTGTGACGTCAGCCTACAATCTACATGTGACATCATTGATTATGATGTCATACTTTAATATTGAGATTGGATCACTCCATTGTATTTTAAAATTGCATTATTTCAGGAAAGATGGGACTTCGAGGAGAGAAAGGTACACCTGGGGACCCAGGCTCGGCCGCGTCAACCATGGTAAACTCAGCTGTATCAGTGATTCTCACACGACACTTTGGTCCAACAAAGGACGTCATTATTCCTTTTGATACTGAGGTGATCGACATTGATGATAACTATGACAATCGAACGGGTGTGTTTATCAGCACAGCTCGTGGAACGTACGTTATCTCGACGTATCTCATGTCACAGCCCGGAGCAAAGATTAACGCAAGAATTATGTTAAATGATAAACCTATCGCCGCATTGTGGACAGACGACATGAAGAATGCAGGATTCTATCCATCAGGGAGTATGCAGATCATAACAAAGCTAGAATTCGGCGACCAGGTGTACATCAAACTGGTTGATTCCGGTTACGGTGAAAGTTGGGTGCATGCTAATTACAATGTGTTTACCATCTTTCTTTTATATCCAGATTTCACCTTCTTTTAACCCTTCGAGGCCTAGCCCGGCCCAAAGCCGGCCTTTGTAGTGGTCCTAAGGAATTTCCATTTCCAGAACAAGAGAAGAATATTTTTAATGAAGAGTCCCCAAGCGGTTTTGGAGAAGATTTTTAGACGTTTCCTAAAATCAGCCAAAATCCAAAATGGGCGTCGGGCAAATTGGCCGATTGGGTTCATTTGAACAAACTCGGATCGGTATGCCATAAGGATGCATCCTGCCAAATATAATTGAAATCGGCCTAGTAGTTCTCGAGAATGCATTTAAAATTTCTCATTGCTTTAGCATGGGAGCTTTTGACGAGAAAATTATCCAAGATGGCCACCAAAATGTTTATCCGACAGTTTCCAAAAATCCCAAATTTGAGCTCAGAATACGGAAAACCGTTTAAATATAGAACCAATTTTGGCCTCAAAATCTATCAATTAAAAAAAATCCAATATGGCCGGCAAACACGCTACATTTTGATTGGCCCACGCCGGCCATGTTTTTTGACGGAGCAACTTCCCTTGAACAAAATTTAATGGCCTTTAGTCCCTAATCATGTCTCCCAAGTTTTGGCCTGATCCCTTCAGCGGTTCTGGAGAAGTCATTTTCGGGAAAAACTAGGTCATCTAAGATGGCCACCGAATATTACGGTTAATCGAGTCGTCTTGAACAAACTTGGCTTACGTCTTTCCCTAGATGAGGTTCCATAAGTTTTGAATCGATTCCCCAAGCGGTTTCGGAGATTTTTAAAGACATTTCTTAAAATCAGCCGAAATCCAAGATGACCACCAGCCAAATTAGCCGATCGGCTTCATTTGGACAAACTTGGATCCCTATGCACTAAGGATGCTTCCTGCCAAATATAATTGAAATTGGCCTAGCAGTTCTCCTGAAGAACACATTTTAAATTTCCCATTGCTTTAGTATGGGTGCCTTTGGCGGGAAAATAATCCAAGATGGCTACCAAACCGTTCATCCGACAGTTTTGATAATGGCAAATTTGAGCTCAGAATACCCAAAAACATATAGAACCATTTTCAGCCCCAATATGGCCACCAAACATGCAACATTTTGATTGGAACCCGGCAGCCATGTTTTTTGATGGATCAACTTCCCGTGGCAAAGTTTAATGGCCCTGAGAGCCTAATCATATCTACCAAATTTCGGCCCAATCCCTTCAGTGGTTCTGAAGAAGTCATTTTTGGGAAAACTAGGTCATCAAAGATGGCCACCGAACCATTTGGTCAATCAAGTCGTCTTGAACAAACTTGACTTACCTCTTTCCCTAGATGATGTTTCATGAGTTTTGAATCAATTCACCAAGCGGTTTCGGATAAGATTTTTAAAGACATTTTCTAAAATCGCCCCAAATCCAAGATGGCCACCGGCCAAATTGTCCGATCTGCTCCATTTGAACAAACTTGGTTCCCTATGGAATAAGGGTGCTTCCTGCCAAATATAATTGAAATCGGCCCCGTGGTTCTTGAGAAGTCGCTTAAAGGAAAAGTTGATGGATGGACAGACACACGACATAAGCTCACTTGGCCTTTCAGGCCAGGTGAGATAAAAATTTACCACTAGAATGACTGGCTCGATAAACGAACCTGTCATTCCAGTGGTAAATTCTCAAAATTAATCTTCTCTTGGTCAGCAAATGGAAGTTTTCTAATAGAAAATTAAAAATTTTAATGGACCAGAACTAGTGATTAAAGGGTTAAGACAATCATATTATGTATATAATAATTTATCTGGTATCACATCTCACTTTGCTACACATATCTGGGCAGTTGCTATACATTCTGCAACATGTATAGCTGCATTTGCTATGCAAAATTTTATGTCATTGTAATTTATCATTGATTTTATTAAGTTTTATCATTACTGAAAAAGTAAATTCTTTGCAATGTATAGCATATTCTGTTGAATATTTTGAAATTAATATGGCTGGAAGCCTTTGCTGCTTACAATGCCTTCCAGTCATATTAATTTCAAAATATACAACAGCTTTCCTGTTTGTTTGCTCCGAGATTGAGATACCAGGAATTTATCGATGAAAGGGTTAACCGGCTTCCGGTTACTACAGATCAGATATATTTATAGTAACTTCAGTAAAAGTGTTCTAGGCTGAGATACAGGGAATCCATTGGTGAAAGAGTTAATTGTTATACATTTTTGCAGACAACTAAACAACTTATAATTTACATAGAAAATAACAAATTCTAAATTATGCTCTGATAAGCGATGCTATATGTTGTAACATGATGACAGGTGATTCACCTGTAAGCAATATGATTAAAGGTAGCTAAATAAAATAAACACATCTTTTCATCGGTATCATATTTATGTTCATTGATAGGGGGATTCTGAGAAATCAGATTGAAAATGTTTAACTAAGAATGAGAATGACAAACAGAGATTACTGACCTATTCCACACCGACACATCAACGAACTTCATAATGAACAGTTTCCTGATGACCAATTTACATAATTGGTTCCCACAAACTTTGACCGTTAACCCCATCAAATCAAAATGAATATATGTTAACTCTAATGGTCAAGCCGGCCAAAACCTGCCTTCTGCAGTGGTTTTGAGGAATGTCCATTTGCAGGCTAATAGAGGACTATTTTAAAAATTTACAACTGAAATGACTGGCTCGTCCAATGGTAAATCTTTAAAAATATTCTTGACTTGGCCCGTAAATGGACATTTACTAAGCAAAATTTTTTTTCTAACAAATTGTGACCATTAAAGGTGAGAAGTTTGTAGATGTTAAGAACTGCAATTGCGACACATATGTCAGAAGCCTCTCTCTGCGAAGACCATGGACCCGGGTCAGAGCCATAAGAATTGATCTTTTCTCGGTTCCTAACTGTCTGGCAAGCTGACTCACTGCAGAGTACATTTTCCATGGGGTTTAACACTGGATATCATGAATATATTGAAAACAATTTGACTGAAAGTTGAATGGTTTTCAAATTATTCAGCAGGTTTAGAGTTAATGCTCATAATGGAATTATTGTCCAGTAGTTCAAAAGTCATACAGTTCGCTATTAGTTGCACAATATCTTGTGAGACTTTTTCATCCAACCCGAAAGACGGTATCATTCTGGATAAGAAACCGTGTGATTTAAACGAAATCACGGATTTCTTTTTTCAGAAGAGAGTTGATACTTACCTTCCTAATACGCTTTGATATTGCCAAATATCGACTTTCACTCAATAAACTCAGATTAAAAAAGTTAGGTGCCCCTACTGGGCAGGTAGTCAGATGTCAGTCGGGCGGATGCCAGCCCCAAACTCGCGCATGCGCAGACTAGTACTTCCTCTGACTAAATTTATTGGCTGACACTATGCAACTTTAAGAAAGCCTGAAGACCTAGCCTCTGTTGGGCGGAGAGGCCGGGTCCATATTAGAGAGGTAAGTATCAACTCTCTCGTGAAATACAGAAATCCGTGATTTCATTTATTTCACTTCAAGAGTATACTTACCTCCCTAATACGCTTTGATATTGCCAGAATTCGTCAGAGAATTCGGCGGGAGGGAGGCAAGGTCAAAAGACCAGTTCTTCCCTATGCACTTTTCTGAGTTTAAGGCACTTAAATTCTGAAATTGTGTGAAAACACAACCAGGGATAGATTTGAACATCGGCTAACACAACCGATGGCTGAGAGATGACCATATGCGCTCCCCCCCCCACCCCCCCCCCCCCCCTCTTCTTGGGAGGTATGTCCCATACGCTCTCTATGTACAAGTGCCATGTACTATGGGACATTAAACGAAAAGGCTTCATTTTCGTATACTCTCAATAATGAACCACATAAAACAAGTACCATCACCATATTAATAACAAAGGGTCACGTGACAATACAATTAACAATGAACAACACATAAACAAGACTGACCTTGTGGAAGTTGGCTGCTGTCATCATCTCCCCATAGGTGAACACTGACGCAGTCCAAATAAGTGGTTGTTTCCATTGATTAATTGTGAAAATATATAAAAAATGAGGATACCTCATCAAAATATGTACACCTAGATTAGCTTTTCAAAATCGATAAGGCGAGAGGATTCGATGTGTCACGGAGATAATGGTCGGTAAAACTTGACTCACAGTGCCACTGAGCTACTGACATAATGTCATCCACTGGGACCCCATTAAACAAAGCAGTGGAAGCCACTACGCCCCGGACACTGTGAGCCTTGGCCATGTCAACTTGTTTACTTGTGGCGGATTTATGACAAAATTGAATACGCTCTACAATCCACCTGGAAATGGGTGTCCTTAGATGCCCTGCCGTGGGGTTCAATATATGACACCCCTAACGCTGTGGGGTCCATCCGCCATTCCTGAGTACATTGTTTGTACCGGTTTAATGCTTGGACTGGACACCATGCTTTTGAATTAGGATCATATCTAGTCAAAGCTGGCAAAAATATGGGTGGACCTGGATATTTCAAAGACTGATTTTTAGCCCTGAAATTTATCCTAGGTAGAAGCTTAAGGCATTCCCATGTAACCACAAAACGGTCTGCCTCGGCTGATAAGGCAAGAATTTCGCTTCTACGCCTAGCCGAGCCCGCACACATTAAAAATACAGTTTTAAGTGTCAACATTTTCATAGAAATGGAACTAAGTGGTTCAAAAGGCTTATCACCTAGTACCTGAAGCACTAGAGATAAACTCCAAGACGGAATCACTGGGGCCCATGCCTTTAATTAAAGTATTTAATGTACTTACTTCATCACTTCCCCTATTACCCAAGCAAGGCATAACTGTCATTAAAGCTGACTTAAAGCCAGCAATAGTTAGGCTTGAGGCTATAGGCATCATACAGGCGACAGAGGAAATCGGCTACTACCTGAATAGATGAATCCATTGGATTAATACATCTTTTTGAGCACCATTCTGCAAATCTGTTGATTTTATAATTATATGCTCTGAAGGTTGAGCCCCTTCTGGCTTTTGCCATGAACATGGCTGCTTGCTCAGAAAAGCCCTCCTTAATTCTAGATTCCTTGACAACATCCACGCAGTCAATTGGAACATTGACGGATTGTTGTGAAGGGGCTTGCCCTGGAAGATAATATTGTCCATCAGAGGCAGAGGAACCGGATTGCAGACCAGAAGGTCCAGCAGATCCGTATACCATGATCGGCGTGGCCAATTTGGGGCGATCAGAAGCACTTGGCACTCCTCCTGTCTGATTTTCTGAAGAATTTTTGGAATCCGGATTGCTGGAGGGAATGCGTATGCATACATTCCCACCCAGCTGATAGCTAACGCATGTGTTGCGATAGCGCTCAACTCTGGAATCGGAGAGACATACGTCGTCATCTTCGCATTCTTCTTCGTTGCGAATAAATCTATATTGGGTTTCCCCCAGTGGTTGAACAGACGATCCACCACACATTGATTTAGTTGCCATTCCGTAGACAAAACACTCATCCTTCGGCTCAATGAGTCTGCTAGCAGATTTAACCTTCCCGGAATATGAACTGCTTTCAAGGTAATCCTGTGATTCAGGCACCAGCAAAGCAGCTTCCATGTCATCATACAGAGACTGGGCGACTTCGTTTCGCCCTGGCAGTTTATGTACGTCACTACTGTTGAGTTGTCTGATCGAACTAGAACACGCTTGCCCTGAACTTTCTCCAAGAAATGTTCCAGGCCCAGTACTACTGCTCGTAATTCCAGTAGATTTATATGTTCTTGTGACTGATCCAGATTCCAAAGCCCTGATATTGTGGATTCTTCCAGGCAAGCTCCCCACCCCTCCAGCATCTGTATACATCATTAACTGAGGGTGAGGAGGGGTTAGCATTACCCCCGCTAGGAGATTCTCTGTCTTCAACCACCATTGCAGGTGGTAAATTAGAGGCTCCAGCACAGACACATTTGAGTCCAGTGAACCTGTCCATTGAGTCATGAGAAATAACTGGATCGGCCACCTGCATAAGGCTGCCTGAGAAATGACTGGTTCCAGAGAAACCATCAAACCCAGCATTCTCAGGTAAACCCGTGCCAGGACATGACGACTGTTGCACACTGACTGTATTAATGAGATGAGTACTTGTACCCTCTCCTGAGTAGGATAAACATATCCTATCTCCAGATCGAAGAACATTCCCAGGTAAACAAACTTCGGGGATGGAGTCAGCCCTAATTTTTGAAAATTAATTATCCAGCCCAAGTCTGAGAGTTTTCAAAACTATCTCCAGATTTGCTGATAAACTTTCCTGATTGTGTGCTTTTAACATCCAGTCGTCTATGTACGTGTGGACTGCTATGCTTCTCCTGCAGAGGTATGCTGTTATCGCAAGAACCACTCTGGTGAAGACCCGAGCAGCCGTAGAAATTCCGAAGGGTAAAACCCTGAATTCCCACTGTCTGCCCTGGAATGCGAACCTCAGGAACCGATGAAAACTCCTCGCTATTGGAATGTGGAAATAAGCATCCTTCAAATCTATTGAAGCCGTCCACATTCCCTTCTCCAACCCTGCCAACACCGATTTCACTGTCTCCCTTTTGAAACTGGGTGTGTCTATGAACTTGTTCAATGGCTTGAGGTTGAGAATTGGTCTCCACCTTCCAGTGCTCTTCGTTACTAGGAACACGGTTGAATAGAATCCGGGGCACTTTTGTGCCAGCTGAATTGCTCCTTTTAGTATGAGGGAATTTATTTCTTCCTCTATACACAACCGTTGATCCGGATCTCTTGGAATTTGAATCCAGACTGGTACCAGAGACAGTCGCGATGGTGGGCCTGATATCCAGTCGGGATGATATCCATCGCAAGACTAAACGGTCCTGAGTCAACCGTCCCCACTCTTGCATGTGGTTGGCCAATCGGCCTCCTACTGGTCCACCTAGGGAGAGAGGTGGACATAAGAAGCGCAAGAGTGGCACTGTCTCTTGGTGCAGATGCACTGGAGTGGCTCTTATTGTGGTAACCGACCCTTCAGGTACGATTACCATGACCAGATTCTCGCGCGCCACAGCCCGCACCACCTGGTTGGCTGCGCCGGAGCCTGCGCCACCCTCGCTGCTGGCCGAAGCCTGCACGGCCGTGGCCGGCGCTGCACTGGTGGCTGGCCTCTGACCCGGCCACTGCCACCTGGAGCCTGCAGGGGAGGATACGCAGGGGGAGCTGCGCGAACATGCTCTCTGCGGAGCACTTCAAATTGCTCATGCAACGCCCTCTGCTTATTGACCAGGGTAACCGTCTCTTGGAGGCGGTTACATCCCTCACCTCCAGAGACCAGGACCTGTCATAGGCGTACGCAGCAGCCTATTATACAGGTCCTGGGAAGGGCACAAGTTGTCAAGGGAATATGTGCGCCTTGCCCGGACACTCCTGGTCACTGACCGAGTTAAACAGTCCAGAACCAAGTTAATTCCATCTTGGATGGCTCTCTGGACAGTCACCGGACTAGGCTGGCACGACGCGGATGCTGTTACTACCCCCTGTAACAGCTGGGAGACGTGTGAGAGCGCCGAGTTAGACGCCATCGAACTCTCCTCCGCATCGAGCAACGCGGTGTTTGCCGAAGGCAAACCGCTCGAGCACAGCGCTCCCATGTCAAACCGGGAGCCTGGCCGCGTATCCTCGCCTAGCGCAGCATGATCATCCGCGCTTGGCTTAGGCACCACACCGTACAATTGATATTGAGCATTTACGATGCGGCATCGCTTTGCCACCTCGTGAGGGGCCTTCGCGAGACGTCCATGCACCTTGATGGACATCTCCACCGCTGTGAACATATCAACAATATGTTCAGCCAGCGGCAGAGATGGCATAGCGGTAACAGTTGGCTTACCTGCCAACCACGGGTGCTGGTCCCACTGGCTGGCTAACTGATCCACAGCAAGACCTGGACCGACGTTGATTAGCCACTGACAAGCGTCAGACCAGTCTTCCTTTGTGGCTACCTGCGAATGCTCTACAAGACGAGGGCCTTCGTCATCCTCCTGAGCAATCGCAAACGTCTATGTGGCTGGAGGAACTGATACTATTGGCAAGCCAGAGAAAGCATGCGGGCCTGAAAGAACAGGCATGCTAAACTGACTGGCTTGACCAGGAAGGAGCAGGCGCCGTGGTATTGTGTGGGGAAAATTTTGACACACCACGACCCTGGCCAGCACCAGCTACACCATCGGCAAGCTGAGGTATGCGGTAATACTGGCCATCAGATCCAGCCTGGGCTATCTTCTGCGCCGTGAACGCTACTCCTGCCTGAGTAGTTCCATGGACAATGTCGCCCGTATTCACTGTGAGGGGTGCACGTACGTCAATGTCCATGGCCACGGCGCCAGAAGGAGAACCCAGCAGATAATCCTCTTCTTCTAGGCCAGAAAGATTAGCCTCCAGGTCAGCGAAGAATGCTAACCCGGGCTGGCCAGGAAAGGTAACCAAAAAAATGTACCATAGGAGGAAGTGGTACCTACAGGGTGCGGATATTCCTGGCTTGCTAAGCAGGCACCAGGCTCCAGCGACACCTGTCCACGAACAACCGGCGCGGCAAGCCTCCTGCCAGTGTCCTCATAGACAAAAGCTTTATAAATGTTAGTAAGGTGCAAGGCTGATTATGACGTCATAACTTCAAAAATAAGAAGTTAAATCGATCCGAAACAAACATCCAGGTGTAAGGACGAATTGTATTCATATCCAGAACATCTTAACTGGAAAGGAGTAGTATATACAGACTATACAAACAGATAAACAATGATAAAATGGCAGCAGATTTCATAAATATTTTCAAATATAATTGAAGTGCCTCATATCATAACTAGAATACCTGAATCTTTAGCATAGACAAACCATCCGATCTAATGAACTGGAAGCTCCACCAACACTATGACCTCTTAACTCTCTCCACCTATAAGGGGAAGGAAGTGGATCAAGAGGGCAAAGTGAGAAGACCTTCTTCCGAGGCCTCCAACTCACTGGGCATAGATTTTGGTTAGATAATCTAACAATGTTAGTAGGAAATGGAACCTTGGTGGAGAGAAAAACAAACCATCTGACGATGTGCTGTCCTGTTCAATCATAGATAGATACCTGTGGACATAAACACAAAGACACATTAGTATTTCATCGCGCCATTTTGAAATAAACCAGTTTTCTAGGCACTTATCATGTCTAATCATGAGTCCCGGAAACACATTACATCCGAACTAAAACGTTAAATTAGAAAAACATTTAATAGAAATCACCTGATAACTTGATCCTGGTCCTTCCTCAGAAGTTTTGGGACAATCAGACATGATTTGTAGATGGATTAAGTATGAAAATGAGCGTAGAGAAATTTTCTTTGCAGAAAAAAGCTTAAAGCATATGTCTCTTTGAGCCAATAAATTGGTAAAGAGGAAGTACTAGTCTGGGCATGTGCGAGGTTGGGGTTGGCATCTGCCGGACTGACATCTGACTACCTGCCCAGTAGGGGCACATAACTTTTTTAATCTGAGCGTTTATTGAGTGAAAGTCGATAGTTGGCAATATCAAAGAGTATTAGGGAGGTAAGTATACTCTTGAAGTGAAAGATGCATAGCGTGGTTCTCTAACAAGCGTGGTTCTCTAATAACTATTGTGATTGTATGATTAACAAGGAAGTGGGTTAATCACAACATACGATGGAACCAAATGCTATAGACCACCATTATTTAGAACTAGGACAGAACTATATTTAATATTAATGAAAAATTAAGTACCTCTCCGGGATGTAGAAATTGTTTGAGTGTAGCTTTCATGACCATCTTGGTCACTTCATCAGCACTAAATGACAGTCGCTGGCAACGTCACTCTGGTCAGTTCTTGTGGAGTCACATCACAGCATGGGCTGGTAGACTGCTGGTATACGGTAGTCGTCTCGGTTCATGGTTGGTTGATGTTTGTAGATTTCTATGGCCTCTTTAACCTTCCGTTTAAATAAGTTGGTTTCGATGTTGATGACCGAGGCACTGCTGGTGGGGATGACATGGCCAGTGGATTCTGTGTGTTCTGCCACAGCTGAGTTGGATTTGATTTTGAGATGTTCTTTGACTCTGGTGCTGAGAGGCCGTTTTGTTTCACCTGTTTATTTCCCCTCACATTGGTCACATTCGAACTTGTAGATGACTCCAGAGCATTCATCTGTGGTCAGTTTATCTTTGGGTCTTACTACATCCTGGAGAGGAAACTAATTTTTCCTTATTATGAATCATCCTGGGATCGGGACCAACTTTTTCGGAAAAACATTTAATATGTTAGCCTAATTGATAGATCCGGTCAGTCGCTTAAGTATATGACATCATAATCAACTACGTCACATGTTAGCTGATGTCACAATCATAATGCGCAATGAATGACGTATCTAGCCCTATCAGGAACATTGAATAGTCTGTCAAGTGTGCAAATTGTATGTCTACTATTTCGTAAACAGTCTGTTGAATATTTTGAAACTAATTTGACTGGCTATAGGCAGCAACAGCACCCAGTCAAATTAGATTCAAAATATCAAACAGCTTACCTGTATAGTTACCATGATATTGGGATTCTGGAAATTCAGGATTCATTCGATCACAACGCGGAAAAAGCATGGGCGGGGCATAGCTACAAATGGATGGGGCATCCTTAGAAATGGGAGGGGCATTGCTAGAAATGGGTGGGGGCATGCCTAGAAATGGGAGGTCCTAGTTAGAAATATGTCAGGCATAGCTAGAAATGGGTGCGGCATAGTTAGAAATGGGTAGGACATAGCTAGACATGGGCGGGGAATAGCTAGAAATGGGCGGGGAATAGTTAGAAATGGGCCCGGCATCAGGGCTGAGTGGTTAGGCCTAAAAGAAAACCGGTGACGGTAGCACTAATTAAACCGGTATTAACGAAATACCGGTTTAAGGGGTTAGAATGATCGAAAATAATTTGAAATATGAAAATATGCCGTTTTCATTAGCTACAGTATTTTGCGATTTGACAACTGATGTAAATTGCCACGAAATTAGAACAGTAACCACTAACTTCGATGCTATCTATCTCAAAATAGTAGTTAAAATAAATAAAATAAATAAAGTCTAGTTCATGTGATGTGGTGAAAATAACACTCTAACCACTAAAATGTTGATTTTCAACACTGTTATTAGGTAACTATTTTCGAAAGCATAGTAAAATCTAACGCGTGCAAGTACAAACTCGGATTGAAAAAAGGATTATTTGTTACAAAGAAGAAATTTAGATTTTCAAATTATTCAATCTTACATTGAACCCGCAAAGCTCACGTTATGTAAAATTTATTGCTGGCAAATCAAATCATATTTGCCGAGTATCGTCCTCGGCCAATTTGTTGGGATTTCACCAACACCCTTGCTTTCCCACGGCTAGTTATAGATGACTGTATTTTATGTCCCTATTAGCAAATGGTTACACTAGATGATAATATTAAACTGCAAGTCAAGAACAAACTAGTTTAGGACAGTCACCAGATTTTGTGCAATGGCGATCTTACGGACAGTTTTTCGTTTTTTTTAATTTTCGTAATGGTTTTTAAACCGTCGCCATAGGAAAACGTGAGACGGTGTGAAACTGGTATACCGCCCAGCCCTACCGTGTATAGCTAGAAATGGGCCCTGATCAAGAAAATAGAAATTTCTCGGAGCAATATTCATTCGACTTACAGTTAATGATATTTCAGTGGTATATTTTCAAACATATTCTTCAAATGGTGTGCCAATAGATATTGGTTTAAAAAAATATTTTGATGGCCTCCTAATGGATATTTCTCAAGACCACTGCAGAAACCATAATTGGCTAGCTTGAGCATTGAAAAGAACACTGTACTTTTCCAGTTAATAACATTTCTAAATTTACACACACACACGCATCACTATTCACTCCACAACCCCACCACCCCAAAATCCTTCCATTTAGCGCAAGCCGCGGTTACTTACCAGGATCGGGCATAACGGTGTAAGTTGGTCGTATAAAAGGCGGGCCTCATCAATATTGCACGCCTGGAATGTTACCTGTTAATGTACATAATTTAAATAATTCAATTCATTGACAGTAAAACAAATTTCTTTAACCCCCTTCACACTCAAATTTGTTCAAGAAAATTGCTTATTTTCTCATATACAATGTACTTTTGTCGCCCCAATGGAAGCGATGATGAATAAAAAGTACATCTTACTCTGGAGTTTACTAGTCAAGACTGGTCAATAAAGGATTCTTGCTGATTCATTCCAGTGGGCCTGTGGCGCTCAAATGGACCATTAGCATTTGAACCATTTGCATTTAAATAGATATGATCGATAATTTTCGTAAAATTCAAGATGGCCACCCGAAGAATTGACCAATCAAAATTCTGAATATGAGTTTTAGTCTACCATGTTAGGGTCACTCTAGTCATATTTAGTAAAAATATGTCAAGCAACTAAGGAGTAGCGTTTAGATAGTTTCCGGTAAATGTTCATAAAATCTAAGATTTTAACACAAAAAATTGTTCAATCAAAATTCTGAATAGACGTTCTAGAGCTTACCACCATAAAATCCTTCAAGTCACATTTGGTTGAAATATGTCAAGCGACTAAGGAGAAGTTGCGTTTTGACAATTTCTGGTAAATTTATCATAAAATCTAAGTTTCACCCAAAAAATGTATCAATAAAAATTCTGAATAGAATTCCTAGAGCCTACCACCATAGAATCCATCTAGTGAAATTTGGTTGAAATATGTCAAGCAGCTAAGGAGGAGTAGCAATTTGACAATTTCCGGTCCATTTTTCAGAAAATCTCAGATTTTCACCCAAAAACTTGATCAATCAAAATTCTGAATAAGTTCTCAACTCTGGAGCCTATGACCATAGGATCCTTTCAGCCAAATTTGGTTGAAACCACTCAAGCAGCTAAGGAGGAGTAGCAATTTGACAATTTCATGTACATTTTTCATAAAAACTAAGATTTTCTCCCAAAAAATTGATGAATCAAAATTCTGAATGGAAGTTCTGGAACCCATCTAACCAAATTTGGTTGAAATATATAAAGCAGCTATGGAGGAGTAGCAGGATTTTGACCATTTCCGGTAAATCTTTCATAAAGTCTAAGATTTTCACCCAAAAAATTGATGTATTAAAATTCTGAATGGGAGTTCTGGTGCCTATGACCATAGTGTCCTTCCAGCCAAATATGGTTGAAATTAGTGGTTAATGAGGAGTAGTGTTTTAATTTAAAACAAAAGTTGACAGACGACGGATGGACGTCACCACAACATAAGCTCACTTGGCCCTTTGGGCCACAAAGGGCAAGGTGAGCTAAAGACCAAGTCTTCTGACCTGCAAATAGACATTTCTCAAAACGCATGTGTGTGTGCATGCACATGAGTGGAGAGAGAGGGAGAGAGAGGAGAGAGAGAGAGAGAGAGAGAGAGAGAGAGAGAGAGAGAGAGAGAGAGAGAGCGAGAGGGAGGGAGAGAGGAGAGAGAGAGAGAGAGAGAGCGGGAGGGAGGGAGGGAGAGAGCGAGGGAGGAAGGGAGGAATATAATATTCAAATTCTATTCATTAGTTTTATACCCACCGCTATAATTTTGTCCATAAAATGTTACTATCCTCATCCTCACCTGAAGACAGCAGTTTCCCATGCCAAATCCCATGGCATCCATGTATATATTGTTAGGCAGAGCGGCTGCCTGAGATTCACCGGTGATATCACCGTACGGCTGTAAATCCTCAATAAAAGGCCATGGTGTATTGCTGTCTTTATAGACTGTCCGTAAACACAAAAAAAGATTTACATAAATTTTAAATACCGGTATTAACTATTTAAACCTCAAATTTGGTTAAGAGAATTAATTTTTCTCAGAAACATCTATTTGCACACCAAGAGGAGGCTACTTTTGAAAATTTATCACTGGAATCCCTGGCTCAGTTATCTTCTCTTGGTCAGCAAACGGACATTTTCCAACATTACTGCAGAAGCCGTTTCAAGTTGAGTGTTAACGGATTAAATGTACACAATTAACTATTTAACCCTAGATATTCATTATAGGAAAGCTGGAGAATAATTTGAAAGTAATTTTACTGTAAGCTGCTGCTGCTACAGGCAACAGCTTTCAGTAAAATTACTTTCAAAATATTCAATAGTGCATAGTGGAACGACCAGACGACCCGTAGGGTCTGGTCTTATATTTTACTAATTACATATACCTACCTCCTTGCATTTCTATTGCTCTTTCCTTCTCTGAAGGGAAGCGTAGTAGGATGAAATTCTTACAGCCAATGTTTGCTGTGCATTGTGGCTATAGAGTGACTGAAGGCTTCTTAAGGAATCTCCATACTCTCTCCAATGATGAGATCCATAGCAAATCGCTTGAATGCTATATATCAGAATGAGGCAGGAAGAGGGTTAATACAACCCAGAGCCATTGAGTGAGTCATAAGGCATAATGACAGTCGCATTGGCCGACAGCCATCACATGACTTTGTTGTAGCAACCAAGTCTTCATTCCTTGACGAATCCAGTCATATAAGCCAGCTTTGTGCATAATTCATGAAGAGGCAGATGATCCTATCACTACTTGACTCTGAATCCAATTAAAGCTGAAACTTAACAATTTACCTAAATACTTAATATTATATGACTGCAAAAATCTTTAATAAATACCCACATATGTAAAAAAACTGACATATCCGGGTATACTCTAAGGCTGAGAGCTATAGTGAATATCTTATGCTGAATGCAACTATTCTAACAAGATATGACCAAAGAACGAAGCCTCAAGCCTCACCCCCACCCCCAAAAATTTGACAGAGGGGAGGTTTGAGATGGGCCGTAATGCAAGGCGGTAGGTATATGTAATTAGTAAAACATAAGACCAAACCCTACGGGTCGTCTGGTCGTTATTACTACATTACAACCTACCTCCTTGCATTACTATTGCTCAAATACAGATTTCAACATTGAACAAAGTCCAGCAGAGGGAGGCAAATTTTTGCGCAAAATTGATGTAAAAATAGAGAAATAATACGAAGCAAGAAATAACGAGTAAGGCAGATACTAAGAGATAGCAATTCCTAAGAATTGCTCTATCAAGCATCTTGAAAGAGATGAAATTAAAGAATAATGAGAAGATAATAAGGAAGGTCATAAATGACCCCCAGGAGGCAAAAAAGAGAAGATGAACATGCAAGAAAGAGATGAATAATAGGGGTGATGAGAGAGATGATATGAAAAAAAAGGGGTGAAATACACACAAGAATTAAGTAATGAATTCCCACTAACCCCAACTAGAGACTAAAGCGAATGAAGATGGAGAAGTAAGAGATGATGAATGAGGAATAAGAGTCATGGTCCCTGAAGTTACCGTATGAATATTTTTATAGAAACAGGAAGAGGGACCAGAATCTATAAGATAGAGGTTAATGAAGGTGTTCTCTGACTTCCAGTTAGCAACTAGCATGATGTAATCTAATGAAGATCCATTAAAAAGAGAGAGCAAGATGGAGCAAGGCCCTTACCACAATAGGCCTTGACTCCCACCAGAAGGTTATCTCCTGGAGAAGCTAATTCAAAGCAAATTTTAATAGTGTCCACGATCCAAAGTGAAATAGTGATTAAGGAGGCAGGACGATTTAGACCATCTGCAAATGTAACCCAAAGATGTCTATTGTCGGATTGTTTAGAAACAGTACAAAGTTTATACATACTAAGGGTCCTGACTGGGACCCATACAGAATCATCTGGCAACAAAGAAGAAAGTCTATGAATTATCAAAGGTTTACCATAGAATTTAACTGAGTCTTGGACAAGAATTCTGCCCTGGGATAGAGAATAAGGCTATTACCCGTAACTTGAAATCTAACGAATACAGCTGAAAGAGCATGTATTTCAGATCAATGGCTAGCTGATGCTACTACTAGAAGAAAACTGTTTCTAGAATAAGATGTTTCAAGCACACAGAACCCAAAGGTTTGAAATGTACCCCCTATAGAACCTGCAATATAAGCTAAAGGTTCCAGGAAGGAATGTGTTTCTTAAACGGAGGACGAGAATTACCCAAACCTTTATTGAGATAGCGAAATGTTTCTGAAATTGGACTGAAGGATCGATTAGACACATAACAAAGGAATTCAGACCAAAACGATTGGAACTAATAATGTTAACTGAATTCTTCCTATGATCAAAGAGGAAAAACAGAAAATCAGTGACCTGAGCTACATAGGCCTCAAAGGGCAAGATAAAATGGACTGCACACCATTCTTTGAAAAATTCAAATTTAGCTTTATAGATGTCTCGAGAGGAAGATCTGAGAAATTTCTCCAATAGTTCTTGAGATCTGACTGAAAGATTGATCAAGACGAGGGCAACTCGACAGTTTCCAGACTGACAGGCGAAATATTTCCGGGTTCTGATGGAGAATCCTGCCTATGATCTGGGATAATGGATCGTGGGAGACAGGGAGTAGCAGAGAGAGATCTACAAGAAGGTCCAGAAGATCCAGAAAACACAATTTTGTCGGCAAAACTGGGCTAATAACAGGACTATGCAGGGAAGCTGCCTGATCATTCTGAGAACCAGAGGAATGAGAATCGTAGGGGAAAAAAGCATAGGAGAATATGATGTCCCAAGATTGAGTTAGAGAAAGTACTGAGAGCCAGAGCTTCCGGGAAAGGAGATATGAAAGTGGATATCATTCTGTTCTTGAGAGAAGCAAACAGATCTACATGGGGGGGGGGGGGGGGGGGGGGCGACAGAATTGAGGGAAAAAGACTGGACTACAGCCTCTTTTAATTCCCACTCTGTTTCTGGTATCTTTGAAGGGCGAGATAAAGGGTCAGCCAGAAAATCAGTTTGCCGGGGCATGAGATGCTTGAAGAGAAATGTAGCGAGACCTGCACCAATAAAGAATGATCATGATCTCTCCACCCAGAGAAACCGGCCTGGACAACAACCACCCCCCCCCCCCTCCCCCCCCCCCCTCCCCTCCCTTTGATGATAGATGAACAAGACTACTGTGAAATTGACTGACCTGATGAGGATTGACGTACTGAGAATCATGGGATCCCAATGAGCTAGGGCATGAAACAGCCCACAGTTCTAAAGGATTGACGTGGTAAGAAGATTCTATGAGGAACCAGGTTCCTGAATCTTTATGGAATTCCAAATGACTCCCCATCCTCCCAGAGATGTATCTGTGAAGAAGATAGCCTGAAGAGTTGAAAGATGGAGAGGAACACTAACAAAAGGGATAGACTGTCTAGCCAAAACTGGTAATGAGCCATGATAGAAACTTGATGAGGATCCGATGATTCAGAGAATCCAGAGATTGATTCCATTGGGCCTTAAGATAAATCTGGAAAGGTGTTCTCATCAAAGGAACCCAAGGTATCACCTTCTCTACTGAAACCATGAGGTCTATTATTCTATAGGAACCTAGCCGACACTAATTTGCCTACCATGAGATTGAATTGTGGATATCAGTGTTTGAACATTTGGAAGGGATGGAGGATAACTTCCCATGAGAGAGGACGAAAGAGACACCCAGGTGGGTAAAACACGAATCAGAGGAAACTTACCATAATAAGATATCATGTATAACAACCCTTGCAATGAATGAGATAAAAAAATGGCAAGAGCACCAATAAGGATGATGATAAATTAATAGTATATAACAGAATGAAATATTGAGGGATCTACACCAGTGAAGAATTATCAAGGACTCTTGGAAACAGACACCAAACTGATTCCACCCCCATGATTGAAGAACTAGACAACAGTGAAGTGTTCAAGAGGATAAGAATTGATCAACAGCGTAATAAGGGATCTCAGAGGACTAGATAAAGAATAAACAAGACCTAATAACCAAGAGAATAAGAAGCCTACCAACTGAAGCCATACTTGTATGATACCTAATATCTGAATAAAGAAAGATATAAATAAAGAATAAAGCTAAAAAGTCTCAAATTCTTATTATGGCTAGGCTGATAATAGTTAGGATGTTAGATAGTTAAAATATTTCGAGTTATCTCAGAATTAGATCAGTGTTCATGAGTCTGATAAATAATTTAGGATATTACAATGAGATCAGACAGAGACTTCCAAGCATTAATTTATATCAGGGACCAATCTAACCACCAGCCAATCAGCCTAATGCTAGTAAAAACGAAGTCTGTCTAACCAAAGGCAGAATTGGAAAAATCATTGGCTAAAGCATAAAAATAATTTAACTTTCTTGACTGGTTGAATCCTGAACAACCCCAGTGTAACAAGATGCAAAACAAAAATTCATGTTTACGTTGTTGAACATATTGAACCAATACGCTCAAAAAACAACTTTTAATCACACAAAATTCAAACAATCAATACATTTCTTATATAGTAAGACTGTATTGAATCTGGACTGTGAAATTAAAGTAGGCTATTAATTGATGAGGACTGACTGCAAACATGATCCGAAGTGAAATTAAAGAAAGATGTAGCTAAAGTATATACTATTTGGCTAGAAAAGAACAATATTTGGTTAATCTACTAACCAGAACATAGCAAAAATATCAGATCTGTCCCAGTATACTATTGGACAGTAAAGTCTGCTGAGTCGAGAGAAAGCGATATTTCTTAGTTAAAAGAGTTATATCCTTATTCTTACCCTCTCCTGAGAGAAGTAACTGCGATTAATCCTGCTATTTAATCTTCACCACTATGTTCGTGTGAAGAACTAAACATCATAGAAGTATACCATACTAATTAAAGTTGTAGATATTGAAATAAAGCGAAAACTATTTATAGTGAATTATCAGATTAAATGGCAAATAGAAACCCCATAGAAATGTATGGGAGGGGAGCAAGTCCCGCTATACACAAAAAGAATTAGCTAAAATAGAACTGATCTAAGATAAAAATTAATAATATCCAAAAGAATTACTCCATGTAAACAAAAGGGGAACGAAATATATATGGGACGAATTGACAACAACCTAGATACACGGTGATGACAAATCTGACAATTACCGGAAGTAGATAAAAAGGGATTGAAAAGGATAAATTTCGGGCCCAAAATCACCAGTCCAAAGATGGTGGGAAAGAACATGACTCTAAATAACATGTTTTATCTATTAAAAAATAAGAAAAAACCTTGAAAAATTGGTATATAGAAGAGAAAAAAGCGATAATGTCACCGAGACGAAATGAGACTAGGACGAATAGACTGCCAAATAAATAGGTCTACGTGTTTTGACGATAATAACTGGGTCGCTTTTAAGAATCGCGAAATACGGGAAAGAAACCTATAATAAAGAAATCACAAAACACCAAGAGCGCAAATCTAATCTACCTTTAGGTAATGAATATTATACAATAAAAGGGGGGGGGGGGGTGATAAAAAGGGGAAATTAGATTTAAAAGAACAAAATATTCACGATAAATATAGCATAACAGGTAAATTCTCCTAACGTCTAGAAAGTGTGACAACCCGCCAACTTAGAAGGGAGAAGGAGTACTATACAAAAAGATGAATGACCCAAATAGAACTGCGCCTCTAACTTGGGGCGAAAAAATGACGCAAACAAAGCTAATTAGAATTGCGTAGTAAACTGACAGATCAGAAAACGAACAAGAGGACGGAATCAGCAATTGGAATCGTAAGAAAAAACTGAGAAATAGACAGTAAACTACCGGGAGAAAGATGAGATCCATACCGACCCAGGTCCACTAGAAGACCCAGGCATGGATCTAATAATCACGGATGCGACCCCAAACCCTCTCTGGAATTACTAATAATATCACTAAGATAATATAAAATACAAAAGTCACGTGATCAAGCAAAACTGAACAACATGATGCATACAGTGAATGTGATGGCATCAGTGTTATTGATTGATTTTAAAAATGCGTATGTGTGTATATTTCGATTTTGTTGACATTGTAAACCTGACTGTAAATGTATGCTTATCAGCCAATTGGCATAAAAAGCAAATACACTTTACTATACTAATAGAATCCCAGAGAGAACCCGCCGACCGTCCAGAAATCATTTGACAGTCAAATAGAGGATGACTAAGAATTATAGACCTAACCCGGCTCCGGACCTCAACTAGGTACCGAAACTGGGGAAACATGTGAAAGTCATATGAGGAATGACCAAAATTAGAAGCAATTTCAATACTAATATGACATGCCGGAACGACCGGTACCGACTCGGGCCAGATCCGGAGCAGGAAAATCCGGGAGAAATTTTCAAATTTAATTCTGACACGCCGGAATAACCGGTCCCGATTCCCGCCAGCTTCCCGACCCGGGTCCGGGACAAAACCCGGACCCGGGGCCGGAACCGATACCAACAGTACTCACGAAGTTCGCCAGAGGCCGAACCCGGATCGAAGTCCGGGTCGGGGCCCAAGGAAGAAATTGGTAACCTAGACTGGTCCATCCCAGACCCGGGAGAAAACTTGGGCCCGGGGCCGGAATACTAGCCGGAGAAACAATGTATCATGTGAGATCACTTGAACATCTCTGGTCAGGAAATCCTTCTATCCGGGTAGTGAAGAAGTAGTAGTGATAGGATATGAAGACCCGGACCGACTTACAACCCGCTCAGGCGCAGGCTGCGGAATGTTGACTGTAGCTGTTGAAGAATCCTGGAGATGAAGAGCCCGACCGACTTACAACCCGCTCGGGCCCGAAAAAGGATGAACCCGACTCGGTCCTCATGGGCGCAGGATGCGGAATGTTGAGTCTTGTGAAGAAATGACTGGCTTCTGAAGTAATGAACGAGGCGAAACCCAAGACTTTTACAAAGTACTCCAGTTCTTTTGAATCTCTGAAACAATGAAGGTCAGTAAGGTGTAAAATACTTATGGACTTGAATAAACATTTCCTTGGAACAGTCATGTCCGACGTTTCCCCCTCAACAATATCAGGACATGAAACATTGGAAGCTGACTGGTTCAGGATCATTTCATTAATTCTACTGTCAATCGACGCATTTATATTGTTCACTTGTTTCTGAAAACATTCCTTCGATAATATAATCATTACAAGGATGGATGAATTAAATGTGCGCTCGGGTTTGGCCTGTATTAGGTTTGAAAAAGACAAGTCTGGATGTCTGAGACCATGAGCTACAAATAAGACAGGCCGAATTTAGAGTGCACTCGGTGCATTTGAAGCACACATGGCCAGAATGGTCTGTCTTAATAACCATCTCCTTTTCTTTAGTCTTGATTTTAATTATCTTCGGAGACTTTCAAATCTGAATCGTACAGAGAAAGATTTGATAGAGTAAAGCTACGAATATAACTCGGGATCAGACAGCGCTGATCCCAAGATTTAACAATAGAGACCAACCCAGTCTAAATTATTTTAAAATATAACAAGAGGCCCAAGGGGCCTGTGTCGCTCACCTGGAGCTCCATCAATTTTTGTCAAAATTGTTGGTGGGTGGTTTAGCAGTCTTTTAAATGAGTTTGTGGACATTTTTGCAAGTGCAATATGGCCGCCAAACACACTACATTTCGCTTGCCCCACGGCGCCCATGTTTTTTTGATGGATCAACTTCCCTTGAACAAACTTTAATGGCCCAAATTTTGGCCCGATCCCTTCAGCGGTTCTGGAGGAGTAATTTTCGTGAAAACCCGGTCGTCCAAGATGGTCGCCAAACTATTTGTTCAATTAAGTCCTCTTGAACAAACGTGGCTTACCTCTTGGCCTAGATGAAGATTCCCCAAGTGGTTTTGGAGAAGATTTTAAGACATTTCCTGAAATTGTCCGAATCCAAAATGGCCGCTGGGAAAATTGGCCGATCGGGTTCATTTCAACAAACTTGGATCCTTATGCCCTAAGGATGCTTCCTGCTAAATATAATTGAAATCGGCCTGGTAGTTCTCGAGAAGACATTTTAAATTTCCCATTGCTTTAGCATGGGAGCTTCTGATGAGAAAATTATCCAAGATGGCCACCAAACCGTTTATCCAACAGTTTCGCAAATTGCAAATTTGAGCTCAGAATACCCAAAAACATATATAGAACCAATTTTGGCCTCAAAATTCATCAAATAAAAAAATCCAATATGTCCGCCAAACACACTATATTTTGATTGGCCCACGGTGGCCATGTTTTTTGACGGAGCAACTTCCCTTGAACAAACTTTAATGGCCCTTAGTCCCTAATCATATCTCCCAAATTTTGGCCTGATCGCTTCAGTGGTTCTGGAGGTCGTTTTCTGAAAAACTAGGTCATCTAACTGAACTATTCGGTCAATCAAGTTGTCTTGAACAAACTTGGTTTACCTCTTTGCCTAGATGAGGTTTCATAAGTTTTGAATCGATTCCCCAAGCCGTTTCGGAGAACAAAATTTTTAAAGACATTTCTAAAAATCGGCTGAAATCAAAGATGGCCACTGGCCAATCGGCTTCGTTTGAACAAAATGGAATCTCTATGCCATAAGGATGCTTCCTGCCAAATATAATTCAAATCGGCCCAGCAGTTCTCAAGACATTTTAAATTTCCCATTGCTTTAGTATGGGAGTTTTTGGTGGGAAAATGATCCAAGATGGCTAACAAACCGTTTATCCGACAGTTTCGAAAATTGCTAATTTGAGATCAGAATACACAAAAAACCAGATAAAACGAATTTCGGCCTCAAAATCCATCAAATAAAAAAATCCAATATGGCTGCCAAACACACTATATTTTGATTGGTCCACCGCGGCCATGTTTTTTTATGAATCAACTTCTCTTGAACAAACATTAGTCGGCCTTAGTTGCTAATTATATATCACAAATTTCGGCCTGATCGCTTCAGCGGTTCTGGGGAAGAAGTTGTTTTTGTGAAAACTAGGTCATCCAAGATGGCCGCTGAACCATTTGGTCAATCAAGTTCCCTTGAACAAACTTCATACAGCGCTTACCTTAGATCATATTTCGTGAGTTTTGAATCGATCCCTTACATGGTTTGGGAGGACAAGATTTTTAAAAACATTTCTAAAAATCGGCCGAAATCTAAGATGGTCACCGGGCAAATTGGTCAATCGCGTTCGTTTTAACAAACTTGAATCTCTATGCCATAAGGATGCTTTATGCCAAATATAATTGAAATCGGCCAAGTAGTTCTCGAGAAGATATTTTAAATTTCCCATTGCTTTAGTATGGGAGCTTTTGGCGGCAAAGAGATCCAAGATGGCCACCAAACCGTTCATCCGACAGTTTTGAAAATTGCAAATTTGAGATCTGAATACCCAAAACCTACATAAAACCAATTTCGGCCTCAAAATCCTATATGGCCGCCAAACATGCTATATTTTGATTGGCCTACGGCGGCCATGTTTTTTGTCGGATCAACTTCTCTTGAACAAACTTTACTGGCCCTTAGTCCCTAATAATATCTGCCAAATTTCGGCCTGATCTCTCCAGCGGTTCTGGAGAAGTTATTTTCGCTAAAGCTAGGTCAACCAAGATGGCCATCAAACTATTTGCCCAATTAAGTTCCCTTGAAGAAGTCGTTTAAAGGCAAAGTTTATGGACAGATGGACGACGGAGACACGACTGACGGTCATCACGACATAAGCTCACTCGGCCTTTCAGGTCAGGTGAGCTAATAATGGTTTTTCTTGAAGAGAGTATGTTAATAAGATATCATAGATTTCATGCTCAAATGCTACCAAGCATGTAAATAGATAACTTATACAAGCTACTGCAAAGAAGAAGCAATTATAGACAATAACAATGTCTAAAACACTCTGGGCATACAAAACCAAAACTGGTAACACGCCTACCACGAAAATAGAAATGATCAATAAAATCATTATTGATCATAAAGACCTACAACCACTTATCTTAGGTCTTTTCTGTTTATCCGACATCTTGTTGATCCTTAAACGTCCTTTAAAATATTCCACAGCAGATTGAAAAGTTTAAACAAACTTAAAACTGGCTATGAAATTTTACGCCCCTCTCCTTCAAACTAGTAGGAAAGGAATGAAGACTTGGTTGCTACAACAAAGTCACGTGATGGCTGTCGGCCAATGAGATTGTCATTATTATGCCTTATGACTCACTCAATGGCTCTGGGTTATGTATTAACCCTCTTTCTAAGATATAGCATTCAAGCGAATTGCTATGGATCTCATCATTGGAGAGAGTATGGAGATTCCTGAAGAAGCCTTCAGTCACTCTGTAGCCACAATGCACAGCAAACATAGGCTGTAAAAATTTCATCCTACTATGCTTCCCTTCAGAGAAGGAAAGAGCAATAGTAATGCAAGGAGGTAGGTTGTAATGTAGTAATAACAATATATTACAATGGTCAGACTGGTTTATAACAGTCACTGAACGAGCCACTTCACAACAGCAGACCCCACACACTATCTACACCGAGCCTCCCACAAACCTCCCAATATCTACACCGAGCCTCACACAAACCTCCCAATGTCTACACTGAGCCTCCCACAAGCCTCCCAATGTCTACACTGAGCCTCCCAATGTTTACACTGAGCCTCTCACAAGCCTCCAAATGTCTACACTGAGCCTCCCACAAGCCTCCCAATGTCTACATTGAGCCGCCAACAAACCTAATATCTACATTGAGCCTCCCAATATCTACATTGAGCCTCTCACACACACACACACACACACACACACACACACACACACACACACACACACACACACACACACACACACACACACACACACAACACACACACACACACACACACACACACACACACACTAATATCTACACTGAGCCTCCCAAAAAAAACCCTCCCAATATCTACACTGAGCCTCCCAAAAACCTCCAAATATCTACACTGAGCCTCCCACAAACCTCCCAATATCTACACTGAGCCTCACACACGCCCACCTACCAATATCTACACTGTGAGCCTCCCAATGTCTACACAACCTCCAACAAACCTCGCAATATCTACACTGAGCCTTCCCCAAACCTCCCAATATCTACACCGAGCCTCCCACAAACCTCCCAATATCTACACCGAGCCTCCCACAAACCTACCAATGTCTACACTGAGCCTCCCACAAGCCTCCCAATGTCTACACTGAGCCTCCCACAAACCTCCCAATATCTACACTCTGCCTCCCACAAACCTCCCAATATCTACACTCTGTCTCCCACAAACCACCCATCATTTACACTGTCCCCACACACTTACACGCCCTTCTAACATTACCTACCATCTACACCTGGCCCCCCGCAAGCCTCCCATTATTTACTCTGCCTCCCACAAACCACTCATCATTTACACTATACCTAATCACACTCACACACCCTTCCAAACAACCCACCATCTACACCTGCCCTCCAACAAACCTCCCATTATTCACTCTGCCTCCGACAAACCACTCATCATTTACACTATTCCAAATCACTCACACGCTCTTCCAAACCACCCACCATCTACACCTGACCTCCCACAAAACCACCCAGTATTTACACTCAGCCTCTAACAAACCACCCAATATGTACATTGAGCCTCAGTCAACAAACGACCCAATATTTACTCTGCCTCCCACAAACCTCCCAATATCTACATTGAGCCTCCCACAAACCACCCAATATCTACATTGAGCCTCCCATAAACCTCCCAATATCTACATTGAGCCTCCCACAAACCTCCCAATATCTACATTGAGCCTCCCACAAACCACCCAATATTTACTCTACCTCCCACAAACCACTCATCATTTACACTATCCCTATACCCACTCACACACCCTTCCAAACCACCCACCATTTACACCTGACCTCCGACAAACCTCCCAATATTTACACTCTGCCTCCCACACGCCCCTCATCATTTACAATGTCCCAACCCACTCCAAACCACCCACAATGTCCCCGACAAATCTAATATCGACAATGGGCATAGACAAGAAATGGAGTACAAAGACAATGCATAGACCTCATGGACAAGGAAAAGAAACCATTAGATGATCTCCATATAGCATTTGAAGCTAGTGACAAAGGCCCTACCACTGGGTGGTATGGCGGAATCTGCATCTCCTCCAAACTTGCCGCACGTTGCACTATGGGAAACATAGCCTTCCATTCTTCTTAGAGACTGTGGATCGGCAAATCTATGCTTGTATGATTCAACCTGTGTATTACCGAAGCTATACAACTCTAAGGCTACAACAGCAGTCTTCAATCAGATAGACTTCATACTATTCAAGACAGAAGCAAAACCCCTACTTCGGAATGCTCATTCATATGGAGGCACAGCCCTCAATTTCGACCATAAACCAGTCATTACACGCCTTCAGATAAACAATCTCTACCTGATGTATAAATGCCATACCAGGCAAGAGGGTAGTCACCTACAACCTAGCCAAGCTCATCAGCGACACTGACACTCAAATATCATACAAAAAGGCCCTCGGGGAGCAGATAGCTGACATCGACGTCAGCTCTGATCCGAACGAAGCCCTAACCAAAATACTGAAATCTATGGAATCATCAGCTACCAGCACCATAGGTGTTCTTAAAAACAACCGAACTAGGTATACTGATGACCCTCTGGTAGTAAAACTGTCGCAGAGCAGAAAGCATTATGGCTGCGCATCTATCAGTGGCCAAAGTGAAGACCGTACCAAGCCGGGAGCGCAATTACATTCTGCGCCACATTAGCAAACGCTTAAAAGATCTTGTTATTTAACAGACTCCCTAGCAGATGACATCATTGCCACAGACGACTGTCACAAAATGTTTCGGGCAGTCGGGGCCCTGAGAGTTACGACTAAACACCACCACCCACTGTACACAACTCTGAAGGGCACTTTATTGGGACTGACCAGGGCAAAGCCGAGGCGATTCAAGAATGGTTCAAGGAACAGTTAGTTCACTGACCACAATCATGAGCCCTTGCACCCGTTCTCAGGAGACAACAGGCCATTACTAACACCAATCAAAACAGCGGAAGTTGAGAAGGCACTTAAAGCCCTGAAAAATGGACGTGCATCTGGACCTGATGGCATGAGCAATGAACTATTCAAATATGGAAGTGACACTATCTCAAAACCAATCACGCGCATAATTAGTTCGGCTTTTATGCACCACCTTCACATCGACGCTGTAGGCCAATGAACCCTTATCGCACTACCCAAGCCTAAGAAGCCACCTAGCCTCCAACACACACCCCCCACCCCTCCCCTGGCCAATCTGCAGCCCATTGACCTCCTCAACAGCATACGGAAAATCCTATCCAATGTTACTCTATGCCACATCCGAGACAAGATCAATGACTTCACTGGATCATGTCAAAGTGGCTTCAAACGTGGATGCAGCTGCGCAGACATTGTATGAGCTCAACGTATGCTTGTGTCGATAGTCATGTTCAAACACTGGGATTTCCACAAAATGGCCATTGACATGTCACGAACCTTTGACACAATTAAATGCTCAAAGATCCTAGATGTACTATGCCAGGCAAGTTGCAATGAAGATGAGCTATGACTAGTGAGACTACTGTTTGCAGACACCAAGCTGAGAGTACGAGTCAAGTCAGTGAAGTCTGTAGAGTTTGAGCCATCGATCAGCTCCCCACAGGGAGATGGTCTATCTCTGGTGCTTTTCACCTGTTACCTTGTTGTTGCATTGAAATCCGTTCAGGAAAGTTCCACAAGCCCAAACCCCTGGTGTCGATACTGGGTATGCCGCTAGAGATGGAATATGCCGATGATGTGGACTTCATAGATGAGGAAAAGAAACCCCTTGACGAACTTCTGCCAAAACAGAGTTCACTCACATATACCTATCTACAAAGCATGAAACTAAAGAAAATGATAATCTGTTTCGTGGCAATGAACCATGGAGGAAAAGTACTGCTGACATTGCTGCACGCTGCGTCATGGGGAACATAGCTTTCCAGTCTTTCTGGAAGCTATGGATTTGTAGATCAAAGATGCCCTTGATTAAAAGACTACGTTTATACAATGCAACTTGTGAATCCTTGATGCTGTATAACTGTAACAGCTGGGCAACTCCAAAGGAAGCTCTAGACAAACTCGATGCCTGCCACCGCAAACACCTACGCACCATCACTGAACAAAGATGGCCAGACAGCATAATTTCGAATGATGTACTATACAAGATGTGTAATACGTCGCCGCTGTCTGTATAAGTCGCCCAGCAAAGATGGTCCATGTTTGGCAATGTGCTAAGGATGCCAGAAGACACCAGCACAGAGAGCCTTAGCCTTGGAATTCGCCCTACTCGGAGCCAGCAAATACAAAGCCAGGAGAGGACATCATTGCATAAATCTGCTAAGTGTGCTATGAGGTGACCTCAAGAAAGCAGGACTCGGTATACTCAAGTCAAGAATGGACCTGAGGAAGCTAAGAATTACGGCTGAGGACAAGACACAGTGGGCAAAAATGAAGAATGACTGATTGCAGCTGTAGGATGTTTCTACTACTACAGCTGCAGAATACAGTAATCATACATACATACAGCTAGACAGCTCCAAAGACAGCTATAGATAAGCTTGATGCATGCCATGGGAAATACCATTATATCATCAGACAACAATAATGAGTCTATGTTTGGCAATGCTCCACCACCAATGCAGCTGCTACCACCTGTCACCATAACTACCACCCATCTCCACAACTACCACCCGTCACAACCACCACCACCCATCACAACTACCACCACCAGCAGAATAATTTAAGATCTAGCCTGCATTTTCTAGAGGAAGCATATTTACCTAGGTGTGGTACAGGAATTATCCTTTCGCGAAAGATATTTAATACCCTACTCCTCAAATATGTTCAAGGAAAATTTCAATTTTGACATAGAAAATGTCCATTTGCAGACAAACAGATTATTCAAGAAAATTTGTATTATCGCACCCGTCATACCAATGGTAAATTTTCAAAATTAGTCTTCTCCTGGCCTGCAATTAGACATTTCTCAAGAACACTGCTACAGAAGCCGTTTTTGGCCAACTTCAGGACATGTTAAATGGCTAAAGGGTTTACATGGACATAAGTCATTGCTCCGTCAAGACCTGATGCATCATACTATATGTGAACTCACTTGGCACATTAATGGCGATCTTCTCTCCACGTCTCTCCCGTATATTATTGGTCAGTGTGCTGTAGAGGTAAACATAGGACATTGTTAAAGGGATACTAATCTCACATCAAATGTTGTATTGCACCGACAGACTATTGTTTATAGATTCCATATCATTCATATCATGTCACACAACTATCTGCTTTGTAATATCACGTAAATGTTGAAAAGAGATCACCACCATTTTGTCTCCTCAAGCGTTGGTGTGTGATGTCATGTGAGTGCCAATGAATTACATTTTTTATTATGTAATAATCATCTTATTTAATATTTTGAAACTATTTCGAATGGCTACAACAAGTTTTAGTTAAAATATTCAACAGCTTACCTGTATGATTACTTTTATACCACAATGCCAAAACTATAAACGACACCTCTATCACTGAGTGCATTTAACGAAGCAGACACTCTCAGTGTTTTCTGATTGGTTGAAAAGTAAACCATGACAGCCATCATAGGCTGTAGAAATGTATCAACATTTAGCTACATGTACTAAACCGTGAATATCTTTCATTGTCGGCAAGATAAAATGCTAAAGTGTCAGGGATAGATTGAGTGGCAGATTCTATTACCTGAATGCTTAGTATAACATAAGGTGAGTTGCCCTTTAACATAGACAGGAAGTGATCATTAAAGTCACATGGTCTCTTAACACGTTAACTCATACCATCCAAATACAGCTTCTGCAATGGCCTTGAGAAATGTCCATTTGCGGACCAAGAGAAGACTATTTTTTTTTAATTTACCACTAGAATGACTGGCTCGATAACCGACCCAGTCATTCCAGTGGTAAATTGTCAAAAATAGTCTTCTTGGTTTGCAAATGGACATTTTCTAGGAGAAAATTGAAATTCTCTTGAATAGATTTGAGGGTTAAAGGGTTAAACCCAGGACGGTCAAGATTGGTTAAGAGAATTAATACATTGGCCTTGTGAATGTCTATGCACAGAGCAAGTGATTGGTTTTTAAAATTTGCTATTAAAATGACTGGTTATCTAGTAAGTTCTTCCAGAGTTTGATTTCAAAAATAATCTCTCGATTTCTACCGAATCGATAGGTAGATCCTCAGACCTGCAAATGGTCAATTCTGAAGACCACTACAAGTCATTTCTTGCTAAATTGAGTGTTACCGGGCTAAGTATATAGGTATAGGTATATAGGTATAGGTATATAGGTTTATAGTCTGCTTCCACTTGCATGCTCAGCCCCCTTTCCAACTTTACCCCTGCTCATTACGCCTTTTTCATTCCTGCACAATCTCAACTCCTTTGGGAGCATACAGCCAGGCTGCCATTTATAGGCGATCAATAGATTTTTTTGCCAACATTCCGTATTTCCAGCAACACTGCCTTCACAGGTACCTATTTTACAAACAGTTGTACTGGAACATCGCAGAATGAAGTGCCTTGCTCAGGGACACAACGCGGCAGAACAGCTGAGAATCGATCCCGAGACATTCGAGTCACGAGCTCAACTCCCTAACCACTCGGCCACTGCGCCTCTAAGTAACCACCACATCTCATTTTAAAACCAATTTAGAGGAAAACTGTTGAATATTTTGGAATTAATGCGAGGCAGCAGTCTCCCAATCAAATTAATTTCAAAATATTCAACAGAATAAGTTTTATATCATAAGTAATATAATTTTTCAGGGATTTATCTCTGAACATGTTGAAATGGTTAAGCAGCGATCAGCAGTCAAACCGTTATCAAAACATTAGCTAGTGACACTTGTATTGTTCGCTGATTATGTATTCGAACAAAGTGATGGAAAGTTGTTGCTACTACCAGCCGCAACAAATTTCAGTCAACTTGTTCTAAAAACGTTTAGTCTTGCCCCCTTCACATGTACAACCTGTTCTAAATAACCACATGTTGTTCTTTTGAAAGAAGCTTCTGTTTCAATTAACTCTAACACTCATATAAGCCAAAAACGGCTTCAGCACTGGTCTTAAAAAATGTCCAAATGCAGACGAAGAGAAAACAATTTTTGAAAATTTACCACTGGAATGATAAATTTACAAAAATAGTTTTCTCTTGGTCTGCAAATGGACATTTTCTATGAGAAAATTGAAATTTTTTGAACAAATTCGAGGGTTAAAGGGTTAACTATCATCTTATAGCTGCAAAAAGCCATATGCTATATAACAGAATTGTATCATATAGATCTAGCTGTTTACGGTAATATAAATGATATCACATCTGTATAATATGACAAACGACATCTGCATAATATGACAAACGAAGCGTTTTCATTGGTTGATGGACGAACAACATAAATATGCGACTAAGCTGAACTGCTTTATTTACCACAGTTAGCTCCCTTGATAAGTAAATACACACAAATTCCTGGGAGTTATCTGATAATACTTATGCATTACATATCTAAAGGTAATTCTATATAAGTATGCACCATTATGTTGACAACTCTGGGAATAGTAGCTGCCATAGTCAAATTGGCTTCAAAATATTCAACAACTTCCCTGTAAAATTCCCTTTAAATTGGGATTATGGAAATTCAGGATTCAAAGTATACAAGAGGCCCAAGGGCCTGTGACACTCTCCTGGACCACTAGCATTTGAAACATTTGCATTTAAAGATACATGTTTCTTTACATTAAACAAGGTGGCGACGGGAAAAATTGACCAATCAAAATTCTGAATGGAAGTTCTGGAGCCTACCATTATAGTTATTCCAAAAAAATTTGATGGAAATCCATGAAGCGGTTAAGGATGATATGTGTTTTGACAATTTCCGGTAAATTTTTCATAAAATCTAAGACTTTCACAGAAGATCTAGAGGCTACCAACATAGACTGTATCTAGTCAAATTTGGTTGAAATATGTCAAGCAGCCAATGAAGAGTAGCATTTCGACCATTTCCGGTTGATTTTTCATAAAATCTAGGATTTTCAGCAAAAAACGTGATCAATCAAAATTATGAAAAGACGATATAGACCCTACTACCAGAGAATCGATCAAGTCAAATTTGGTTGAAATATGTCAAGCGGTTATGGAGGAGTAGCATTTTTCATAAAATCTCAGATTTTCAACCAAGAGTGATCAATCAAAATTCTGAAACTGTTTTAGAGCATACCACCATAGAATGCCTCTAGTCAAATTTGGTTGAAATATGCCAAGTAGCTACGGAGGAGTAGCATTTTGGCTATTTTCAGTAGATTTTTCATAAAATCTCAGATTTTCACCCAAATAATATATAAATCAAAATTCTGAAAAGATGTTTTACAGCCTACCACCATAGAATGTATCTAGTCAAATTTGCTTGAAATAAGTAGCTAAGGAGTAGCATTTTGACCATTTCCGGTAGATTTTTCATAAAATCAAAGATTTTCACCCAAAAATTGATAAATCAAAATTCTGAAAAGATGTTCTACAGCCTACCACCATAGAATGCATCTAGTCAAATTTGGTTGAAATAAGTAGCTACGGAGTAGCATTTTGACCAATTCCGGTAGATTTTTCATAAAATCAGATTTTCACCCAAAAATTGATAAATCAAAATTCTGAAAAAAATGTCTGGAGGGTACCAGCTTAGAATCATTCCAACCAAATTTGGTTGAAATCGGTCAAAACGTTAAGAAGACGCGATTTGACGGCCGGACGGACGACGGATGGATGGCCGCCATGGCATAAGCTCACTTGGCCTTTAAGACCAGCTGAGCTAATAAATGGATTTCAACATGTGTAAAAACTGTGGGCGGAGTTTAGCTACAAATGGGCGGGGCATAGCTAGAAATGGATAGCTCTATTCTGCTTATATGATAAATAATCCTGGTTAAAACTGTATATTGTAAAATCTTGTTTATTAACTGTCTGCCTTATGCAAACCACCAAACAATAATTCAATGGGAAATGACTCCTAACAACTTTCAGTCAAATTGTTTTCAAAATATTCAGCAGATCCAGAGCTAAACCCATCAAAAAGGTCGTCTGCAGCAATTTAGCAGACAGACAGTTAGACTATGGCAACTGTTTCCCCAATTCCTCACAATTTTATCAAAGCATATAATGCAATACCTGAATTGTAGTACATACCTGAATCGTGGATGCCCTGAAAAGATAACAGACTGTGGGAAAAATAGCGACCTTGAAGATCCTTCTGTCGGGGTGGCTTTCGAAGGAGGTGAAGTAAAGTCTACACAGCCAAGCCTAATGGAAGATAAATAAATATATTCTATTAAACCTGTTTATAATGGCCACCTGCTTTCATTTGGGGATGAAATTATTCAAGTACTTTTAAGACGGATGGTCATATGACAGTCATCAGTTACTGAGCCAGTCATTTCAGTGGTAAATTTTCGAAATTAGTGTTATGGCCAGCAAAAGGACATTTCTCAATACCACTGAAGCCATTTTTGGCTGATATGAGTGTTACACGGTTAAGGTTTACAATCTGTAATATTCACCTGGGAAAGGTGGTTAAGGTGATTGGTATTTGATCTGTAATACTCACCTGAGAAGAGGGTTATGGCGAGTGCTATTTCACCTGTAATACTCACCTAGGAAAGGCGGCTAAGGTGAGTGCTATTTTACCTGTAATACCCACCTAGGAAAGGCGGTTAAGGTGAATGGTATTTCACCTGTAATACTCACCTAGGAAAGGCGGCTTAGGTGAGTGCTATTTCACCTGTAATACTCACCTAGGAAAGGCGGCTAAGGCGAGTGCTATTTTACCTGTAATACTCACCTAGGAAAGGCGGTTAAGGTGAATAGTATTCCATCTGTAATACTCACCTAGGAAAGGCGGCTAAGGTGAGTGCTATTTTACCTGTAATACTGACCTGGGAAAGGCGGTTAAGGTGAGTGGTATTTCATCTGTAATACTCACCTGGGAAAGGCGGCTAAGGCGAGTGCTATTTCACCTGTAATACTCACCTGGGAATGGCGGTTAAGATGAGTGGTTTTTCATCTGTGATACTCACCTGGGAAAGGCGGTTAAGGTGAGTGGTATTTCATCTGGTCCTAGACGTTCCAGGATCTCTTCTCGTCTACATGTACAAATGTAAACAAATAAAGTATTAGTGGCATCATAATTGACCCCATCATTCTCCTCACTGTCAGCATCACTATTCATACCATTATTCTCATCATCACCATTCACAGTCATCATCATTATCATCAGCTTTGGTATCATTAGCAGAGGATGACATCAAGGTTAGTACAAATCGCTCAGAGCTACGGTACATCTCATAAGCTACGGTACAGATCATAAATAAGTTATCATTAGCAGAGGATGACATCAAGGTTAGTAGAAATCTCTGAGCTACGGTACAGATCATAAATAAGTTATCATTAACACAGGATGACATCGAGGTTAGTAGAAATCTCTGAGCTATAGTACAGATCATAAATAAGTTATCATTAGCAGAGGATGACATCAAGGTTAGTAGAAACCTCTCAGAGCTACGGCACAGATCATAAATAAGTTATCATTAGCAGAGGTAAAAATGACCACAACTGCCAAAAAGGTTGCTCAACCGCCAAAAATGGCAGAACCAGCAAAAAACTTACAACCAGTAAAAATTATCACAATCGCCAAATAACGGTCACAAGCCGCCAAAACTGGCACAACCGTCAAAAAAGTCACAACCACCAAAAAACGGTCACAGGCCGCCAAAACAGGTCACCCGGTAAAATGTTTGACCAGGCCGCCAAACCCCCAAAAATTCCAAACGGGGGAACTGCCAATCTGGTTCTTTTCTGCCCATATATAGTCAAGATCGACTCAATCCACAGGCTCGCCCAGGAAGGGTATAAAAGGGAAGAAAATTCCAGTCCAGATCATTCAGACTTTTGGTCTCACATCGAGACCAAGCATCAGACTTAACAACCTTCGACGAGTAGCTCATATAACTGACTACGTTGTTATCATGTCATTTCACAATTGATTCATCCAGCAAACCGTTGCCACGGGAAACGTAGATAGTCACAATACCTCCGCTGTCCACACTGATTCTAAACTCAGTAGGTTTGGACATGCAAGCCGCCAGGTCTACACAGACCTTAATGCCACCAAAACAATTACAATTACAGTAACAATTACAATCACAACCACCAAAAAAAGTTGCCCAACCACCAAAAATGGCAGAACTGGCAATAACCATCCATAAGTATGTAGGGGAAACTACGCCCCTCTAAAATCAGAATCCAATGACATCTCAGATTGATATCAAACCGCCATAGGTATTCTCATCAGACCTGGACAATGAAAACTCCACCCCATGGAGAACACAGAAAGAATGTCATTGGATACACCAGCTCCACCCGATGGAGCCTATAGGCACAAACAGAGCAGGATAAGGGACGCCCTTTCCCTGGACCAACACGCCCACCACGGGCGGACACGCCCAGTATGTTGTTATTATTCTCCTAACCATAGTTTGCTAGAATACCAGTCGAACTTCAAATAGTTAACTAGCTAGTCAACTATAGTCAACCGAGCACCCGACTCCCGGTTCAGATGGTTAGTACGATACTTGCGTAAATTTCAAAATGGCGGACACCGATTGCTTGCCACGAATAAATGCATATAAAAGTGTAAATATTTCACTAAATAATGTAGGTTTGATGAAATTATGCTTTCCCATTGTATGTCAATGTTCCCAAGCACATATTCCTTCCCACTTTATGCCATATGGACGCTTTTTGACGTCTTAGCGGACAAAAATAACCCCTTTTCGTAGGTCATCAAAACAGACGACAGAAAGTGTTAATGGAGACTGGTACCTGGCTCCAAATTTTCTGCAATAGTAATTCAATAGGGAACCGGGGACCAGCGAACTATAGTCGACTACGATCTAGTTCGACTGGGCATAGCAACTGCGCACGATCACTAAACCAGCAAACTGACTATAGTTAGTGAGTCGAACGTGACCCAAGTTACATGTAGCTGCATAGTTACATGTACCATGAAATTGGGATTCTGGGAATTCAGGATTCCAAGTATATAAATCGCTCTCAGCACTCTCAAAGCATGGCCGGAGATTAGCTAGAGATGGGCTGGGCAGAGCTAAAAGTTGTTTCATGCGTGCGTGAGTGCATGTCCAGAGCTGTATCTAAAAGGCTACTGGTCTGATTTGGCTCAGATTTTAACACAAGAAAAGGTGTGTTCATACATCAGGATTCCACAACTTTGGGCATAATCCGAAGAAATATGGAAAATTAAAAACATCTGGAAAATCAGAAAACTATTTACGGGGCGAGGATCTGCTAAATCTCTGATTGTTCCTGAACATTCTCACCTGGTTTTCATGTTGGTCTCGACGAGATTAAAATGAGCCATCAGTCCTCCGTATGGCTTCCCAGGTGTGCCTTCCAACATGTAACCAGCATATTCAGCATGCCATGCCGTGGCAACATCACTAAAATGTATGCATTAAGTTATTAATTGGATTAAATAAATAAATAAATAAACAAATAAATATATGGACTGCCGACTGACCAACTGACAGACCCCCACCCCCATCCACACACTCGCCTACCCCAATCCTCAATCATATGGGGAACTAACATAACAAATTTGATTGAATTCCACTACATGCTTTTAGAGGACATATCTGAATGGACAGATGGATGGACAGGCGGAGATGAATGAACATGAGGATGGAAGGACAGGCAGATGGATGAATGGAGGTGACTGCAATATACATTCCATTTTTTTAAAAACGTGGGGATAATAACAATAAATTATTTATGCAAAGTGATTGTGATAATGCTGAAGTGTATGAGGTATGTATGATCTATCGTAACACCAAATTACACCACTCACAGACCATATACTAAAACATCAACTTTTCAAGATAACTATACATGAAAACGAATGAACATTTTGAAAATAATTGAACCGGAAGCCAATGCTGCTGAGGCAACAACACAAGCAGGTAATGTTTTCCACTCAAATTAGTTTCAAAACATTCAACATATTATTTCTTACATCATAAAGGGGTTGCTATGAGAAAGGGTAAATCCATTTATTTCTTACCAAGCAGGAAGATGGACGAACAAATGAATACACAAAAAAATCAACTAATATAGTTCTTACTAGCCACATGACCAACCATGAGGTTTCATGTGGATGGGAGATGGACCAAAAACACACAGACTTCTTACTAAACCCATGTTTTATTAACGCTTTAAGCCTTGAATTTGTTCAAGAAAATTTAGATTTTTTCAAAGAGAATGTCAATTTGCAGACCAAGAGAAGACTATTTTTGCAAGTTTAGCACTGGAATGACTGGCTCGGTTATCGAGCCCGTCATTCCAGTGGTAAATTTCCAAAAATAGTCTTCTCTTGGGCTGCAAATTGACATGTCTCAAGACCACCATAGAAGCTGTTTTTGGCTGATATGAGGGTTAAAGGGTTAATGTACACCAAGAGAAGTCAAGTTAGTGAAGAGAAGCAAGTACTTGCACGCACACGCGCTCACACACATACACGTATGCATATGCATGAGCATCTAGACATGCATACATGTACACATGCTCCCTCATGCATGCACGCACTCACAAACACGCACTAAAACGTGTGTGCATGAACGGGCATGCACACACGTACATGAACAGATGAAATTAAGATTTATCAGAGCAATAAGTTTGCATTAACCCTTTCACTGACCAATCCCATAAAAGAATTATATTTGTTACGATAAAAAACCTATTCTGTTGACTATTTTAAAATTAATTTAATTGGAAAATGCTGCTCCAATCACCTCCATCCATCCGCAGCAACGGCTTCCAGTCGAATTAATTTTAACATATTCATCAGTTTTCCTCTATGGTTGGCTTGTAAATGAGATATGGGTAATTCATCAGGGAAAAGGTTAATAATAAAAACATGGATGAAAGAAATTATTCCCTATACAATTAATTCTATTCTAGATTCCATAATTTATAACCGGAGAACTTTTAGATGCATTCAGCGAAGCGTTACTCAATCATGTTATTGCTGTGGTCCAGTCATGTGAAATAAGTAATCTGACAAATGGACGTCTACGGGCGTGAATAATTTAACTATATTACAGTTCAGCTCAGAAATAACTTAAAGAGAGTCCAAAACAAAACAAGAGGGCCAAGGGCCTGTGATGCTCACCTGGACCATTAGTATCTAACCTATTTGCATTTAAAGAGACATGATGGATAATTTTGGGAAAATCCAAGATGGCCATGAAACAAAATTGACCAATCAAATTCTCATCTGTTTTCTTGAAGCCTATCGTCATGGGATCATTCCATCAGTTTGGTTGAAATTGAGCCATTGATTAAGTAGTAATAGTAGTAGTAGTAGTAGTAGTAGTAGTAGTAGTAGTAGTAGTAGTAGTAGTTAGTAGTAGTAGTAGTAGTAGTTAGTAGTAGTAGTAGTAGCAGTAGCAGTAGTAGTAAGTAGTAGTAGTAGTAGTAGTAGTAGTAGTAGTAGTAGTAAGTAGTAGTAGTAGTAGTAGTAGTAGTAGTAGTAGTAGTAGTAGTAGCAGTACGTAGTAATAGTAGTAGTAGTAGTAGTAGTAGTAGTAGTAGTAGTAGTAGTAGTAGTAGTAGTAGTAGTAGTTAGTATGTAGTTAGTAGTAGTAGTAGTAGTAGTAGTAGTAGTAGTAGTAGTAGTAGTAGTAGTAGTAGTAGTAATCGTACAAAGTGACTAAAAGGCTTCTGGAAATTTCTTTGGAAAATCCAAGATGCCCATTGAAAAAATTAACCAATTAAAATTCCTTTATTCAATTTTGGAAGCATATGCCCATAGGATCCTTCCAGCCAGGTTTCATTGATATCTGGCCATTGGTTAATGAGTAGCATTTTAAAGAACTTCTGAAATTTTTTGGAAAATCCAAGATGGCCTCAGGAAAATTTGATGAATCGAAATTCTGTAAACAAGTTCTGAAGCCAACCCACCTAGTGTCATTCCAGCTGGGTTCGGTTAAAATAGGCCAAGCAATTAATGAGGAGCATGCTTTTAACTGATTTACAAAATTTCCAAAAATACAAGATGTCTGCCGCAAAAATTGACCCAATTAAAATTCTGTATACAAAGTTCTGAAGTCTACCGCACTAGAGTCCTATCCTAGTCTGGTTCAAATCGGCCCAGAAGTAAATTAGGAGTAGCATCTTAAATGATCTCCTGCCATTTTTCAGAAGATTCAAGATGGCCGCCAAACAAAGTGACCAATAAAAATTCCTGTACACAAGTTCTGAAGCCTACCCATAAGGTCATTCCAGTTAAATTAGATTGAAATCTGACCAGCAGTTAATGAGTAGTGTTTTGACAATTTCTGGTAGATTTTTCAAAAAATCTAAGATTTTCAACCAAAAAATTAAACAATCAAAATTCTATATATATATGATCTGAAGCCTAACCACAATATGGTGATTCCAGCCAAATTAGGTTGAAATCCGCACAGCGGTTAATGAGGATTAGTTTTTTGACAATTCCCGGTAAATTTTTCATAAAGCCTAAGATTTTCATCCAAGAAATTGAGCAATCAATATTCTGTACCCAGGTTCTGAAGCCTAGATCCATAGGGTCCTTCCAGCCAAATTAGGTTGAAATCTGCCAAGATGTTAATGAGTAACATTTTTAAGCAAATGTTGACAGATGACGGCATACGCTCACTTGGCCATTCTGGCCAGGGGAGCTAATAAGATGCACTGTTGTGTATTTGGACCTATGGTAAATTGGCAACAATATCTTCCAATCAAATTATGTCCAGAATATTTTTTAAATCGCGTTAAAAATTGTACTAACATGTTTTTGTTGTTTCTTATTTTGGAAGCATTCTATGTTATATGTAGTACAGGTCTGTGATAAAAAATTATTTGAAAATGGCTCTTAAGGACACGATGGAGAAAAGGCAAACTGACAATTTCCAGTAAAGTTTTCATAAATTTAGGATTTTCACCTAAAAGTCACGAATCAAAATTAGGAATGCAAATTCTAGCGCCTAATAGCATCCTTTCAGCTAAATTTGGACGAAATCTGTCAAGATGGTAAAGAAATGAAGGAATTTGCCAATTTCTTGTAAATTTTTAATAAAATCCTCCAACAGACCCCCCATTTAGTGGGTTGGTCTGTAGTTTTATTAACCACTATAAAAACATACTTACCGTTCAATCACTCCTTGCTAAATCAAATATCTGCATTTAGCTATCAGAATAAAATTTGTATGCTCGCTTACATACTCCCTAATGCCAATACCATCACCATGTAGACCCTCAACCAGCCTTCTGGTAGAGGGACCCCCTGCATTAGCCTTACAATAGACTGGCACCAGTCTGTACACACTCCTTGGTGACGCCTGTCACTAAGCACGCTCGCGCATGCGCAGTAGGTCCCAAATGTGAAAACTCATTCACTTTTCTAAATTTAAGTGCCATATATCCAGAATAGATTCTCAAATCAATACCCAGCGGGGTGGCTGAGGCCGGGTCGTAGTGATTGAACGGTAAGTATGTTTTTATAGTGGTTAATAAAACTACAGACCAACCCACTAAAGGGGGGTCTGTTGGGGGTTGTTATTACACCACAAAAACATCCATTACCGTTCAATCACTACTTGCTAAACCCGTAGATTTGGTCAGTGTCCCACTACGAAACTTTGGTGGGAGATTTGAGAATCCATAGGCAAGGATAAAAATCAAACAAAACATAACCAAATGTTAATAACATAACATAATGGTGCATCTTAATCAATCACACAGTGATTATCAAACAAGGATTTCTTTAAACTTAGAAATAAATAAAAACCAAAGAACAACTCACACCATTACATGCAGACGCATGGTCCTAACGAAAATGGTGGGATGTGCTTGGTAAATGGTCTTCAGCCTTTTTAGTTAAAATCATAAAGTTCCTAAAAAAAAGAAAAAAGAAACTGCTGTGCTCTGGTCTTTTAAATAAAAAGTAGTAAAAGTAGACTCAGATTTCCATCCTGTAACTTGCATAACTTCGTCTACAGAAGAACCAGCAAAAAGGGCAAAAGAGATAGCCATCCCTCTAATGACATGAGCTTTAATGTGAATGGTCTCACAAATCCATCTGGGAATAGATGCCCTAGAGACCGGACTGGCTAACCCCTCCTCATACGGAACCCAGAAAAGGGACAGATCGGATCTCTAAAAATCAGAACGACGCTTATAAACTTTTGGAGCTCTGACAGGACACCAAAATCTGTCATCCGGAGAAAAGGTGGTTAAAGATTGTAAAATAATCGGCTTAGCTGGATAACGGATTGATTGAGTCTTTGATAAAAAATCCCTTCAAGGATATAAGACAGAGAAAACATGGATTTCGGATCGTCTTCTAGCAGAAGCAGATGCAATTAGAAAAACGGTCTTAAAAGTTAAAAAATTCAAGCTAATCGTAGAGATAGGTTGGAAATGATGACCTGCCCAAAAACCTGAAGAACCAGAGCCAAGTTCCAGGAAGGCAAAGGTTTAACACCTGGAGGACGAATATTACCTAAACCTCTGATCAAAAGATTAAGAACCTTAGAATCTTCAACTTCAGCGTTCAACAAACAAGGAAGAGAAGATGCAAAAGAAAATCTATATCATCTTACAGTGTTAGCAGACAGATGTAAAGAGTCGAACAGATAAGATAAAGAGTCTAACACCTGGGAAATAGAAACAGAATCAGGCACGAGACCTTGATCTGAACACCATTCTCCAAAAATCTTAAGCCGACCCTTGTAAACTCTTCGAGACGACTTCCTCCTGGCAGAATCGAAGATTTCCTGAGATCTTGTAGAAACTTTATTCTCAAGGATCGAGCACTCGATATACTCCAAACGCACAGACTTAAGATTCCTGGGTTTGGATGATGGTAGGTACTAGAACATCGAGAAGGTCTACAAACCAGATCCTTATTGGCCAAAAGGGAACTATTAACAAGATCTCGCAGATCTGGTCCCTGACTTTCTTCAGAACCAAAAGAAATCAGGATTGTGGGAGGGAACACATAAGCGAAGATTCCTGACCAGGACTGAGACAGGGCGTCCACAGCCCACGCCCGAGACAATTGGTCCGCAAGAAAACTCAGACAGCCTGGGACATGAGTGGACACTAGGAAAATTTGATTCATGCGACACTACATGAGGAGGTTCCACACTTCCAAGTACAGGAGACGACTTTGTGCCCCCCCTGCCTGTTGATATGAGACTACTGTCGAATTGTCCGATCGAATCGAGAACTAGATACCCGTAACCTGACTGTCCGAAAAGGGAGACATGAAAGATAAAATCTGGGCAATCAGACATGTCGCAAAAAGATTGGATCTAGTGACATCCCAAGAAAAACTCGATCCTCCTTCTAAAAATGAAAGAAAACCCCATGGCAATGACTGAACGAATCAAGATTTAGATGCCTATCAGACAATCCAACCAATGAACAGAAGCCTGGATTTACTTTCCAAAGAAGAGCCTCTTCTTAGACTCCTTGACAAGCATAGAAGACAACAACCCCTCTAAAGCTAATAGCTTCTGATTAGAAGGAACAGAAGACCATTTGGGAGGAGACTGCAGAGAAGGGTTCTAGATCAAAGAATATCTGGCCCTTTTGATAAGGGCCGCCCTTAAAGATGTGGCAAACTTACTATATGCTAAAGAGGACTGCTCATAGAAAACACATAGATTACATATGCCATGATGCTCCAACCAAAATCCTGGGCTATATCCTTATTGCTTAGCCCTCACTAAAGAGGTAACCCATGTTTTTTATGGATATTTTAATAATACCGCTTACTCTGAATGGAGAAAAGTCTCATATCAGTATAGCCTAACTTATTAAAATGCTAAAGACTCTGCAAAAATTATAGATAATTTTATTTATAGAGATTTAACCAGATATCGTGGCAAATCAAAAACCCATAATAAGCCTAAGGGAGTGCTTAGAGTCAAGATATAGCCAAATCCTGTACCTGAGATCTGCAATAATCCTGACTGGAATTCGAAAACCTCAAATCGTTGACAGAATTTAGCAAGATAGAATGAAGAAAAGAAATTACGGTTTCCCAAACCACCACTCAAAAAGATGAAATAAGGGAAACTTACTTGTGATGACATCATCACAATTCTACGAATAGAATGCATGACAAGGTCCTGTTAAGAGAACTATGGCAAACATTTGACTATCTAATTTAAAAATCGTATAATAATGGAGCAGATTTAATAAAAAATTGTTATTGAATACATCAACGGTTGCCTAGCCGCTCGGGCTTGACAGATCATCTTGTCAGCTTGTCAAATAATACTTGATCTACGCAAGTATTTCTTACAAATAGTGTTAATGTATGGAATCCTTTACCAACAGAAGCAATTAACACTCCAACATAAAACACATTCAAAAACAACCTAGACTCATTCTTCAAGTCACAGGGTTTTATATATATATACACCTAAGGTCGACTAACTCCCAAGATTGCACTCACTTCTTCTACACTGAAGTATTAGACTGCAATCACGGAAAATCATCAGCCTGAATGTGACACAGGATCCTATAATGATTGCAATACCGTGTCCCATATTTAAATCAACGACATAGGAAAACAAGCCAACTTCAAGACTTGGCTTAGGTATACTGAACAATTTGATATCCTAAACCATTCGATATTTATGCCAAGAGGCAGAAAACTTAAAAGATTTTTTTTATATTTATTGATTCTTATATTTATAGACTTAGAATCAATAATTTCATCTTTGTAATAACAAATGACATTGTGTTAGAAATCCCAATAAAAGGAAAGATTGAACACTGATACTTGATATTAACGGTCTGGATACTGAATTTTGCAGATGACATATTACAACTGTAATATCTCTGGACCTGCAAAATATTTTGAAAACATTTTGACCGAAAATTGTAGGTGGTTGCTTAAATCCAAGGATTCTCGGCCGTTCTTCCACCCCTACAGCGCAACCCCCACCCCACTCCAACCGGCCCGCCGCCAGCCCCCAGACAACAACTTCAACGAGCAAAAAACCCAAGACCCACCGAACAGTCCGGGCACAATCCGACCGAAAGTTGCCAGTGCCTTCACCGGTATCCAGTCAACTCGGCCCAAATACACACCGGCCCAGCCTCAACTCGGCCTAGATCCAACTCAGCCCATGTCAACTCGACCTATGTTTATGCCTATCATGTGCGACTATACCCTTGGGTCGAGCTGACCCTACAGTACCACCCATAGCCACATACGAATGCACATATGCGCACACATGTATATGCCTATAGGTGCACTATTAGGCCGAACCGGCACTGCGCATTTAAATGTACATATGAACATAGCTATAGCAATATTATTGGGCTAACCAGCACGCTTAAATACGATAAAGATTATCGAGTGTAGCAGGCCTACCTAGACTTCTATGGTAGCTACTACACACGATAATCTGTATACCATGACACACACGGAAATCTCGGTAATATCTTAAGATCCCCATCGTCTTAAAAAGATAGTGCTTTTAGGATAAAGATTGTCTATGTCTATGTATAATAGTTCCGCGTTAGTGAAAATAATACACTAATAATTCTGACTGTCTTTTAATAAAGAGACGTAAACGCCAGTAAATATTATTAGTTACACCAACAGACGACTAATGCTGGTATAATACGACTGGTATAAGAGGGATCTCATATATCCATATCATCAATTTTTGAAGAAAAGTTCTGAAATCAAGGATATAGAAATATGAGATTCCCAATTATTCCATGCTTCCAGCCAGGTGAAAAGATTTCATCTTGAGAACGGCTCTCCAAGTGTGATACCAGCCATCAAAAAGAAGAAGAAAGAAGCCAGGTGAATGCATTCCTAGGCCTATTTGACTTTTATTAAATTGGGCCGACAGGACTTTTTATCCTAGGCCGAGCTGACTAATTTAAGTAGGCCGGGTTGGCAATTGGGCCGACTCGACTGGAATTCGCTTCACCAACAACCCTCAGCCAAAACACCCGCAAAAGACCCAGCAAATCCAAAGTCCCCGCCCACCGAAAACCACTGTCCTGAGGCCTGCAGCAACCCAGTCAAAATAGAACAAAAAAATTATGCTAGAATAGGGAAAACAACCAAAATTCTGGGAAAAAAATAAATGAAAACAAAGCGAACTCACCGAAACTATGTTAGCGCAGAAGAAGAATGCGTGCTTATATTCCTTCTTCCTGCCCCCTTATCCGCTTGATTATCTTTTCTAAGCGACTATTGTTCTTGTAGACATTAATCTTGTAGTCATACTGATCCCTATGAAACCTTTACTGAATCTAATTCTTTTCAGCGACTGACAAATTAGACTACGATTTACGCAAGAATCAGAGTTTTTCCCTCTACAAATTCACTCCCTTTGGTTAAAATAAATATGTCAACCTGCCGACATAAGACGTAAAAGGAGGGTGAAGAAAGGCTGAATTGCCCGAAGACAACTGGCCATCTAAAGTTGGATTTAAGTAAAAATCGTATCTCGAGATAATGTGTAGAATACCGACTGACTTATCGGCTGATGATATGCGCATATAAAATAATCTGCAACAGAAAAACCCATACGGCAACCAGTCAGAAGAGTCTTTAATTACGTTGAAAATTGTCACTGATAAACGAATAAATGTCTGAATAGATTACAATTCCAAGAGACTACAAGACTGGCAATAACTCGGTATGAATATTTTCAGCCATCAAACATTTCCAATATTAAACAAATATGGAAACAAGACTAAATCTTAGGCAAGAAGATGACAAGATTCTAGGAAAGTGAACATGTAAACCGGACTTGAAGAACAAAACTGGAACCCCAGGAAGTTCTCTATCACCTGAAATCCAAAACAGGAAGACAGACCCGGAAGATAATCCTAGAACACCAGAAAGATCCATGAAAACCGGAAATGACCTTATCCCCAGCTGTACGAAATCCGGATGCGGAAAAATAGGAAACGGAAATGTGTAAACCGGAAGTAGACTACCGGAAACTGATCAAGATCCTACAACCCGGATGTACAGAATTACCGGAAGAGGAAGCTGAAAAAAACGGAAACGGATATAGATGAATGATGCAATGCCAGGTCCAACAGACCCAGATAAGCATTTTTCCTACCGGAAGTAGCAACACTACTACCGGAAGAGGAAGCTGAAAAACTGGAAACGGAAATAGATGAATGATGCAATGCCAGGTCCAACAGACCCAGATAAGCATTCTTCCTACCGGAAGTAGCAACACTACTACCGGAAGAGGAAGCTGAAAAACTGGAAACGGAAATAGATGCACTACTGCCGGAAACGGAAAAACCGGAAGTGGACGGAAATGCCAGAAAATCATGAGACACCGGATGTTCAGCCAAGCCAGACAATCACAGTGCTCATATCCGGATGCCCGGTAAAACCAGAAGACAAGCCGGAATGCAAACCCGCTTGCCCGGACAAGCCAGGAGCAGAGACGGGAGCAGAGGAGATGGAAGATCTCTTTTCTGGCAATAAGAATTTCGGGAAAGATGAACTTATGCATGAGATGAAGGATCGGAAGCTTCCGCCACTATAAAGGATCTACGTAATAAGTGCGGTACTTGGCTATTTTATAACATGGTAATTTGATGGTATATAATAGGCATGGTTTCACAAACCTCGAAAACGGGAGTACTGACACGAAAACTGGTAACTCCAAACACCCCACAGACCCCCCCCTTGCGGGTTGGTCTGTTGTTTTATTAACCACTATGAAAACATACTTACCGTTCAATCACTACTTGCTAAATCAATTATTTGCATTTTGCTACCAGAATAAGATTTTTATGCCTGCATACCCACCTCCCCATGCCTTTTCCTATTCCTAGGGACACTCAACCAGGCTTCTGGTTGAGTCCCCTCTCTAGCCTATCATCAAGTATAGACTGGCACCAGTCTATACTCGCCTCATAGTGACGCTTGTCGCTATGCACGCTCGCGCATGCGCATTAGAGCCTGAATAGGAAACAGATTCACTTTTCTAAATTCAAGTGCAAAATATTTCAAATCTGATTCTCAAATCTTACCACGCGGGGTGGCTGAGACCGGGTCGTAGTGATTGAACGGTAAGTATGTTTTCATAGTGGTTAATAAACCAACAGACCAACCCGCAAGGGGGGTCTGTGGGTGTTGTTATTACACCACAAAAAACATCCATTACCGTTCAATCACTACTTGCTAAACCCGTAGATTTGGTCAGTGCTCCATGTCCCCAGACGGTGGGAGGAGATTTAGAGAATCATTAACACAGGATAAAAATCAAACCAATCTTATCCCAATGTTAATAACATAACATAATAGTGCATTTAACTCAATCACACCGTGATTTAACAAATAAGGATAAGTAGAACTTAAAGAACTAAATAAAAACCAAAGAAGACTCTCACCCTTTTTTACAGACGCACAGTCCTAACAAAAATGGTAGGAAGTGCTGGGCATATGGTCTTCGGCTTTTTTAGTTAAAATCGTAATATTACGAAAGATGAAGCTGCTGCACTCTGGTCTTTAAGATAAAACGAGGTATAATGTACTCAGATTTCCATCCTGCCACCTGCATGACTTCATCTAATGATGAACCGGCAAAAAGAGCGAAAGAAGTAGACATGCCCCTAACATCATGGGCTTTAACATGAGCGAGATTAATTTGATCCGGAGATGCTATTTCGTAGCACAGTTTAATCGTCTCACAAAGCCATCTGGCAATCGTAGCCTTTGATACTGGCTTAGATAATTCTTCCGCGTAGGAAACCAATAAATGGGAAGGATCTGTTCTTTTAAAATCGGTTCGCTGTTTATAAGTTCTTAACGCTCTAACCGGACACCAAAGTTTGTCGGAAGGCGAAAAAGAAGACAAAGATTTTAAAATACTAGGACTGGCAGGAAAATGGTTAGACTGGGTTTTAGATAGAAAATCCCTTCTCGGATATAAAACCAAACCGTCACCTGACACTATAAATCTATCCTTTTCCACGGAAAGAGCATGAATCTCTGAACGTTTTCTAGCAGATGCAGCAGCCACAAGAAAAACCGCTTTAAGAGTTAAAAGCTTAAGACTGATAGACGATATAGGTTCAAAATGGCGACCTGCCAAGACTTGAAGAACCAAAGCCAGATTCCAGGAAGGTAAAGGCTTAGCAGACGGAGGACGAATATTACCTAGATCTCTAATAAAGCTATTAAGAGTCTTAGTATCCTTAACCTCGGCATTCAGAAGACAAGGCAGGGAAGATGCAAGCGAAAATCTATATCCCCTGACCGTATTAGCCGACAAATTCAAAGAGTCAAACAGATACGATAAAAAATCTAAAACTTGTGGTATAGAAACAGAATCGGGCACGAAACCTTGGTCGGAACACCCCTTTCCAAAGATTTTAAGATGACCCTTGTAAACTCTGCGGGTCGATTCCCTTCTGGCCGAATCAATAATTTCCTGAGATCTTTTAGAAACCTTATCCTGGAAGCTTTCAGACTTGAGATTCTCCAAACGCATAGATTGAAGATTCCTGGACTTGGATGTACACACCGACCTCTTACTTGAGATAGAAGGTCCTGGGATACTGGAAGGAGACGAGGAAAGTCTACCAGAAGATCCACAAACCAAATCCTCTTGGGCCAAAAGGGAGCTATCAGAAGAATCTCACAAACTTGGTCCTTGACCTTCTTCAACACCAACAGGATCAGAATCGTAGGAGGGAAGGCATAAGCGAACATCCCTGTCCAGGACTGAGACAGGGCATCTTCCGCCAGGGCCTGACTGTCCGGAAAAGGAGACATGTAAGAGGAGATCTGGGCATTCAGAGAGGTCGCGAACAGATCTACTAGAGGACGATCCATGAGATTGAAAATCGCTCTGACAACCGACTTCTTTAACTGCCACTCTGTGTGGGCGAACTTGCTGGGACGTGACAGTTGATCCGCCAGAAAATTCAGACTGCCTGGGACATGAGATGACACTAGAAAAATCTGCCTCTTGCGGCACCACAAGAGTAGATTCCACACTTCTAGACAAAGGAGAGAAGACCTTGTACCTCCCTGCCTGTTGATATAAGCTACTACTGTCGAATTGTCCGACCGAATTGACACTTTGAGGCTTATCACCAGATCTGACCAAGAAAGCAGAGCCTTCTTGACAGCCCACAACTCCAGAACGTTGATGTGGGCCGACGACAGCTCCAGGGACCAAAGGCCGGAAACTGACAGGGAGTCCCAGACCGCTCCCCAACCCTCCTGAGAAGCATCTGTGAAAATAATTGCTTGAGGAGGGGAATTTACCAGAGGAACACCCACCAGTAGCAGAGAACGGTCCTTCCAGAAATCTAGATGAGGGATCAAATGTTCTCTGATGGGAATCTGATGGTAGATAGAATGGACTGACTGTTTCCAAAGGGACATCAAATACATCTGAAAGGGCCTTCTCATCATGGCCACCCAAGGAACCACCTTCTCTACGCTGACCATCAGTCCTATCACTCTTAAGAGGAATCTTGCTCTTACCCAAGGCGAGGAAGCCAGAATTTCCATGGCCACCGATAAAGCCTCTATCCTTGGCTCCGAGGGAAAGACTAACCCCATGGCCAGATTGAAAGAAACGCCTAGATGAGTAAAGATTTGCGACGGAACTAGGCTTGATTTCTCTAGATTAAAAATCCACCCTAGATTGCAAGCCAGACTGCAAACCTCTGGAAGAATACCTTCGAGAATTGAGGAAGACCTTGCTTTTACCAACCAATCGTCTATATAAACATGAAGACTATGCGGGTAAAAAGGAAGGGAGCCGTGGTCAGGCCGAAGGGCATGGCGCGAAACTGCCACACCCGATCCTTGTAGGCAAACCTCAGGAACTTTCTGAATACGGGATGAATAAGAACATGGAAGTAAGCGTCCTTTAAATCTATGGAAGACGTCCACATTCCCTGATCCAGACTGGCTATAATCTGGGAAACCGTCTCCATCTTGAACTTTGGGGTGAGAATGTTCTGATTTAACTTCTTCAGGTTTATGATTGGACGCCAACCTCCTGACTTCTTTGGTACTAAAAAGATGGTCGAGTAGTAGCCCGGGTCTACTCCCCAACTGGGAACTTCCTCTATAGCCCTCTTTACAATCATGGCTTCCAACTCCTCTTCCAAAGCCCTCAGTTTCTCCGTATTGGAGGGAACTGGAGTCCACACTGGGCAACAGGAAAGAAGAGGAGGATGACGGATCCATGACAGAGCATAACCCCAATGTATCTGGGATACTAGCCAGGAGTCCTGAATGAGGGCTTGCCATTTCTCCCAAAACAGAGAAAGGCGCCCTCCTACTGGCACGTTGGGAACGCAGCACTGGACTGCTTGCTCCAAAGGGGGAGGAAGAAGGGAAGGAATGGGATAAATAAGAGAGAGATTTGGAACTACCCGGGAAGTGTCCAAACTTCAAACTCTCTTCCCCTGAAAACCTCTAGAAGAAAAACATCCTCTGGATCTAGACGCACGGCGAGAAGGAGTCTGACCCCTCCTCACCCAAGACGAAGGAGACTGCCTCGCTACCGACCTCGAACGATGGGAGGAAATGGAGCCAAATCGATCCTCCTCCAAGGATCGATACCGCTGATCAGATGAGGACAAATTCGAGTTAAGAACGACCCTAGAAGGATAAGCTCCAAACTGATCAGGTTTGAGACTCTTTCTTCTCGGAGAAGAATTAGGGCTTTTAGCCGAAGAAACATCTCTTTTCCCTGAAGAATTGGACCACGAAACCCGAGCCTGAAGGTCCCTAGAGGCCTTCAAGTGCTCAGATTCCGCCCTAATTAAACTAGGAGCTGACTCTCCAAATAGATCAGTCCCGAAAGGAGACGCAACCACAAGATTCTGTTTCAACACCTCAGAAATCCTAACCTCAGAAAGCTTTCTAGACCGACGTTTGGAAGTAATAAATCCTAACGACTTACAAACAGAATTAAGAGAACCCCTGGACAAATCAGCCAAAGAACGAAAGACTGCCACTGGAACTTGTTCACCTCTTTCTTCCGCCTTAAGAACGGCCTCCGACAGCAGAGCAAGATATTTAGACGATTTAATCTGACCTACAAACTGACTCCCATTTAAAAAGATCCGAGGAAAAATCCGACTTAGAAACCTCTTTCAGCTGAGATGATAAAACCTCCCAAGCAGGACCAGACAGAGACTGAGCAGAAGCTACCTTTAAAAAATCCTCCTTGGGAATCTGAACCAGCGAGTCATACTTGGAAACCAAAGAAAAATCAGAGCTAACCGAGTCAGTAACGAAAAAATCTAACATATCTACCACTAAATTGTCAACAGGAAGCACCGGATGCGAAGATGAAGAAGGATCAGCAGAAGAAAGTGCGGATCCGAAAGAAGGAGGATTCACAGCGAATTCCTCCTTAAGAGGAAGAGAAAGCGAAGAAGCAATCCAACTGTGAGCCATGGACCAGTCTTCCGAAGAGGCCCTGACTGGGCAAAACCTCTTCAGATCACTGGCCCTGACTGACCTTGGAGTAGAAGAAATAGAAGACGGAAGAGGAGGAGAATAAGAAGAAGAAGCTATAAGAATTGAAGAGTCTCCTGAGACCAAAGAATCACCTGCCCTCGAAAACACAGGAGAGGAAGGCCTACTGACCGAATCATGAAAAGAGGAAACATGCCTGGACACGGAATCTCTACCCACCTCCTGACTAGCCGATGAAGAAGGAAGAACCACTAAAGAAGCCGAAAATCTAGAAAGAATAGACAAACGAGCAGACACAAATGAACGATCTATGAAGAATCTCTAACCATTGAAAACAGAGAAAAATCTAACCCTGAATCAACAATTTGAAATTCGAGCTCAGGGGACAGAACCACCGATACAATCGGATCAATATGATCAATAGATGGAGACGACGCCAGAGAGGAAGGAGGAGACGAAACTGATTGAGCAGAAGCAAAATTCTGATCACACTGATCCTGAGAGGAAGAAGAATGAAGAGTAGAATGAAGACGAGCAAATCCCGGAGGAGGAATGGAAGACTTAAACAGAGGAGAAGAGTTAGAAACATGAGAAGAGGAGAAGTCTTTCGACGAGAGACAAGACGAACGGGAAGAATATCTAGAAAAAACTGGATTAACCACAGCATCACGAAAAGAAGAATTCACCTGAGAAGATAACTCCCCATCAATGAGCCTTGGAGGAAGGAAATAATCATAAATAGAATCTGCCGAATCCTGTGAAAACCTCTGCGAATTTACTGGCCCAGAATCAAAGTTCCTAACATCCCCAAATCTAACTGGGCCTAACGAATCCTGTTCTCTCGTTAAACCGGAAGCTGACTCCCCACCGGAAACGGAAATCGGAATTACATCCAGGTCTGACTGACCCGGAAGTACACTTCTAATACCGGAAGCGGAAGTAAACTGACTAGTGTCCACCCCGGAACCGGAAACGCCTCTACCAGAATTCGGAAAATAAAAAGAGTCCTCAGACTCCAGATATCCGGAATGGCCGGAAGCGCTAAACGACCCGGAAACGGAAGTAGACACTAGACCTCTAGGACCCGGATATCTAAAAAACCGGAAGACAGACCGGAAGTTACCAAAACGGAAGTGGTAACCGGATCTTGCCGACCCGGATCACCACCCAAACCGGAAGTCCTTCCGGAAACGGAAGCTACCGAAGCCGGAACTGGATCTTGACGACCCGGATGTCTCGCTAAACCGGAAGTCCGGCCGGAAAAAGAATGAGAATCATAAAACGGAAGTAAACCCGAGTCCAAATGACCCGAGTCTACCACACCGGAACCGGAACTCGCAAGACTAGGTAACGACCTCTCAGTAATGGACGCTTTCGAGACTACTTTAACCACCGGAACCACCGTTACATTGGCATTCTCATAAGGTCTAGCCTCATGGACGCCGGTTTCAGCCGACGCCACCACGGCTTGAAGGTTATGCCCGTCACCTTCAAGTCTAACGTGGATTTTCTGTGGTGCACCCTACGAGCACACCTTCAAGAGCTTAGATGCCCTTGTCTTCTGCTTTTTCGGCGATTCCATCACCTGTCTAGAGGTCAGGGGTACCGGCTTCCCCCATTTGCGGGAATGCCCGCTAGCCTTCGGGCTATCCTCGGAGCTTGACGAGCTCTCCTGCCTCTTTGCCTCTTTTATTGCAGAAGAGATCCTTTCATCAAGTGATTTCGTCAAAACGGTGGCGAACGACTCAAACCTAGCAAAAAGCGCCATCACGGCGTCCAAATTTCCCGATGAATTTCCCCCCTCCGTTTCTACTGATAACGGAACAGAGGTTGAAGCAAAGGACACCGCCCTTGTCTTGCTAGCAACGGAGGAAGGGGAAGGACGACCAGAGGGCAGCGTTTGTTTCGACAAATCTTTAAAATACAATTTCGCAACCGAAACCGGCCACCCTTTACATATCCCACACATAGCAGTGGTTGTACAGGTCGTACACTTCACGCAAACATGGCCGGCGAACTCAATGGCGTGATGACGATCACATTTCGCTGATGTACATTTAGTCCTATCTGATTTCGCTGACTCCTAGAAACGAAAAAGCGTAACAATGAAGCATACCGCTCAAACTCTCAAACAAGAGACACCCTCAACTCAGTTCTAACTGCGGGAAAATTCAAATTTCCTTACCAGCAACTTTCAAGGGATTTTAAGATAATCCTTATAATGCACTAGAAATAACTTCGTTACAGGCTCTATATATGGACTGGACATTATTAATGATGATGATGATTTAGGATAGGCATAACAATCAAGATACCACGAACTAACACGATCTTCACGAAAACCGGTAATATCTCAAATTCGTCTATAAGTATACCATACAAACACAATTATACTTCCTTAGACGTAACTTAGGGAGGATTGACTTCATATTAGGCATGATATATCCTTAATATAAAGACACAGGTATAGCTATCACAGCGCAAAACACAAAATTTATTCTCAAATATTTTGTCCAACTATTCTGTTTGCAGAATAATTGAAAAGTTAATCTGTTTCCTATTCAGGCTCTAATGCGCATGCGTGAGCGTGCATAGCGACAAGCATCACTATGAGGTGAGTATAGACTGGTGCCAGTCTATACTTGATGATAGGCTAGAGAGGGGACTCAACCAGAAGCCTGGTTGAGGGTCCCTAGGAATAGGAAAAGGCATGGGGAGGTGGGTATGCAGGCATAAAAATCTTATTCTGGTAGCAAAGTGCAAATAATTGATTTAGCAAGTAGTGATTGAACGGTAATGGATGTTTTTGTGGTGTAATAACAACTAGAGTTACAAAAACCCTCTAAAACACCCTGACATGAAAGTTAAACATAACATAGGCAAGAAAGATTTCATGGTAGGCATGTTTTCTCGAGTCAGAGAATTAAATGTAGCTGAACTTTTCAGTGCAAAGCTATAAACTTTTATCCATATGATAGCAGGCGAACTGATCTGCTAGCAGAATATTTGAAAAGTGATTCAGTTTTCACATTTGGGCCCTACTGCGCATGCGCGAGCGTGCTTAGTGACAGGCGTCACCAAGGAGTGTGTACAGACTGGTGCCAGTCTATTGTAAGGCTAATGCAGGGGGGTCCCTCTACCAGAAGCCTGGTTGAGGGTCTACATGGTGATGGTATTGGCATTAGGGAGTATGTAAGCGAGCATAAAAATTGTATTCTGATAGCTAAATGCAGATATTTGATTTAGCAAGGAGTGATTGAACGGTAATGGATGTTTTTGTGGTGTAATAACAACTATGATTTTCACCCAAAAATTTGATGAATCAAAATTTTAAATGGAGGTTCTAGCCTATTGACGATTCTTTTAGCTAATGTATTTTAGAACGGGCAAACTTGACAATTTCCGGTCAGTTTTTCATAAAATCCAAGCTTTTCATACACAAATTGACAGAGGGGTACAACTTTATGATCATTCTAGACAAATCTGATTGAAATCAGTCAAACCTTTAAGAAGCGATTTGACAATTTCCAATATGTTTTTTAAGATTTTTACCCAAAGATCTGATGAATAAAAATCTGTATGCAGGTTTGAGAGCCTTTGACAATAGCCCCCTTTCAACCATATGTTACTGAAATCGTTCAAAATGCAAAGGAGAAAAAGCAATTTGACAATTTCTGGTAAATTTTTAATAAAATCTAAGATTTTGACAGAAATAAAAAATTCACAATGCAAGTTCTGGAGCTAAGCACGACCAAAATTTGGTTAAAATCAGCCTATTGATTAAGGTGTAACATTTTAAAGCAAAAGTTGATGGGTGGACAGGCGACATATGGACAGACAATCACCATGGTATAAGCTCACTTTGAGCCAGGTAACCTAAAAATAGTTTTCTCTTAGTCAGTAAATGGACATTCAATTTAAGAAAAAATTTTAATTTTCTTTACCAATCTTGACTGTTAACCCTTTAAGACTTAAATTTGTTCAAGAAAATTTTAATTCTCTCATAGAAAATGTCCATTTGCAGACCAAGAGATTATTTTTCAAAATTTACCGCTGGAATGACTGGTCTCTGTTTTTGAGCAAGTCATTCCAGTGGTAACTTTTCAAAAATAGTTCTCTCTTGGTCTGCAAATGGACATTTCTCAAGACCACTACAGAAGCCATTTTTGGCTGATATGAGTGGTAAAAGGTTAACCCTGTGGCAGCAACGGGACGTATTATCGGCTTGAAATAATTAGGTTCCCAGTCTGACGGGACGTATTATCGACAAGAGACAATTAGACGCCGGGAGTGACGGGACGTATTATCGGCTCAAGCTACCACCAGTTTTCGATCGCTAAATACGCAAGCGTTACTGGCATTTTATCCAATCAAACTTAGCATTACATTACGTCAGAAGGCCAAATTTTCTAAATCCACTGTCAATTGGTCAATTCAGTTTGTTTACAAATTTATGCTGGAAAATATAAATAGATCTTTGTGAATGAAATAGTTTGCGTAAAAATGTCAAAGATGGCGAAGCAATTCCTTTATTTAAGCGAGTACCCGATTATCCGGATAGATGGAATCGGGTATTATTATTATTATTACCATTATTATTATAGAGCTGCTCAACGATTGGGCAAGCTGGAAAATCATTCTAAACGGCATCCTATACTAGCAGTGTCATATATAATACGGAAATGCGGACGCAACCCGCTCTCGGTAGTTAAGATCGCGAATTTCGTTTGTTATCTTTGTCACGTGATAGGATGTTACAGATGATGACAGTTAGTTTAATTTTAATGAAACTTTAGTTTCCACGCTTTTAAATTATTTTATAATGACAATTTGCCATTACTGAATAACTGAAAGCCTCTCAAAATTACTGAACATCCATCATGGTGAAATTATTTAACATCAATGGTCGAGTGGGGTTTAGGTATTGAGACAATTGCCAATAATTTGAAAAAACATCACACATCCCCCTACTATAATATATATATTATAGTAGGGGGATATGTGGTAGTGGTATGCATGGACGAAAATTCAAAGGCCTGTGGAATGGAACCTTGAAGGGCATATCAGCATAGACAATACAATTGTTTTAAAGATATTGACCACTGTGGAGATATGGTTCACATGGGGACAGAACGAGGGGGGGGGTGGAATTGGGAGATACCCCCGCCTCATTTTCTCCTCTTCCACAGTTTAACCCCCCCCCCCAGGTCATAACACATTCCGACTCCCCAGTTATTGCGCTCGATTGCCCTGTCCATTTTTGTCAATCTTACTGGGGTTTGCTGCTGTTCATGTTGCAATGTTATTAATGTATCTATCCTTTTATTTTTCAGCTTGAAACACCATTTGAGAGAAAAATGAAAGCAAATTTAAACTTGATGATTTTTATAAACCCTGTAACACTTAAATTTAAAGTAAATATCCATTTCCAGACAAAGAGAATCTGTTTGAAAATTTACCACTCGGTTATTGCGCCAGACATTCCAGTCGTACTTTTTCAGAAATATTCTCATGATCTGCAAATGGCCATTTTGCAAGGTGACTGCTGTAGCCATTTTTGGCTGGCTTGTGTGTTATAGGGTTAATAATATTTAAATACTGTATTGTGTAAACTACCAGTGCAAATATCAAATAAAGTTTTCTCGAAGTGAGATTATTATATTAGATAGTAGATTTGTTGAATATATCGAGTCCAATTTGATTGAAAGCTGCTGCTGCTTTAGGCAACAATAGATTCCAATTAAATATATCAAAATATACTCAACAGATTATTTTTTTAGACTTCAGGATCTTTACCCTTGTCCTGCAAAGGGAAGGGGGTATTTATTACATTTGAGTGCGTCCGGTATTGCATCTAAAATATTGATCCTACTGGTTTCCAATTTTAATGCAACAAAGCAACATAACCTAAACAAGGATTTCCAGAAGTTGTCTGTGATATGGACAAAAAACCCGGATCCAGATTGGATACACATTTTAATCTATGGACATCTCGGAAACTACTGGTTAGATTTTGCTCAAATTTTAACAAAGTAGAGGGCCATACACCATGGTTTAACACATTTGGATGTGCTAAAATTTATTTTAAAACCGCTATGTACATTGTGAGAAAAATGGTAGGGTAGTCTCGGCAGTGGTTTACAATCTCTGATTACTCTTGCTCATAATGTTATCTATCAAGCATCAAGTCACCGACAACACTGTTGTGCTTTAAAAATTGAATCTACCCGTCAATGGAATCTAAGTGATAACTAGATTGCTTGGTCGATGATGCATTATAGCAGAACCCATGTTCACCACTTTGACCTCGTTACCCCATCCAATCCCTGGGGGCGGAGCCAAATGTAAATGCCCTCTTGCTGCCATGCACTCCATAATCACCTACCAAATTTGTTTGAATTCCAACCACTGATTTTGGAAGAGTTGCATTACACAGAGACTGGAGTGGATTGTTGTGGAAAATCTGGATATCATAAGGGGAAATGATCTGCGAAAGCATGAGTTAAAAATTAACATGAGCCAGAGGCTAGTAGAAATTGACTATGACTAGTACAATTTGTAACCGACCAGCCTGATGGTAACAATTTGATATGTCAATGGTCAAGGTGGCCAAAAAATGTCATTGCTGTGATCTTCTGAAATGTAGATATTCAGAGCAAGAGAAGACTATTTGTAAAAATGTACCACTAGAATGACTGGCTCGATAACCGAACCAGTCATTCCAGTGTTAAAATTTCAAAGATAATCTTCCCTTGGTCACCAATGAAAATTTCATGGGCTAAAGGAGAATCTAGTAATCCTGCTAGACATGTAGTGGCTCATTTGGCCTTAATTTCAATTCATGGAGAGGGTGTGTGAAAGCGATCTTTTGAACACACACTCTTCCCCCCCTCCCCCTATGGGGGATGGAGGGGGGCCCAGGAAGTTCACAATTGCATGGTAACCCATATCAAATTCCTTTGAATTCCACACAACAGTTTGGGAGGAGTTAGCGTGATGGACAGTTTTTCAGATACTTGTCCTTTGGACCCCATCCCCTGACCCACAGGGGGCAGAACCAAATCTAAATATGGTCTTACAAAGCTCAATCATGGGTAACCCACATACCAAATTTGGTTGAATTTCACCCACCTGTTTGGGAGGGGATAGCATGATGGACCGACAGACGGTTATAATACCTCTATTTTTTCAAAACATGAGGATCATGAAAGGACCCAAGGCGATAAGATACAGGTAGGTAATTAATTCAAAATCTTTATACAAAAATGTAAATTTCTTTTGGATTGAGAAATTAGGCTACTACCATCATTGGCCACAGCACATTGTTTCCAGGATTTGTCGGTGAAAGGGTTAAACATAGCAAAGACTGGAATTGACAAGTGGACATGGCAGAAATTTAGATTTTCTAATAGAGGAATCCACTTTTAGCTCTGCCCCATCTCTAGGTAAGCTCCATCCATGATTTGCGTGTGTTGGGTTCAGTTTATACACTTTGAATCCTAAATTCCCAATTCCATAATTACTATAGATACAGCTAACCTGTTCAATATTTTGAAACTAATCTGACTGGGGTCTGTTCAATTATTCAACAGAATGTCTAGTAAATGGCATACAATTCGTACAACTGACAGACTTTCAAAAGTGCATGATGGACTTAGCTAAGTCATCCAATAGATATTTTGATTGTGATGTCAGCCTATATGTGATGTAATTCATTATGATGTCATATACTTGGGTGACAGATTGGATTCATCTATTACTTAACCCTTTCTCATTTTCACCGCCAAATCCTTGAAAAAGTATGATGCTTACAGTATAAAATTTATTCTATTGAATATTTTGAAATTAATTTGACTGAAAGCCATTGCTGCCTAAGGCAGTTTGCAGTCAAACTAATTAAAAAATATTCACCAGTTTTCCTTTAGGGTATCATTAAAATGAGGTATGGGGAATTCATCAGAAAAATGGTTAATCTTACCTTGCTCATGTGCAGATTTATGTTGTATATTTCACTGCCGTCGAATCATATTTGCGTCATTCTTGGCTGATTCATTGCGATGGAGCCTAGTGTATACGGTGTCTCCGAATTCATAATCATATCAGTAATTTACATTAACAATTTTGATTAAATTCTACCAAAAGCTTGAGGAGATGGATGGATAGACAGATGAATGGAGGCAATTGCAATATCCCAGCAGTCTTAGCAGTCTTATTTTACACAGATCAACAAATTTTTCTCATTATAAAGTCCATGTTAGTAAATCCATCAGCCCACTTAGCAGAAGAAAGTCTCTGATGTTTTTAAGCCATTGTCCGCTCACCTGAAAAAAATAGGAACAATAAGTTAGAAATAGGCAAATTCTAAGAGTTATATTAAGACTTTAACAACAAATTTTTTCATGAAATTTCCATTTTCTCATAGACAATGCCCATATGCAGACCAAGAGCCAGTCATTCCAGTGATACACTTTAAAAAATAATGTTACTTTGGTCGGAAAATTTAGATTTTCCTAGACAACTGCAGCAGTTTTGGTTTGACTCAAATGTTAGATGGTTAACAATATACATGTACAGCGCAGGGTCATAGGGATATACTGGTAAGTACTATGACCTGACAATGGCTGTTATGGTCATACACCGCCCTCAGATTTTAGTGCAGAAATGATTAATATATATAGTCCAAAAAGGGAGTATGACTACTAGTTACTGGATTAACCTTTTCAATCGACAAGAGTGAATACAAAATTTGTTACAAATGTTTCTAAATTCTAAGGCAGCACCAGCTTCAAACTGGATTCAAAATATCTTACCTTCATAATGACTGTAAACGTAAAATTCTGGAATTTCAGGTTCAAATGTGAAAATTGTTTTTAATTTTGGGCACACTTCCATGATAGTACAAGTTTGTTTCAGGGCCCCGGTTCTCTATATCTTTGATCAAAGGATACTGGCCACACAGTAAATGGTGATAGAATGTTTGTAACAAGGGCAATAGTGAAATATTTGTTTTCTAAGGAATAATTAGAAAGTTCCAATCATCAATGATTGTTAGTCAATGTGGTGTTACTTCCCAAGTTTTCAGTTACTCAATGACTAATTTAACCGAGAAAGTTATAGATTGTGGTAAGAGAGCAGCTGAACCAATAATATATAAATCCATTCGTTTACCTCTGGTCGCGAAATAACAATAAGGTTATAGATAAACAATCCGATAGGCTCAATCATCGATGCATGTCTTTGTTTACAATTTCCGAGAAAACTTACTCTTCAAATTACTAGCATTAATTAGGCTGAGTTGAGATGCGAAAGCTGTCAAATATATCGGCATCCCACTTCCCGATTGGCAATATGGTTAATCTAGTCATCTGTCTACTTTTTAGTTTATGGCGTACAAGAAATATGCATAGATTGACATATTTGAACAAACAACTATTTTGCAAAACAGCTGATCGTGTCGCCATCTTGCCGGAAAAATTAATATTCATGAATTCCCAACCAATCAGACGCGTCAATCTTATAGCGCGTGATACGGTGATGCCAATAACAGGTAATGAGCATGGTACTCGTATATTAGATACGGGTATGATTCTACAAATTCCTCTCGTTCTTTCACGATAAACGATTCCTATTGGAGACACCGCTACGAAAAGATGTCTGATGCTATAGAATCTTAGTGTTCGCTTCTTAAATTGCTGATTGCAACCGGCAATGCTACATAGTATAAAATTTGCCATTTATTCATTGTCAATGCTGAGAAACCCTGGTATGTGTTCGGTTATGTATAAAGGAATTATTCAACATTGAAAGAGGCCTCCCCCCAAAATCATGACCGGAATTTCTCGAAATTTTACGGTACCACCACATAATATAATTGCCATTTTCACATCTTATCGGATCAAAACCCTCACGAAACTTTGGTATCTGTTAGTTTTAATACCATTGTGATTAAATTTATCAATGGCATTTGTAAAATTTAAAAAAAAATCGATAAACTTTGCAAAAATAGACCAATGTATTTATCCTACAAGGTGTGGCCATTTTTGAGAGGTACGTTGACTAACTAAAATATATTTTATTCATACAAATTTTATATGTACTTAAAGGTATTTTATGGCCCTTTCTAATGATATATAATGATCTGTTACTTTGCCAAAAATGGTTAATATAGTTGGCATGGTAGCACTACGCCGCTATCACGCCACTACCGCTTATAGGCTAGGTTTCTAAGCAAGTTTCTAGCTTTTGGCTGTAGGGTTTCTAGCACTTTTTTTGTAAATTCTTGGTAGGGCCTAGAGGGCTAAAGGGTCAGATAATACCATTCATACCAGGGCTGGGGCCAAATATTTTCAAAAGCATTTAATTACAAATACAAATACTTTGGAATTCTTCAAATACAAATACAAATACTTGTTTTTTGCAATGTATTTAAATACAAATACAAATACTTAAGGTTTAGTATTTGAAATACTTCTCAAATACTTCTTACATGTCTTATAGAAGACCAAAGTATGGTGCTGATGTAACTTTAGTGATGGATAGCCAGACCCTCAAATTTACATGAGCACAGAAAATCATAGATACCGAACTAAGGGTGCAAAAACAAATCAAGTTCGACAGGCTAAGCATAGTTAAATATAGTTGACATGATCCCAGCCAAAGTTGAAATAGTAAACTAGCTAGACTAGTTAGTCAACCAGCATCCCGAATGGTTAATGCAAAATTACATCAAATTGGCAGATAACCTTTGCTTTCCAAGTTTAAATGCAGTCATAAACAAGTAAATAGTTCAATATCTAATTGAAGTTTGATGAAATTATACTTTCCTGATGTATGTTAATGTTTCCAAGGCCTATTCCCTTCCCACTTTATCTCAAATGGACGCTGTTTGACATGTTAGCATGCTAACATACTAATTTTTACAGCATCATAGCCACAAACAATTTGAAAACAATTTGACTTAGAGTTGTTGCTGTCCATGGCTAGAAAACGTCCAGTCAATGTATTTTTAAAATATTAATTTCATCTATATATTACCTTTGAAACCAGCTTTATTAAAGTTCAAACAGAAATGGGATAACATTAAAACAATGTTTATTTATTGATTCAGTTTATTTATGTAGATCCTTGCATATTATTCTTAAGACAATCTCATTCATAAACTTGTATTTAAATTGTTGCCCAAGATATTCCAATCTTTTATTTAATTTGAAAACCAAAGTTGCTGTATACCGCTGCTGTTTAACCCTTTAACCTTCATATCAGCCAAAAACAGCTTCTGCAGTAGTCTTGAGAAATGTCCAGTTGCAGGCCAACAAAAGACTGTTTTCTGGAATGACTGGCTCGATAACCGAACCAGTGATTCCAGTGGAAGTTTTCAAAAACAGTCTTCTCTTAGTCTGTAAATGGACATTTTCTATGAGAAATGAGAAAATTAAAAATAATTTTGGAACAAATTTGAGTGTTTAAACGGTTAGGAAAGCAATAATATTTCCAAAATGTACTAAAAAATATTGACCTCACTATGATAAGGCCTAATGAACAGTAGCATCTAAATGAATGCTATGAACATAAAATTCATGATAAAATGGTTAAAGCAGGGTATAGAGTCATGCAAGATAGTACCATGGAGGTGTTGTTAATACCTGACCAGCTCTACCTAGGTTGCTTTGAAAGGAAATAATTGCCCAATCTACTACTGTTAAGAGGTGTGATATTTAGACCTACTAAACACGTTTTTGACTCAGACTCACTTGATCTATCAGACATCAGTGTTATGCAGTTAACCCTTTCATACCTGTAATGGTCAAGCCAGCCCAAACTGGTCTCTGAATTGATCTTGAGTACTGCCCATTTACAGGCCATGAGAAAACAATTTTAGAAACTTGACCACTGGAATGACTGGCTTGATAAGCAAGCTAGTCATTGCAGTGGTAAATTTTCAAAAATAATCTTCCCTTCGCCTCTAAATGGAGATTCACATAGCAGAAATCTTAAATTTTAACCACTAAAGGTATAGCAAATAGTACCAAACATTTACTGAGGATAATTGTTAGTCTTATGTTTATTACCTTTGAAAGGGATTTTTTTTCAGGTATGAATGCGATGGCAGGGTTTATTTATTTATTTTGTTTATTTATTTATTTTGTTTATTTATTTATTTAGATGTGCTAAAACTATCTGACTCAAAGTAGTTTTTGGGAAAAACTTGTATTCAAATTTCACACAAAAATATTCAGATCTTTTATTTAAATTTCAGATTTCTAAGTTTCATTCATTTTCACATGATAACTGTTCTTCATACTGCTTGTAAGCATTCTGTCTAAGAAAGCAACAATATATCAAACATGAGCCTTCTACAAATTTTAATCATTTGACATAAGTGCAAGAAAGGCTAATTAACCCCACCCCACCCACCCCATCTAAATGAATGATTTGAATATAAAATTCATGGTGAGAAGGGTTAAGACTCTGGTATGAGTCCTGCAAACTAGTATAATGGAGGTGTTGTTGTAACTTGACCAGCTCTACTTAGCTTGCTTTGAAAGGTGATAATTTTCCATTCTATTGCAGATAAAAATTTGAGAATTAAACCAGCTTTACAAGACTCAAACAGTAGGATGCAGTTAGAGATCAGTACAGTAGTATACATTGGTAAGGTTTCTATATATGCTTGATGTGTCTTATATAAAACAGAGAAAATCATGTGAATATTTTGAAAAACATTTGACTGAAAGTTATTGCTGCCTAAGACCACAATACTTTCAGCTAAATTATAAAAAAAATTATTCTAAAGATTTCATTTCCATCTTCTTTAAAACCAGACTGATTAAAATTGAGGATGACATTTGTGAAGTGTATGAAAATGAATTTTAAAAATAATTTCAAGGCACTTTTGTAACTATTTATACAAGGATGAGCTCTATTCTTAATGGAATGTAGTCTGTGTTTTTATAATAAAAATATCATTATACTATGATTGGCTCATATTATTAACACTGACGTCCTAGCAACTATGTTGAGAGACATCTTGTTGATTATTTTGACAAAAATTTCACTCGAGATTGTTGCTTCTTGAGGCAACAACCGCATTCAGTCAAAATTAATTTTTAAACATTCAACAGTATGTCATGCAGAGTTACAGAAGATATGAGAAATCTGTAGACAATTTTAATTTGCAATATGCGTGTAAGAATTTATCAGAAATAGACAGAAGTATTTTGAAAAGTAATTGAAAATACCCAAATACATTGACAATGTATTTAAATACAAATACAAATACCTTTGCCTTAAATACTTTTCAAATACAAATACTTTCAAATACCTGAAAAATGTATTTAAATTACTTCAAATACAAATACTTTTGTATTTGACCCCAGCTCTGATTCATACATACTTCAGGTGGTCTTTCTCATTCTGTTGCAGAATTGGTAAGAGCTCTGGACCTTTAAGCAGTAACTTTGCTTTTCTGGTTTTATGGTTCAACTTTACAAGTAAATATTCAACCTGCAATGAAACAGAACATACATGTAGTTATTTAACCCTTTAACACTCATATCAGCCAATAATGGCTTCTGCAGTGGTCTTGAGAAATGCCCATTTGCAGACCAAAAGAACTTCTTTTTTTTAAATTTACTACTGAAAAGACTGGCTCGATAACTGATCTAGTCATTCTAGTGGAAAATTGTCAAAAATATTGTTCTCTTGGTCTACAAACAGACGTTTTCTATGTGAAAATTTAAATTTTCTTGAATAAATTCGAGCGTTAACCCTTTCAAGATGAAGCTGGCCAAAACCGTCCTCTATAGTGGTCTCAGGGAATGTCCATTTGCAGGACAAGAAGACTATTTTTGAAAATTTACCACTGGAATGACTGGCTCAATAACCGAGCCAGTCATTCCAGTGCTAAATTTCCCAAAATAGTCTTCACTTGGCCTGAAAATGGACTGTCAATAAGTAAATATTCACATTTTTTGAACAAATTTAGTCATTAAAGGGCTAAATGGTTAGTGCTCACACTGTCCAAAAACAAGCCGCTGTTGTGGTCATGAAAAATGACCATTTGCAGAGAAGAGGCCTATTTTTGGAATGCCTGGTTAAGTACGCGAACTGTCATTTCAGTGGTAAATTTCCAAAATAGGCCTACTCTTGCCCTGAAAATGGATATTGAAAAAGAAACTGTTTAGATTTTCTTGACAATTACTAACCATTACATGGCTTCAAGTAAGCGAATAAGCAAACAGCTTTCAGGGTCAGTGGATGAATCCAGTTTAAGCTATGCCTAAGCTCCACCCACACTTCACCAGTGTTAGGATCGATCAAACCCTGAACTCCCTGAATCTCAATTTCCAGAAGAGTACATAGTAGGTTAGGTAAGCTGTTGCTGTCGCTTCATACGGCAGCAACAGCGCCCCGTTAAATTAGTTTCAAAATACTCTACAGAATAGTTATTAAGTAGTAAAGTAATTGACAGAATAATCCAGGTTTATAAGAGACTATTTCTGTCAATTATGAGTGTGGATTGTGACACTGGATTGTGACGTCAACTTACATGTGATGTCAGGGTATTGTTTGAGTGGTATCGCCTAGCAAAATGCGATGCAAATGAGGACCTGTTGCTACACATTCACAACTTCGCTTAGCTATTTGCTGCGATACATAATTTTGAATATTTTTGATAAAAAGTCGCTAAAAGTTGCAAAACGATTGTCAAATTTAGTAAGGAAACGAGATGCGCTATGCGTTGGAGACTGATTTCTGATATAGCCCATAGACATATATAGCTATAGAGTGCATAGCTTCATACATTCCTTCACTATGGGACAAATGACCACCGATGAAGTGAGTTCAGTAAGTGCTCTATACATCAAAATTCTAAAAGCTAGAGATGTGCGCATGCGTTAGCAGCTTCCTTCTTCTGGTATAATAATAAACTGTTACAGACTTCAGTTTTGAGTTTGGACACCAGTCGGAAACGCGCAATATGTATCATGGGGTATTCACGATCGTGGACATATTGCTCATAACAGACTCTGTTGTAAATCTAAATTCTCCTATAGGGGGGGTATGGCTATTGATCATTGCCTCGTCATAAGTTAGCGTTCTGATAAATTTAAAAATACAAGTTTGTCTAGGCTGATTCTGGTCGATTTAGACAATGTTTGTCTCAGAAACGCGAATGTTAAACTCCTGTTAGCGCATCCCCAAATCAAGGCCAAGACAGTATAGTTAGCCTGAGCCATGCTACGGCGGCATATCGCACTTGATTCGCGTAAGCGACAGATTTAGAATGGCATGTCGCCAAGATTGACGCATGCGCGAGTGTGTTCTCGAGTACTCTTCTCCAAAGTCGGGAACATACTTTCTCGCAAGATTATTGGTTAATAAATATAACTATATAGCGAGCAACCAATGAATCACAAGGAAGCTACCGACGGTTAACAAAATAAACAATGTTTTACGCGGTAATTTTAAGAATGACTTAGTAGTAGTATCTCTATATATATATATAGCATTCGTAGTATTCGTAGTAAAACTAGTAACACATGGGCCAATTGATACACGCTGATCACAGTAAAACTTTTTATCATTCACTATTTAAGCCAGAGAAAACAACCATTAGTAATTTTTAAATAAAAATTGTTAACTCTTTCAACTGAAGTCATAGTATCGTAAAAACTGAATTTCATCTTAATAAGCTGTGTTGCAAGTTTTTAAGGGGGACCTGTTGCTCACGGCTGCAACAGCCTGCAACAGCTTCCAGTTAAGCACTAACACTATTCAGCCTTCTTACATTGTATTGAATGATGTGTACTTTGTTTAGCCTACCAGTTGAAAGGGATATGAGATGTAGGGTTGGTAAGTTACAAAATATATGTTAACCCTAGTCAATGAAATCACAGTATTCATGGGAGGTACACTATTGATTTTTCTGAAAATAATTTGACTGAGATGTGTTGCTGCCTTAAGCAGCAACAGCTTCCAAGCAATGTAATTGCCAAATCTGCAAATACGTATTATTTTAGGTTTCCTATACTCCCTGACCTTGGCCAGAGCCAGTACATGCATATTCTGAATCTGGCATAGGTTATACTGACAAATGACAATACTAGCTACTGTAGACCTGAAGACTGATACACTATCCTCAATAACATATTACACGCCTTACGGACTACTAATTTTTTAGACGGACTACTGATTTACCAAGTCTAACCCTGGTTATATTACACATTTTAACACTGATCTCCATCTAGATTATTTCGAAACAATATTAGAAAAGACTACATTCCATATTTATTCTGTTCATGGCTTGAACAACACGATTGAAGCGCCAATACATGATAAAAATCATGAATTCTCTCGGCTTGAAAATATTGACTAGCTCCCGGTATGGTATATGTATCAATGACTGCTACATTGGAACCAGTCCTGCATTCCATAGTGAAAACGTTTTGCGAAATCGGAAAATTATGCTTTTCGGTTGTTTTCGGATTCACTTGCTCATAGCGTGTGTAGACGAAAAAAGCCATTTTTGATCATACAAACATGTTTTGAAATGTTTCCACGTTGGAACACCGACCAGTTTCAACACAGTTTGTTTGCTATGCAAGTGCTATGAACTGCTATGCATTATTCGATTTGTTTAGCAGTTACTGCTACGAAATTTTTTTCCAACAATATATTCCCTGGACGTAATTGATTATGATGACAATATTTGATAGACAGATTGGCTTCCTCTATTAAAGATGGATTCATTTCTAGCTAAGTCCCCCCCCCCAAATTTCCGCCCACATTCTGTGCATGTTAGGATCAATTTACATACTTTGAACCATCAATTCTCATAATCCCAATTTCAAGGCAATGATACGGGTTAAGCTGTTGAATATTTTGAAAACAATTTCACATATGGCAGCAGCAGAAGCTCCCAGTCAAATTAGTTTTAAAATATTCAACAGAATGTTTAATAATTTTATTTTGTAAATCGATCAAAGACATACATCCGTACCCATGCCAGATTGTTCAACGTTCATGGTTGTACAAGTAGTCGTGGCACTGCAGTATTTTGGCATTGACAGGGAATTCACCTTTCCAGAGTATCTATCTATCATCTCATGTCATATGACGTCATAATCAGATAAGTGGCGCATAGGACGGCGTCATAATCATTACGTCATCAATGATTCTACATGGACCATCTATATATAATCTGACACGTTGTACGAATCATGTCTCTACAATTTAATAAACATGCTGTTGAACATTTTGAAACTAATTTGACTGGATGCTGTTGCCATAGATCCAAAATATTCAATAGCTTACCTGTATAGTTTTCTGGAAATTGATAGTCAGAGTTCAGAGATTGATCGATCCCAATACAACCAAGGTGTGGGTGGAGCTTAACTAGAGATGGGTGGGGTATAGCTAAAAATGGAAAGACCCACTGAACCCACAACTGACCTTAAATATTCACGAGTCATGATGACAGATCTCTCCATTCAGGCTGAGAGACATCACAGTGAAATCTACTGAATGGTTTATTATTGTCTATAATCGGAAAATTGACCTTTGACCTATATTATCCCCAAAAAACAGTTAAAAATTACCTATTCTTGTATATCTAGGTTGTAGTTTATGCAAACTTCATAGACGAGGAAGAGAGACCTGGGTTGATAAACTACTCTCAGTAGCTGCAAGCAAAGTAAAAATTGAGAATCTCTATGAATGAATCCATAACAGAGTTCACCCACATATACCGATATAGATGTACAAATCATGAGACTAAAGAAAATGACAATCCACTTCGTGGCGGCGAAACACGGAGGAAAGGTAAAATCCTAGGCTCACTGCTCTGCAGTACAGCTTACAATGCTGCACACTCTGTAATAGGGAACATAAATTTCCAGTCCTTCTGGAAGCTTTGGATTCGCAGATCAAAGATATGTTTATACAATGTAGCCTGCTTATCCTTGATGCTGTATAACTCTAACAGCTGGGCATCTCCAAAAGCAGTGCTAGACAAACTTGATGCCTGCCCCCGCAAACACCTATGCACCATCACTGGCCGGACAGCATAATTTCCACTGATGCACTATAAAAGATGTGTAATACATTGCCGCTGTCCGTAAAGGTTGCCAAGCAAAGATGGTCCATATTTGGCCATGTTCTAATACAGAAGAGACACCAGCACAGAGAGCCTTGGAATTTGCTCTAGTGGGAGCCGGCAAGTATAAAGCCATGAGAGGATGTCATTGTATAAATATGCTAAGCGTGTTGTGAGGTGACATCGAGAAAGCAGGAATCGGTACACTCAGATCAACAATGGACCTGAAGAAGCTAAGGATTTTGGCCGAGGACAAAACACAGTGGGCAAAAGCGATAAAGGACTGATTGCAGCTGTAGGATGTTTCTACTACTACAGCCACCGAATACAGTAATCATAGATAGTCTATGTGCAAATGTGTCTACTTACTCATTAGCAATGTATGGAAACAGGCAAACAATAATTCTGCATTATTAAATGTCTAGCATGTCCTCATTGCCGATAAGAAACAACGTTCACTAGCCTCGACATTTGCCCATGTGACCTTAAAGGGAAACACCAGACCCTCTATACTACTTTGTATAAAATGAATCTACAGACTGTAAATTTTCAAATATATAATTGTAAGCTCTGTCCTCAAATTAGAAATATATATCTTCGTTATTTAAATATGTGATACATTAGTTACATTTCTATATGAGGCGTATGATGTCATAAGTTGAACGTTTTTCTCGCTGTCACCCAACGCTATTACAATAAAATTGTGAATTGCGTTTTATAAGGGGTTTCTCTTCAGCGATGTTAGGAATACATAAACTATATTTGCGGAAAGTTTGAAGAATATATAATAACAGCCCTTTGTCTGATTTCTCCGACGGTGCCGATTTTGACATCAAGTTTTGATCTCGAGAGAAATGAATGACGCAATAGTATAGGTATATCAGTACAATTGCGACTTTTGAATCAACACTCACTGGCACTATGGCAGATAATGTTATTAAAGTCTGATCTTTTAATATGAGAGGTTTACTAGTTCTTATATACATCCCAATACATCTTATGTTTTCATACTAGCCTCAAAACTTGCTGAGATAGTGTAATAGTCATGTAATTGGTATCTTAATAGAAAATTCATAAATTTGCGATAATGTGGTAAACGTCTTAATCTCTTCAATCTGTACATATATAAATGATGTCGATAGCATTATCACCGATAGAGATATCACCATCCAAATGCATGCACTCCTGTCTTCAGTGTCGTTATAAAGGTTCTTGTCGGATGGGATTCAACCTATGACGTCATAGAGTTAATTAACTCGCAGAAAATTATAGTAACATTGCGTTTTTAACACCATTTATAAATAGATGTACCAGGAAAGTTTTACACAGTATCTTAAATATGGACTCTACGATAGAACTGCGTGTTTTATGCAAACAATGGTGACCCTTCTTGTGTTCCCCTTTAATGTCGTCATACTGATTCCTTAACAACAGAGACAATCATGCACTCAAGTTTATTATAGTTCCAATACGGTTAACCAATCCTGAAACATATACAAGAAGAGAAATTGTACCAACTAATCACGGTGACCATAACACATGCATTCAATGGTTCAGGTACACGGAGCCAATAGAGCGAGTCATTTCAAGCTAATCGCCGCCCATTTCTAACCATGCCCCACCAATTTCAAGCTAAGCTCCATCAACTTTCCACGTGGGTTTGAATCAATGCGAAACATTGACAACTGAGCTCAATAATCCAAATTTTACGGTAACTTAATACAAGCTGTTGAATATTTTAAAACTAATTTGACTGGAGCCTAGCCTGTTGCTGTCTATGGCAGCAACAGTCCCCAGTCAAATCTGTTCCAAAATATTTAACAGATTTGTTTATTATATGTTGAATTCACCAAAGACATACAATTCGTATACTAGTGATAGACTTATCGATTTGAGTGACACAGCTAAACACCATTTTGAGTGTGACATCAGATACTTGAGTGACAGATCAGATACTTGAGTGACAGATCAGATCTATTCATTGCTACCATAGAACATTTAATGGTCAAATTTAGTCAAGAAAATCTAAATAATTGCTAACTTAATGTCCATTTGCAGGCCAAGAGGATTATTTTTTGAAAATTGACCAATGAAATGACTGGCTCATTTATCGTGCCAGGCATTCCCGTGATAAATTTTCAAAAATAGTCTTCTCTTGGTCTGCAAATGGACGTTCCTAGAGACCACTGGAGAAGCTATTTTTGGCCAGCTTGACCATTAAAGGGTTAAAGTAAGGACTGTAGGCGCTCACTCGGGTCTCGGAACTTGGGTCCTATTGCAGTTTTACTTCATTTTGATATTTTTCAATTATTGTTGATGGATTGAAACCAAACCATGTCACAATGTTCCTATGGTGTCTAATATCAGCCGTGTAAAAATTAAGTTTATCTGTTGTCAAATGCTAGAGTTATGCTAGAGTCTTCGAACCAATGGGAATAAATGATATTCTGGCGGATGGTTTCATCATATTTAAAACATTTGACCTCATGTTTGGCTGGTGTGTACCTCGAGTCATCTCCTACCAACCACATAAAAACAAGGTCAGTTTCAACTACTTTCTGGAGAGTATAAGTCAAAGTTCAGTTCTTCCACTGGACCATATACAGGGTTCATACAGCTGGCAGGTTTTCTTATTCAAGGACTTTTCAAGGACTTTCAAGACTTAAAATGTTGATTTCTCAAGGGCTCAGAACCAGCATCCTGGACAAAGTGAAAATATGACACTGGTGAAAAATTTCATACAGCTTACCTTTAGAACCTTTCCAATTAGTTTGGATTTTAGAACTTAGTCGGTTCCAGATAGATTTTGCCAATCAAATTTTCCTAAATCTTCATTTACATCAGTACGTGAACGTTTTGCAGACAGTTAAAATCACATGGGAGGACATGTTGATTTTCAAGGTGGATGGGTGAAATTCCCCTACTTTTCAAGACAAATTTCAAATTCAAGGTTTTTCAAGGCAGATTCCAAAATTCAAGGGCTTTTCAAGTTGGTACGAACCCTGCTATAGTAAAATGTTCAGCCATCAGATTGTGTCTCATTTTGAGGTATTTGCACCACGTCATGTCAAAATCTTCATATAAACACTTGATATATATCAGCAATGTGAAAGAGACGCTGATACTACGTCAAATCCAAGAGTAATGGCCTTTAGAATTTTTCCTTCAAGAAATAGCGAAGTGAAATTAGCCTTAACTAAAACTACAATAGGATCCAAGTTCCGAAACCGGAGTATGAGTGCCTATAGCCCTTACTTTAACCATTTAGCACTCATAGCAGCCAAAAACGGCTTCTGCAATGGTCTCGAGAAATGTCCATTTGCAGACCAAGAGAAGACTATTTTTTAAATTTTACTACTGGAATGACTGGCTCGATAACCGAGCCAGTCATTCCAGTAGTAAAATTTAAAAAATAGTCTTCTCTTGGTCTGCAAATGGACATTTTCTATGAGAAAATGTAGATTTTCTTGAACAAATTCAAATGTTAAAGGGTCAAAAGGTGTCTGCGTTTACCTGGCACACGGGTGCGGCATGCGGAACGGAAAGCGCTTATGCGGAATGCGGGTAATATATCGTGTGTACCATTTACCTGCACACGGCATCATTGTGTTATTTGAAGAGAGACATTGCACCCTTGCCCATGTTTGAAGATATTGCAATATTTCTATCAAATTTCTTTCAAAAGCGAAAACACATTTTTTTACGCTTTGACATCTAGCTTTCCACTGAGACCATTACAAAATGTTTATGTCCGGAGATGAGAGATGTAGATCCAAAATGGCGGATACCGACGACTAGATTCAAAATGATACCGTGGCCTAATCTAACAACATGTAATTATAATATTACAGATTTCCTAATTTTGTCTACAAATTACTTCTTCTTGGATTACCCTTTCGTTGCTAGGTTACATGTGCTCTATTCCGCAATGGAATCTTTTCCGTCTGACGTGCCAGGTAAGCGCAGCCTGAGTGCATCAACTATCAACAAAAGTCAAAATGTGTGAATATCACTGACAGCCCGCAGACAAAAGGTATTTGCATGAGCTAAAAAAAGCCTGAAGTTACAGTTAACTACTGGCCAGTTTGTTTAAGCTGTTTCTCATGCAAACTGAGACAATACACATCCGCATCATCCATGGTGCATTGTGGCCACATATGACCGAGTCCTTATACAGGTGCATGCTGACATAATAGATATTCCATATAATAACAAGTGTTGGGCCTGTTTTAAGTGGCCACAATAGAGAGGGAGATCATAGAGTTGTTCTATAGAGCCAGAGTTCAAGGCGAGTTTAACTAGATATATACTACTTGTCAACACCCACATGAGGATCTGTGTGTGAAATAGCTCAGTGGTGAAGCAAATATAGCTTATTATTTTCACACAAGTACCAGGGACTTGTCATATATTATGACCCATACTGTAACCCAGTAATCCTCAAGTTTCTTCAAATGAATTTTAAATTTCTTTTTAATTTTATTATAGAAAGGTTCTGTTTGCAAAACAAGAGGCCTATTTTTGAAAATTTACCACTGGAATGACTGGCTCGATAATAGCTCGATTATTCCAGAGGAAAATTTTCAAAAATAATCTTTCCTTGGTCTGCAACAGGACAATTTATAAGCCCACTACAGAATCTGTTCTTGGGGCGCTTCAGTGCAAATGGGTTAATCTTATTTTCTAACATTTACATTTGATTTATAAATTGCCTCATTGAAAATGACTGAGTGTTTAACCTAGTTCAGCAATATAGCTTTACAGGCCAGCGTAATATTTCCCCCATTCACTGAGCAGGCACAGTCACGTGACAATGTTTTGAACTTGTAGTAAAATAGTCATGTGACCTCACTGACCTGATTACGGAAAGAAAATATGTGTATGTGTCCCATCAACAACTGGAAGTATGACTGATATCTATATGTCTTACTTAGCCATTTATACTCTAGACGGTCAAAACTAGCCTCTGCAGTGGTCATGATCAATGTTCATTTGCTGGGCAAGACAATAATTTTTTTTTAATATAGCACTGTAATGAGTGGATCTCTATTGATTTTCAAGTCTTCTGTAAAATATATATTCACTAAACAAAACTCCCAATTTTCTTCACCATTAGTGTTTAAAGAATCACCAGGAAGTGGATAAACCTACGCAGTCACTTACACCTAGCCAGTCACTTACACCTAGGCGGTCACTTACACCTAGGCGGTCACTTACACCTAGGCAGTCACTTACACCTAGGCGGTCACTTACACCTAGACGGCCATTTACAACTAGGCTGTCACTTACACACAGGCGGCCACTTACACCTAGGCAGTCACTTACACCTAGGCGGTCACTTACACCTAGGCAGTCACTTACACCTAGGCAGTCACTTACAACTAGGCTGTCACTTACACCCAGACGGCCACTTACAACTAGGCTGTCACTTACACCCAGGCGGCCACTTACACCTAGGCGGTAGAGCTGGGCGGTATTGATATTTACATGACGGTATCGGTACCATGAAAAAATACCGCGGTACCACGGTATACCGTCATCTGAGCTTGAGGCATGCCACGAAATTAGAACAATTTTTTCCATTTCCTTTTCACTGTCATCTCCAATCAACGGTAAATATAGGTAAAATAAATAAATCGGCTTCCTGATTTAGAGAAGAAAAACATGGCTATTGCGACTGTTTAGTTTCACGATTTTATTAGGTCACTATTTTTATTGACGTAATATCATTCACGGGAATATCGGTCAAAGGGTGTGGTCGACTCGCTAACTATTACCCGCTGTTTGAGACATTGGGGTGCACTATTTTCAATCTGGATTGTTCTTGCTATTAATGCGTGCGACCAGCAAACGGTAAATTTTAGTTTGGCAGTCGAGCGCTTTGATAAACAGAGTCCAGACAAAATCTGCGAGTATTTAAACGGGGCGAGTGTTGTACTCTTTTATTTCTGTTGGAGTCGTATATTCTGTTACTCGCGAAAACAGGCCTATACACATACATATAACACGACATTGAATATAGCCGATTCCAAAGCTTCTGATAATTACCGAGTACCCGATGAGCAGACTCGTTACTCGCCATGCTTCACGTGAACAATGCGTGTAAAAAGCTATTTCCGCGAACTTCCGACGTGTAGCCAGTTGAAAAATGAATTACAAAAACTAAAACACTATAATTTTTAGGTGTCGTTACATAAACTGGATTTAATCCTAAAAGAAATTTCTTAAAACAAGCCAGAAAAATAAAAAATAACAACTTCAACGCTTGCTCGTTGTTAATAAATTAGCACGTGATCGAAACGGCGCAAGCAAATACTACGTTTTAGTAAATTTTCATTGATAAATTCAGCATAGTAATGTATTTTCCCACGGTCTAGTTCATGAACAACCAATCAGATACGTCTTTGCGAGATAGGTGCTGTGTTTGAGTAGCACGCAGTTTGTATGTTATTTTGTTATTCTAGCGTGTTTGTTCGGTGACAAAATGCTTGGAGTAATAAATTACAAATAATAGTAACGGGAATAGGGAATATATTATAGTGTAATTACTACAGGCGGACGGCCAGAGAATGAGTTTAGATGTTTTAAATAAAGCAATTTTACCTTGAGACTTTCAAGACGTACATTTGACATACAATTCTGCCAGTCATTAATTTGTAATTGACGTCTTGATGTTTGTTTTTACAATGACCCTTTCACCTCAACTCGGCTAATAGTTAGGGATGCCTGTATTTTTGGCACTATTAGCACTTATTTACCCTTGGTCAAGTCAGATTTTATGACTATATTTCTCAAATATTGGTCAACCATTATGGACGGTATTCACGGTATTTGGAAATGTCAACGGTCACGGTATCGGTTCACGGTATACCGCGGTCCTCACGGTACTACCATCAGACTGCCCAGCTCTACTAGGCGGTCACTTACACCTAGGCGGTCACTTACACCTAGGCAGTCCCTTACACCTAGGCGGTCACTTACAACTAGGCTGTCACTTACACCCAGGCGGCCACTTACACCTAAGCGGTCACTTACACCTAGGCGGTCACTTACATCTAGACGGTCACTTACACCTAGGCAGTCACTTACACCTAGGCAGTCACTTACACCTAGGAGGTCACTTACAACTAGGCTGTCACTTACACCCAGGCGGCCACCTACACCTAGGCGGTCACTTACACCTAGGTGGTCACTTACACCTAGGCGGTCACTTACACCTAGATGGTCACTTACAGCTAGGCAGTCACTTACCCCTAGATGGTCACTTACAGTTACACAGTCACTTACACCTAGACAGTCACTTACACCTAGACAGTCACTTACACCCAGGCAGTCACTTACACCTAGGCAGTCACTTACACCTAGGCAGTCACTTACACCTAGATGGTCACTTACAGCTAGGCAGTCACTTACACCTAGATGGTCACTTACAGCTAGGCAGTCACTTACACCTAGATGGTCACTTACACCTAGACAGTCACTTACACCTAGACAGTCACTTACACCTGTGCCATCACTTACACCTAGGCGGTCCCTTACACCTAGGCAGTCACTTACACCTAGGCGGTCACTTACACCTAGGCAGTCACTTACACCTAGGAGGTCACTTATACCTATGCGGTCACTTACACCTAGGTGGTCGCTTACACCTAGGCAGTCCCTTACACCTAGGCGGTCGCTTACACCTAGGCGGTCGCTTACACCTAGGCGGTCGCTTACACCTAGGCGGTCACTTACACCTAGATGGTTACTTACACCTAGGCAGTCACTTACACCTACACAGTTACTTACACCTAGACAGTCACTTACACCTATGCGGTCACTTACACCTAGGCAGTCACTTACACCTAGGCAGTCACTTACACCTAGGCGGTCAGTTGCACCTATGCGGTCACTTACACCTAGGCAGTTACACCTAGGCGGTCACTTACACCTAGGCGGTCACTTACACCTAGGCGGTCGCTTACACCTAGGCGGTCGCTTACACCTAGGCGGTCACTTACACCTCGACGGTTACTTGCACCTATGCAGTCACTTACACCTAGACAGTCACTTACACCTAGACAGTCACTTACACCTAGACAGTCAGTTACACCTAGACAGTCACTTACAACTATGTGGTCACTACACCTAGACGATCCCTTACACCTAGGCAGTCACTTACACTTAGGCAGTCACTTACACCTAGGTGGTCACTAACACCTAGACAGTCGCTTACACCTATGCGGTTACTTACACTTACAAGTCAACAATCCAATTGGCACAGACAATTGTAGTGGACAAAAGCTGTTGGCTCCTTAAAGTTATCCTGAAGCAATAACACTAGGAAAATATTTGAAAATTTCAGCGACGATCGCCTTCTTCTGAGCCACCATTTTACTTTGATTTTTGTAGCTCGTATTATTTGGGATTCTATTGTTCTCGCTGTTGCGCCATGTCCAGTATAAAACCATTCTCATAACGTGAATGCTAGTCATTGTACTGTTGTCATTCGAGGTGAGCGGATCTACCAATATAATTGTATAGTCAGTGTATAGTAGTTTGATTCTAAATGTGTAGTTCCTATTGTAAACGTGAAATGTGCTAAGCTAAATATTTTTACAGCAATTTGACTGATAATTGTTGTTTGCGATAGCTAGCAGCAGCAATTTTCCTTCAAATTATTTGCAAAATAATCACCAGAAAATGCAAGTTCTACTATCTAATGTTTTGAAAATGATTTGACTGAAAATCATTGCTGCAACAACTTCCAACCAGACTGTTTTCAAAATAATCAGTACAACTATCAATGCAATGACACAGCACATTCTGACGATATTTCGAGCAATTCGATTGACAGTCATTAACAACTTTATCAAATTATTCGCAGAATAATCATTGCCAGGTTTTCAATGTGGTTAGCATACAGACACAGATGTGAAATATGGTCAAAAATGCTCAGTCAGTGTAAGCATGTCGCTGCATGACAGCTCGTGCAGGTGCTCTGCTGACCTACTCATCTATGCAAATATATTTCACGACGGATCTCTATTACATTTATGACACAGGCCTAGCCTGTTGTACAAATGTGTATTAGCTAACGATAATGGCAGCTGGACACTAATTATTCTGAGAAGAATTTGATTGAAAGTTGTTGCAGCAACGATTTTCAGTCAAATCCTTTTCAAAACATTAGCTAGCATTTTCTGATTATTTTGCAAATAATTTGAAGAAAAGTTGTTGCTGCTATCACCAACAACAATTATTAGTCAACTTGTTATAAAAATATCTACCATCTTCACATCTACCTTAGAAAATACACAATTAGAATCGAACTACTATACGCTTACTACACGCTATACATGTAGAGGCTAACAGTGTAACCATGACTAGCATTAGCGTTACGGGAATGGTTTTATACCGAGCATTGGGCAGAAGCGAGAACAATAGAATCCCAAATAATGGCACCTGCAAACATCAAAGTAAAATGGTGGCTCAGAAGACAACCGTCACCGAGTTTTTCTAAATATTTCCTAATCTTAATGCTTCAGGATAACTTTAACCCATTAACACTCCAGCAGATAAAACGGCTCCACCAATGGTCTTTAGATATGGCCATTTGAAGGCAAAGAGAAAAATAGTTTTGAAAATTTATGACTGTAATGCCCGGCTTGATAAATGAGTCAATCATTCCAGTGGTAAATTTTCAAAAAATCATCATCTCTTGGTCTGCAAATGGACAATTTCTTCTATGGACAAAATATATACAGACAAATCAACAGAGATATACGGACAACAAAAAGTAAAAGTATGGACAATATCTGATCAGAGGCTAAAAATAGCTCTGAACCCTTACAGGGCAGACCCCATTCTTTATCATATGTGGAATAATCACATTTAATATTTTGAAACTAATTTGACTGGGAGCTGTTGCTGCTTATTAGTTTCAAAATATTCAACCACTTTCCTGTTACAAGTGTTGTCTTGAAAGTGAGATGCTGGAGTTTCAAGGATAAACGCATACCTGTGTTTATACCTAGAATTCGCACTTTAACATTTATTTAGATATAGACTGCTGTAGACACATATCCATCAAGAGGCTTGACAAGCTTGCATAATATTTTAACTGTCTGCCAGCTCTATTTCTGCAGACTAATATTCTATGGGTTTTAACTCTGGACCTGCTGAATATTTTGAAAACAATTTGACTGAAAGTTGTTGGTGGCTGTAACCAAGAACTTTCAAATTGTTTTAAAATATTCAGCAGGTCCAGAATTATTGCCAGTTGAATATTAGTCTGCAGAAATAGAGCTGGCAGAAAAAATTTATTGGTTTGTGGCTTGCGGGCTGGCGTCAGACATGTTGAAAAAACACATAATTCTGAGATCAATGATGTATGCGCAATTCAGATCGCATCACTACATTGAGTGGTATTTCACGCATGACTCGACAAAAACACAGAGTACAGTGCCAGCTTATGGCTTATAGCAAGCAGCCTTGCCCGCAAAATGAACACTAGTTAAAGCTGTCATGATGTCACAAAAATAGCAGCTACTGTGGAAAAAAAATATATGGATGTGTACCATTAAATCCAACCAGGTGAGCTACCGCCATATTGTTTGCCTTTCGTCTCCTCTGGCCATTTCCAGCACACCCACCATTGCTTACTATAAAGGTTGCCCCCAAATCCTGAAATGGAAGCAGTCAATCGTGAAAAGCACGCCGATTTGAATTTATATTAGTCATTCATTTCACGAAACTGATATGGATTTGACAACTGAAGACATATGAATGATAAAACTATGTTTGTGCACGCACTCAATCTTATCAGTGACTAATACCTATTCAACAAGAGCTCCGCAAACGGCACATAATACCCCCATGATGACAAACCAATGAATGACAGCTATTAGAAAATATTTATTTCTTCCTCAGCCCCATCAGACCAGTCATCCTTATGAAGTGTCAAAGCGATCCGTTAAACGGTCAAGGAGGTATCGTCCGGAAACCAATTTTCAAGATGGCTGCCGCTGACTGGCGGCCATATTAGATTTTGGATTATCATAAATTTTGATAAGTTTCTTCACCAGACATATTCCAACGACTGTAGGAAGTGATCCAAAAAATTAAATGCAGAAACCAATTTTCAAGATGGCAGCCCATGGCTGGCGGCCATCTTGGAGTTCGGATCATCGTCAATTTCGATAGGTTTCTTCTCCACACCTAGTCCACCCACCCTATGAAGTTTCAAAGGGATCCGATAAACGGTAACTGAGTTATCATTTGGAAACCAATTTTCAAGATGGCCACCGGTGGCTGGCAGCCATCTTGGGAGTTGATATCATTGTCAATCTCGATAGGTTTCTTCCCCAGAGGTAGACAAACCACCCTATGAAATTTCATAGGGATCCAATAAACGATAACGGAGTTATCATCTGGAAACCAATTTTCAAGATGACCACCGTTGGCTGGCGGCCATCTTGGATTTCGGATCATTGTCGATTTCGATCGGTTTCTTCCTCAGACCTAGTCCAACCACTCTATGAAGGTTCAAAGTGATCCGATAGACGGTAACGGAGTTATCATCTGGTAACCAATTTTCAAGATGGTCACAGGTAGCTGGTGGCCATCTTGGATTCTGGATCATTGTCAATCTTGATAGGTTTCTTCCCCAGATGTAGTCCAACCACCCTATGAAGTTTCATAGCGATCCGATAAACGATAACAGAGTTATCATCTGGAAACCAATTTTCAAGGTGGCCACCGGTGGCTGGCGGCCCTCTTGGATTTCGGATCATTGTCGATTACGATAGCTTTCTTCCTCAGACCTAGTCCAACCACTCTATGAAGTTTCAAAGTGATCCGATAAACGGTAACAGTTATCATCCTGAAACCAATTTTCAAGATGGCTACCGGTGGCTGGCGGCCATCTTGGATTTCGGATCATTTTCAATTTCGATAGGTTTCGTCTCCAGACCTAGTCCAATCACTCCATGAACTTTCAAAGCGATCCGACAAACAGTAACAGAGTTACGAAAAAACTTAACTAACGGTATGCAATCTGTAGAAAACTGGTGCGTAGATAATAAAATGTTGCTGAATACAGATAAAACTAAATTGATGATGTTGAGAATCAGGTATAAATTAAAACATATAAACACACATGATGTTATAATACCTACAAGCAATGGAAACCTAAATGTTGTTAAATCTGACAAACTTTTAGGCTTAAATATAGATAATGCACTTACATGGAATGAACATATAGGCAAATTGTGTAAAAAGATTTCTTCGTTGATCTATATGCTAAAGAAAAATAAGAATTATCTTAACACAGAACAAAGAAATCTGTTTTATAAATCTTATATTCTTTCACACATAGATTACTGCAGTCTTGTATTTTGTCAATCTTCACCTACACTGTTGGATAGGTTAGAAAAGTTACAAAAGCGAGCTGCTAGAGTAATATTAGATATGCCTTATAGAACACCATCAGCGCCATTATATAAAACACTAAATTGGACAACTTTAACTAAAAGAATGATGATTAAAACAGGCATTATGACATACAAGGCGAGAAATGGGCTTGCTCCCAGCTACATAAAAGACATGTTCATTTCAATCGAGGATGCACACACTAGGAATTTGCGCTCAAAGACATTTAATCATCTACAAGTTCCCAAGATTAAAACAGATTATGGAAAGAAAAGCTTTACACACGCAGCCCGACAATTGTGGAATTCTCTACCCTCAACTGTTACACAGTCTACCACTTTAATGTCTTTCAAGTCCAATCTTCAGGAATATATAAATCAAATGTAATGATAAAGTAATAAACTCAGAGACATTACACTCTGAATTCCAAGGGCATAGGTATAAAGCCAGCTAAGTATCTTAATGATGACATGATTTAAAGTGTGTTTAGCAGTGACACCCACGCTGCTTTAAAAAAAAAAAAAAATAAAAAATAAAATAAAATAAATAAATAGCTAGCATTCTAATAATTGTATATCATTTGTACACAGGATATAATACATGTATGTAAACTTTTGACTAATAACTGACTATTTGTACTTGTAATATGTTGTATAAATTTGTACATAGTATGATTTGTGTGTAAGTGTACTTGCAGTGTTTTTCTCTGTCAGTTTGTCTGTGTGCGTGCGTGTGTATGCATGTGTGTGCATTCTTTCTGAGGGCCTCGGGAAGATCAGATTTTACTGACGTTGTTTACCCTCATTAAATAAAGATTTTTATTATTATTATTATTATTATTATTATTATTATTATCATCCGGAAACCAATTCTCAAGATGGTCGCCGGTAGCTGGCGGCCATCTTGGATTTTGCATCATTTTCAATTTCGATAGGTTTCTTCCCAAGACCTAGTCCAACCACCCTATGAAGTTTCAATGTGATCCGACAAACAGTAACAGAGTTATCATCCGGAAACCACTCTGCCGCCCCGCCTGCCCATCCAACCAGACGGACGGCGCCATTACATAATACCCTGCTAAATTTTTTGGCAGGGTATAAAAACTAATGAAATACAGGTCCTATTTCTTCAAAATAATATACCTATACGTACCTTCTTGTCGGTCTCCATTTACACACACTACGTCATTACGTCACGTCATTGGCTGGGATTCCTTTTTATAGGGGAGTTTGGGTGTAAACAGCTGCTATTATTCTAGTTAGTCAATGAATGGATGAATGAATCTATCAATGAATCACTGAAGGAAGAAAGGAAGGAATGGGCACAATTTTTTACACCAACGAAACGATACCACAAAGCACAGCCACCATCATCATCACCACCACCACCACCCCACAAATAATGCCACCACCACCAAAACCATACTCCATCTCACCACTGCAACTAACAACGCCAACACCATGAAGTCACCGCCACGAACACCCGCACCGCCGCTGCAACCGCGAAGCCACCACCACCAGCAGCACCACCACCAACAGCATGGCCATCACACACCACCACTACCACCAGTACATTGTTGTTGTTGCTGTTGTTGTTGTTGTTGTTGTTGGCTGGGGTGGTGAGTTGTCATAGTTGCTGTGGTGGCAGTTGGTGTGGTGTGGTGGTAGTGATGATGTTGCTAGTGGTTGTGGTGCTGGTGTTGTGGTGGTTGTTGTTGTGGTGGTGTGTGCTGGTGCTGCTGCTGCTGCTAGTGCTGCCTGTGGTGGTACTGGTGGTAGTGTGTGGTGGTGCTGCTGCTGGTCTTGCCTGCGGTGGTGGTGGTGCTGGTGTTAGCGGTGGAGGGGTCTTCGTGTTGTTGGCATTGTTAGTGACAGTGGTGGTGTGGTGTGGTGGTTTTGGTGGTGGTGTTACTGTTTGTGGTGGCATCGTTTAGGTGCTGTTCTACAAAAAAGGTAATGCCCATTCATTCCTTCCTTGATTGATCGATCGATTGTTTCAGTGATTGATTGTTTCAGTGATTGATTGTTTCAGTGATTGATTGTTTCAGTGATTGATTTATTGATTGATTCATTACTCACGGCGCTCACAGCCGGTGTGAGCATTGCGGTTGGTGTTGTCTGTATGTGTGCATGTGTGTCTGTCTGTTTATCCAAGCCATATCTCAGGAATCATGAGGTAGCATCACCCAATTTGGCCCATCCTTTCTTTCATATTGTAGGTGGCGAGACGTTCTTTGAGTTTAGGACAAAGCGTCTAATTTCTAGGTCACGGGGTCACAAAGGTAGAATCACCATATTTAGCACACGCGTTCATATTGTGACAGCTTATGATAGCTTTGAGTTTGAGGTTAAAGGTCACTAAGTGCATTGTCAAGCCAGAACGCAAAGGCATCAGTCAGCATCTCCCTCAAGTGCATTCTAGTTGATTGATTCATTCATTCATACATCCATTCATTGACTAACTAGAATAGCAGCTGTGTAAAATTACCCCAAACTCCCCTACAAAAAGGAATCCCGACCAATGACGTAGTGATGTTATGACGTAGTCTGTGCAAATGGAGACCGACAAGAAGGTATGTATGGGTATATTATTTTGAAGAAATAGGACCTGTATTTTATTAGTTTTTGAATAAGTATTGGTCAATTATAGTTTTGAGTGTGTGCATAACCATATCTTTACCATTCTAACGTCTTCAGTGGTGGAATCTATGTTCGTTTCGAGAAATGAATGAGCGATATAAATTTCAATCTGTGTGCTTTTTACGTATGCGATCAACGCTTGACTGCTGCCATTTCAGGATTTGGGGGCAACCTTTATAGTAAGCGACAGCGGGTTTTCTGGAAATGGCCAGATGAGATGAAACGTAAACAATATGTCGGTAACTCACCTGGTTGAATTTAAGGGTCACACATATATATTTTTTGCAAAGTAGCTGCTATTTTTGTCACATCATGACAGCTTTAATGAAATGTGATTGGTAAATCTATTATGTCAGTAGCCAGGTGTTTCACATTAATCATTCGCACACTGATGTCAATATTCTGTCAATATTCTATCTTTTATGGTGTCAATAGCAAAGAAACCCCCCACAGACCCACCTTGTGGGTTGGTCTGTTGTTTTATTAACCACTATAAAAACATACTTACCGTTCAATCACTACTTGCTAAATCAATTATCTGCATTTAGCTATCAGAATAAAAATTTGTATGCCTGCGTACACACCTCCCCATGCCTATTCCTATTAATATGGACCCTTAACCAGGCTAATGGTTAAGTCCATCTCCAGTATAATGACAGATATAGACTGGCACCAGTCTATAATCTCTCATAGTGACGCTTGTTACTAAGCGCACTCGCGCATGCGCACTTGAGCCCAAATAGGAAACAGATTCACTTTTCTAAATTTAAGTGCTAAATATTAAAGTCCAATTCTCAAATCTTACCACGAGGGGTGGTTGAGGCCGGGTCGTAGTGATTGAACGGTAAGTATGTTTTTATAGTGGCTAATAAAACAACAGACCAACCCACAAGGGGGGTCTGTGGGGGGTTGTTATTACACCACAAAAACATCCATTACCGTTCAATCACTACTTGCTAAACCCGTAGATTTGGTCAGTGCCCCATTTAAACATTAGGTGGGAGGAGATTTACGAATCAACAAACAAGGATAAAAATTAAACCAATCTTATCCAAATGTTAATAACATAACATAATAGTGCATTTAGCTCAATCACACCGTGATTAGCAAATAAGGAAACTTGAACTTACAGAAATAAAATAAAAAACCAAAAGAAGACTCTCACCATTTCTCACAGACGCAGAGTCCTAACGAAAATGGTGGGAAGTGCTTGGTAAATAGGCTTCGGCTTTTTTAGTTAACAAACAAGGATAAAATTAAACCAATCTTATCCAAATTTTAATAACATAACCTAATAGTGCATTTAGCTCAATCACACCGTGATTAGCAAATAAGAACAACTTGAACTTAAAGAAATAAATAAAAACCAAAAGAAGACTCTCACCATTTCTCACAGATGCAGAGTCCTAATGAAAATGGTGGGAAGTGCTTGGTAAATAGTCTTCAGCTTTTTTAGTTAAAAGTGGAAATGTTACGAAAGAAGGAAGCTGCTGCACTCTGGTCTTTGAGATAAAAGGATGTAAAGGTGTATTCAGATTTCCATCCTGCCACCTGCATGACCTCATCTAAAGACGAACCCTCAAAAACAGCGAAAGAAGTAGCCATACCTCTAACGTCATCGGCTTTAATAAGGGAGAGATTAATTTGATCCGGAGAGGCTATCTCATATCAAAGCTTAATTATTGTCTCACAAATCCATCTGGCAATCGAAGAATTTGAGACCGGCTTAGATAACCCTTCCGCATAGGAAAAACATAAATGAGATGGATCGACTCTTATATGCCCTAACAGGACACCAAAATTTTTCGGATGGCGAAAGATGAAAAAGATTTTAAAATGATCGGACTAGCAGGATAGCGGTTAGTTTGAGTTTTAGATAAAAAAAATCCTTCTGTGATATAAAACCAAGCCATCTCCTGAAACTATAAATCTCTCCTTTTCAGCAGAAAGAGCATGAATCTCTTGAACGCCTTCTAGCAGAGGCTGTAGCAACAAGAAAAAACAGCTTTGACAATTAAAAACAAAACAAAACTTAACACTGGTAGAAGAAATAGGTTCAAAATGGCGACCTGCCAAAACTTGAAGAACCAAAGCCAAACTCCAGGAAGGTAAAGGCGTAGCAATCGGAGGACGAATATTACTTAGACCTCTAATAAAGCTATTAAGAGTCTTAGTATCCTTGACATCAGCATACAGAAGACAAGGAAGGGATGACACCAGAGAAAATCTATACTCCCTGAACGTAATAACTGACAAATGAAAATAATCAAACAGATAAGATAAAAAATCTAATACTTTGGGTATAGAAACAGAATCGGGCACGAAACCTTGGTCTGAACATCATTCACCAAAAATTTTAAGTCGACCCTTGTAAACTCGACGGGTCGATTCCCTTCTGGCAGAGTCAATAATTTCCTGAGATCAGAAGAAACCTTATTCTCGAGGACTTCAGACTCGAGATTCTCCAGACACGCAGACTAAAATTTATTGGATTTGGATGCACACAAAGACCTCTTACTTGAGATAGATCCTGGGATACTGGAAGAAGAAGAGGGAAATCTACCAGAAAATCTAGAAAGTCTAAAAACCAAATCCTCTTTGGCCAAAAGGGAGCTATCAGAAGAATTTCGCAAACCTGATCCTTGACCATCTTCAAGACTAACTGAATCAAAATCGTTAGAGAGAAGGCATAGGCGAACATTCCTGTCCACTACTGAGACAGCATCCACCACCAGGGCTTGACTGTCTGGAAAAGGAGACATGTAAGAGAAGATCTGAGCATTCAGAGAGGCCGTGAACAGATCTACTAGAGGATGATCCATAAGACTAAACCTCATTCCTCCTTCTAAAAATGAAAGAAACCCCATGGCAATGACTGAACGAATCGAGATTTAGAAGCCTAACAGACAATCCAACCAATGAACAGAAGCCTGGATCTACTTTCCAATGAATAGCCTCTCCTATAGACTCCTTGACAATCATAGAAAACAACAACCCCTCTAAAGCTAATAGCTTCTAATAAGAAGGAACAGAAGACCATTTTGGAAGAAGAGACTACAGAGAAGGATTCTAGATCCAAGAATATCTAGCCCTTTTGATAAGGGCTGCCCTTCAAGAAGTGTCAAACTTACTATATGCTAAAGAGGACTGCTCAAAGAAAACACATAGATTACATATGCCATGATGCTCCAACCAAAAATCCTGGGCTATATCATAATGCTTAGCCCTCACTAAAGAGGTAACTCACGTTTATTATGGATATTTTAATAATACCGCTTACTCTGAATGGAGACAAAAAAGGGTCATATCAGTATAGCCTAACTTATTAATAATGCTAAAGACTCTGCAAAAATTATAGATAATTTTATTTATAGAGATTTAACCAGAGATTGTGGCAAACCAAAAACCCATAGTAAGTCTATGGGAGTGCTTAGAGTCAAGATATAGCCAAATCATGTGCCTGAGATCTACATGAACTACGGGAAAGTTACTAGTGATGACCGTCATCACAATTCTATGAATAGAATACATGACAAGGTCCTGATAAGAGAACTATGGCAAACATTAGACTATCTCATTTAAAAATCGCATAATAATGGAGGAGATTTAATAAAAATTGTATTGAATACATCAACGGTTGCCTAGCCACTCGGGCTTGCTGATAAATTAGATATCCTAAACAATTCGATATTTATGCCAAGAGGCAGAAAACTTAAGATTTAAAAAAATTTATTGATTCTTATATTTATAGTCTTAGCATCAATAATTTCATCTTTGCAATAACAAATGACATTGTGTTAGAAATCCCAATAAATGGAAAGATTGAACACTGATACTAGATATTAACTGATTGAATACTGAATTTTGCAGACGACATATTACAACTGTAATATCTCTGGACTTGCAAAGATTTTGAAAACATTTTGACCAAAAATAGTTGGTGGATGCTTAAATCCAAAGATTCTCGGCCGCTCTTCCCCCCTCCAGCGCAACCCCCACCCCATTCCAACCGGCCCGCCGCCAGCCCCCAGACAACAACCTCAACGAGCAAAAACCCAAGACCCACCAAATAGTCCAGGAATAATCCGACCAAAAATTGCCGGTGGCATCACCAACAACCCTCAGCCAAACTGCCCCCAAAATACCCAGCAAATCCCGAGCCCCGCCCCCCCCGAAACCACCGTCCGAAGGCCCGCAGCAACACAGTCAAAATAGAGAAAAAATTACACTATAAAAGGGAAAACAAACAAAAATCTGGAAAAAATGAAAACAAAACGAACTCACCGAAACTATGTCAACGCAGATGAAGAATTCGACTCATATTCCTCCTTCCTGCCCCTTATCCGATTGATTATCTTTACTAAGCGAATAATGTACTTGTAGACATTAATCCTGTACTCATAATGATCCTATGAAACCTTTACTGAATCTAATTCTTTTCAGCGACTGACAAAATTATACTACGATTTACGTAACAATCCGGGTTATCCCATCCACAAATAACCTCCCTTTGGTTAAAAAAATATGTCAACCTGCCGACATAAGAGGTAAAAGGAGCGAGAAAAAAGGCTGAATGGCCCGAAGACAACTGGCCATCTAAAGGTGGATTAAAGCAAAAATCTATCTCGAAATAATGCGTAGAATACAAACTGACTTATCGGCTGATGAAATGCGCATATAAAATAATCTGCAGCAAAATCCCATACGGTAACCAGTCAGAAGTCTTTAATTACGTTGAAAACTGACACTGATAAACGAATAAATGTCTGAAGTAGACTACAATTCGAAGAGAGACTACAATACTGGCAATGACTCGGTATGAATATTTTCAACCATTAAACATTCCCAATATTAAACAAATACGTAAATAAGACTAATTCTTAGGCAAGAAGATGACTAGATTCTAGGAAAGCGGATGCGGAAAAAAGGAAACGGAAATGCATAAACCGGAAGTATACTACCGGAAACTGATCAAAATCCTACAACCCGGATGTACAGAATTACCGGAAGAGGAAGCTGAAAAACCGGAAATGGATGAACAATGCAATGCCGGGTAAAACCGGAAATGACCCTATCTCTGGCTGTATGAAATCCGGATTTGGAAAAAAGGAAACGGAAATGCATAAAACCGGAAGTAGACTACCGGAAACTGATCAAAATCCTACAACCCGGATGTACAGAATTACCGGAAGAGGAAGCTGAAAAACCGGAAATGGATGAACAATGCAATGCCGGGTAAAACCGGAAATGACACTTTGGCCCGGCTGTACGAAATCCGGATGTGGATAAAAGGAAATGGAAATGCATAAAACCGGAAGTAGAGTACTGGAAACTGATCAAGATCCTACAGCCCGGATGTACAGAATAACCGGAAGAGGAAGCTGAAAAACCGGAACCGGAAATTGATGAACAATGCAATGCCGGGTCCAACAGACCCGGATATGCATTCTTCCGGAAGCGCTCATGAAACCGGAAACGGAACTAGGAACCGGATCTTGAAGACCCAGATGTCCTACAAAAAAGGAAGTCATACCGGAAATGGACGGAACGGAAGTAATAACCGGATCTTGAAGACCTGGATTTTCTACAAAACCGGAAGTCCTACCGGAAACGGACGCAACCGAAGAAAGAACCAGATCCTGACGACCCGGATGTCTTGCTAAACCGGAAATTAAAACGGTATCTGATGGAGCGGAAGATGCGAAAAAAGGAAATAAACCCGAATCCAGAGGACCCGAGTCCACCACAATGGAACTGGAAGAACTAGCAAGACTAGGATTCTTGGCAATGGGCGATCTACAAAATACCTTGACGACCGGTATAAACGAAAAATTGGCATTAGCATAAGGTCTAGCCTTATGGACGTCAGCTTCAGCCTCCGCCACCACTGCTTGTGGATTATGCCCTTCACCCTCAAGTCTTAAGTGGGTTTGACCCGGTGCACTACACGAGCCCACCTTCGAGAGCTTGGTCGCTCTAGACTTTGCTAAAGGAAACTTATTAACCTGCATCGAGGTTAGAGGGAACGGTTTCCCCCATTAGCAGGTTTCTTTCTTGACGACCGGAAAATTGAAAATTGGCATTAGCATAAGGTCTAGCCTTATGGACGTCAGCTTCAGCCTCCGCCACCACTGCTTGTGGGTTATGCCCGTCACCCTCAAGTCTTAAGTGGGTTTGACCCGGTGCACTACACGAGCCCACCTTCGAGAGCTTGGTCGCTCTAGACTTTGCTAAGGGAACTTATTAACCTGCATAGATTAGAGGGATCGGTTTCCCCAATTTGCGGGAACGCCCGCTAGTCCTCGGACTATCGTCAGAACTGGAAGAAACATCCTGTTTCTTAGTTTCCTTAAATCAGCAGATATCCATTTGTCCAGAGATTTAATCAAGACCGACGCGAATGACTCAAATCTCACAACAGAACTAGTACGGCATCTGAATTCGGCGAAGAGATTCCCCCTCCGTAACGACCGGTATGATGGCGATCACAAATCGATGACGTACATTAAATCCTATCTGACGATTTACCAGACTCCTAAAATGAAAAAAGCGCAACAATGATAGCTACCGCTTAGAAATCATAAAAAGGAGACTAGAAACATAAAACGCACTTCTAAAAAAGGCAAAAAAGTTCAAATTAGAAATCAAAATCCCTACCGACAAGAAAACAAACTTGCATAGGAATAAATGAAAATCTTTGTCGAATGCTAAATAATGAAGATGATGATATAGGCATAGTAATTAGGTTACCACGAAACGAGAAATCGATCTTTCACGAAAACCGGTAACAATATGAACATAGTTATAAAATACAATATAACCACTAATAAACTTCCTAAACAAAACTTAGGGAGGATTGAATTCATATTAGGCATATTCCTTGGTAATATAAAAGACAATAGTGTAGCTGACACAGCGCAAAGCATAAAAAACCCTTAGAGAATAATTTTAGCAGTAGTTCTGCTTGCAGAATAATTGAAAAGTGAATCTGTTTCCTATTTGGGCTCCAGTGCGCATGCGCGAGCGCGCTTAGTAACAAGCGTCACTATGAGAGATCATAGACTGGTGCCAGTCTATATCTGTCATTATGCTGGAGATGGACTTAACCATTAGTCTGGTTAAGGGTCCATATTAATAGGAATAGGCATGGGGAGGTGTGTATGCAGGCATACAAATTTTATTCTGATAGCTAAATGCAGATAATTGATTTAGCAAGTAGTGATTGAACGGTAATGGATGTTTTTGTGGTGTAATAACAACTACTGTATATTTCTCAACAATTTTGGTGGAAGATGTTGCTGTCTATGACACCACAATCTTCCACCAAATTTGTTGAAAAGTAAACACCAGTTCATCTTTTACTTTAATTTGAAAATTTAAAATTTTGACATCAGAGTGGTAAGGGTTAAATGATCAAACATGTAATTAAGTATATGTATTGATAAACTTACTTAAAGGTGCTATGGTACTTGAATTATTGTGCTGAAATTTATGAAAATTAGTTTCATAAATTTCTACATTCAATCAAGCAATTAAAAGTATTATGTATGTCTTATAATACTTCTGGTGTCAATTTTAGAGGTGTTGCTAAAAGAGTTCCATACCAGCATCAGCTGAACGCAACACAGTTTAAAATTGATACCAGCTAGTCGACAAACAAGACATTGAATATTGTAGACTGGCCATTCAGCATTAGAAGGTATACAGCCTACAAGTTTATACCGTGATAAAAGAATACTTACAGAATTAGATGTAAACATGTCACAGGTGGGATTTTCCTGTAGGCCTTATATTATAATTTGTGTAATGTTTGACCAACTGCTATTAACCCTTTCATTCTCTAAGCAACATAAACAATATATACTGACCACATTGGTATCCATGTGGAGTCTGATGATTAATTGCTAAAGTAATTTGACTCAGGGTTGTTGCTGTCTAAACAGCAACCACTTTTGATTAAATTATTCTCAAAATAATCATCCAAATTTACAGGGAATTACTTGAGTAATAATCAGATTCTGGAACTTGGAAATGGAAGGGATAATTAATTATTTCTATTATGGCTCTCTACCTGCTGTTATGTAAAAGCTATTTCTGTTTATTGACATGGTGATGAATGGGTGAATTTCTGTATAAATGTGAGATGAAAGTTGTGTGCTAAAAGAGCGAAGGCGAGCGAAGATAGAAGATAGAGTGTGGGGTCTAGCTGAACCACACTCGAAAGACTGAATAAATATTGTAACTGCTGAATGTATAAGTACAACTGATGGTTATTGAATGGCGATATTTTACTGAAAAACAAATTATTTAACATTTAGTCTGAGTTGTTCTAATATAAGAAGTATTTAGCCAGCTGTTGAGCTGTCAATCAATCAGCCAACAAGTAGTACTCAGCCAGTCAATCAATCAGTCAATCCATCAGTCAATCCATCAGTGACTGAGCCAGCCAGCAAGTGCATATTCACAGCACAATCATTGAAAATAAAATTGTTAAAATTGCACACTTTCATAAGCTTAAATTATGTGCCTGTGTAATGAAACGAAATAAATCTTAACATATGATGGTTCCATTCCATATAAATTAATATAATTTTTTAAGTTGCGAATTGAAATAGAGGCTCATGCCTCTATTTCAATTTCGCAACTTAAAAAATTATATTAATATATATGGAATGGAATCATCATATGTTAAGATTTATTTCGTTTCATTACATATAGGCTCACAGTTTAAGCCTCTAAACGTGTATAATTTAAACAATTTTATTTTCAGAAATTTTACTGTGAATATGCACCTTTAAGCGTAACGAGGGCTAAAATATCCAAAATAGATGTCTTAAAACATTTAGGTAATGAGCATATCTGTGTGAATATATACACCTGTGCAAAAGTTAAGCACGACCCTATTTTTACGCACATGCGAGGGTATATTCATGTGCTATGAAGAAAGCAATAGCATAAACATTTATGTACCCATCCATCTTAGTGCAAGAGGTAATAATGCAACTAGAGGAATGCTGATTATGATGGTGGGGAAACACTGTATGTTTTTGTTTGAACTTGAAAACGAGGCCTGAATATGGTTACGTTGACACAACTGACAACTATTGCCCTACAGTTGACACACGTGGCTAGATTGTCATTAATGGTGTCTGAAAACGAAGTTTAACATCTGTGCACGAGTTTGAGACTGTCATTATTAATACCGGGTATATCCACCTTTTGCCTGGATGACGGCCTGGACACGACGTCTCATGCTGGTCACCAACCGACTGATACGCCATTGTGGTATTCGTTGCCATTCAAGATGGAGTGCGTCTGTTAATTCCTGTAGGTTCTGCACAGGAGGATCCCTCCTTCTCACCATGTTTCCCAGAATGTCCCAGATATGCTCAATAGGGTTCATGTCAGGGCTCCTTGCTGGCCATGGTAGGGTTTCGATGGCATTCTGGCGGAGGTATTCATGCACAGCTCTAGCACGATGTGGTCGGGCGTTGTCATCCATGAATATAGGGTGGGTTCCAGGTGCATGATTTACAAAATGAGGGACCACAACTCTATCCAGTATGGAATCTTGATATCTTTGTCCATTTAGTGTTCCAGGTACAGTCAACAGATCCAGCTTACAATCAAATGAGATGCACCCCCATATCATAACGGAACCTCCACCAAATGGAACTTCTTCCATGATGTTACGTTGGTCGTACGCCGTGCGTCTGGACCTCCATACACGAGTTCGACCATCTGTGGCATGAAGCAGGAACCGACTTTCATCGGACCAGTGTACCCGTCTCCAGGATCTCATGTTCCAGTGTCTTCTTTCGTTGCACCACCTCAGACGCTCCTCTTTGTGGTGTGCAGTGAGGAGAGGACGTCTGACAGGTCTCCTAGCTTTCATGCCAGCAGCATAGTCTCCTTTTGACGGTAGACATTGACACTCTATTGCGCGTTTCCCATTGCTGGCTGAGCACTCTGCTGTTGGTGAATGGAGATCTCCTAACAAGGCGTACTAGGGCTCGATCATCATGGGCAGTAGTCTTCTTCGGTCTTCCAGATCTAGGCCTGTCCTTCACCTCGTTAGTTTGCCCATGTTTTGCAATCAAACGACTGATTACAGCATGGTTAATGTTCAGCTGTCTGCCAATCTCTCTGCATGACATACCAGTGGTATGCATGCCTATGATTTGCCATTTCACACGATCACTTAACCTTCGTCTTGCCATAGCGGTTCACAATCAAGAGCTAATTCTCTCTGTACAAATAAACCACGGTCATGAACACAAAATTCCTAATCTTGTCGCCTAAATCTGTATGTAATGTTCTACACCTCAAACTGGACTTTTACATAACTGAACACGTGTGCTGTTTCCCGCCACGCACGGACATCAAGCGGCGTGAAGTCATGCATGCATGTGCATTTCGTACTTGGAATTATGTCAGCTAACGCGGGGACAAAAAGTATGGCAGCCTAGTTGTACCATCATGTTTCTACGTTCTATTGTTTTTGCTGGTGCTTAACTTTTGCACAGGTGTATATATTATACTTATTCTACACAATTGGCTAAATATATATATCTAAACAAGAACAATCTGAAATTACAAACCTTTGCCCTCGCGGTTTTTCGTCACATTGCATGTAAGTTTCGTAGATTTTTAGTATCATGATCAAAGTTATGCAGTCAGCGGGTCAGCCCTAGTGTTCGGTCAACCCCTTTCTTGTGTTAAAATTTTAACCAAATCAGACCAGTAGTTTTCAATATATTCACAGTTATAGAATTTGATTCAATCCAGATCCTTGGTTTTTTTGCAATCCAGATCATGGCTAACGTCTGGAAATTCCCCTTTCACTGTAAGATGCCACCTTGTGTTAATTAACCCTTTAATGGTCAAATTTGGTCACGAAAATCTTAATATCTGCCTATTGAATTTTACAGGTCAAGAGGATACCATTTTTGGAAATTTATCACTGGAATGACTCGCCCAGTTATCGAGCCAGTTATTCTAGTGGTAAACTTTCAAAAATTGTATTCTCTTGACCTGTAAATGGACATTCCACAAGACTATAACAGAGGTCGGCTTTGGCCGGCATGACCATTAATGGGTTAAAGAGTCGAACCAAAGAGAATCAGTAGTTTGTTTAGATACATCTCCAGACACACAAACACAACAAGAATTCCACAGAATTCAATGTCTCGCCTGTCTCCTGTTTGTCACAGTTACCTTTACCTTTAACCTTCTGCCCTCAATGTTATCATGCTGCTTCCTAACATTATAGGTAACCATGTATCCAAGTTTAGTTGCAATAGGCTTAACCAATCCTGAAATATAACCTGAAAGGTTTTGCTAAACGTAAAAACTTAATGTTGAAAAAGCAGAGTTCTGTATCATGTTCAAAGTGACCTTGACCTTTGACTTTGTTCCCCCAACATCATCATGCTGCTTCATAACATTATAGGTAATCATGTATCCAAGTTCAATTACAATAGACGTAACCAATCCTGAAATATAAGCCGAGAGGTTTTGCTAAACGCAAAACCTTAATGTTGAAATAACAGAGTTCTGTATCAAGGTCACAGCAACCTTGACCTTTGACCTTGTGAAAACAACATCATCATCATCATGTTGCTTCCTATCATTATAGGTAACCATGTATCTAAGCTTACTTGCAATAGGCTTAACCAATCCTGAAATATAAGCTGAAAAGTTTTGCTAAGCGCAAAAACATAATGTTGAAATAACAGAGTTCTGTATCAAGGTCACAGCGACCTTTGACCTTGTGACCCCAACATCATCATGCTGCTTCCTATCATTATAGGTAACCACGCATCCAAGTTTGGTTCCAATTGGATCAGGCATTACTGAGATATAAGGCAATAACTTTTGTTTAATGCAAAAACCTAACGTAAAATATTAACAACGATTATACCGTGACCTTTGACACCATAAACTTGGCCTCGTGATGCCTGCATCAGCATGCTACTTCCTTTCGATGTATATCTCCATGTAGCCAAGTTTGGTTCCAATTGGATCAGGCATTGTTCAGATATAAGACAATAACTTTTGTTTAACGCAAAAACCTAACTTAAAATATTAACAAAGATTATATCGTGACCTTTGACCCCATAACCTTGAACCCATGATGCCTGCATCAGTGTACTGCTTCCTTTCGATGTATATCTCCACGTATCCAAATTTGGTACCAATTGGATCAGGCATTGCTAAGATATAAGACAATAACTTTTATTTAACGCAAAAACGTAAAATATTAACAAAGATTATACTGTGACCATTGACTCCATAACCTTGACGTCATGACCACTTTATCGGTGAGCTGCTTCCATTCAATGTATATCATCATGTACCCAAGTTTGGTTCCAATTGGATCTGGCATTGCTGAGATATAAGGCAATAACTTTTGTTTAATGCAAAAACTTCACGTAAAATATTAACAAAGATTATATTGTGACCTTTGACCCCATGATGTCTGCATCAGCATGCTACTTCCTTTTGATGTATATCACCACGTACCCATGTTTGGTTCCAATTGGATCAGGGATTGCTGAGATATAAGGCAATAACTTTTGTTTAACGCAAAAACTTAACGTAAAATATTAACAAAGATTATACTGTAACCTCTGACCCCTGTAACCTTGACCTCATGGTCTTTTTATCGGCGGGCTGCTTCCTTTCGATGTACAATACCATGCACCCAAGGTTGGTTCCAATCGGATCAGGCATTGCTGAGATATAAACTTAACTTAAAAGTTTACGCCGCCGCAGCCGGAAAGGTAATACCTATGTCTAGATCCTGCTTAGCAGGCGAGACAAAAACAAATTCATGCAATGTGTGTGTGTGTGTGTGTGTGTGTGTGTGTGTGTGTGTGTGTGTGTGTGTGTGTGTGCACGTGCATGCTTTGGTGTGTGCTCAAAACCTAACTTTAATACTAGATGTACAGGACAAATTCACAGGACAATAATCATTACAACGTTCTCCCGAACTTTCTGAGATACTGTAATCTCGATCAGGTGTGGAGTCGCTTATTCATAAACCCTTTAACACTCATATCAGACATCAACGCCTTCTGCAGTGGTCTTGAGAAATGTAAATTTGCAGACAAAGAGAACACTATTTTTGAAAACTTACCGCTGGAATGTTTGGCTCAGGTATCGAGCCAGTCATTCCAGTGGTAAATTAAAAAAAATAGTCTTCTCTTTGTCTGCAAATGGCCAGTTTGCAAGACAAATGCTGAAACTCACAGACCTCTATATTCTTCACAATCATCATCCTGAGTTTATATTTAGCTGTTGGACAGTTGCAAGCTGCAAGACAATAATTTGCATGTGGTTTAACTCTTGACCTGCTGAATAGTGAATATTTTGAAAACAATTTGACTAAAGTTGTTGGTGGCTTAGCCACCAACAATTTTCAGTCAAATTGTTTACAAAATATTCAGCGTATGCAGAGTTAAACCCCATGGCAAATGTAGTCTGCAGAAATTCAACAGGCAGACAGTTAATCTTATGAACCTGAAGCTATTTAGGGTGTGATAAAATAATAAACAGGGCTTGAAGCTAATGTCCTGCATGCCATCAATTAGAGAGTTATACTTCTGGAGCCAAATCCTACCGGTCCTTTAAGACAGGTGGTTAAAAGACCATTTTACAGACAAATCCCTGAAAATATTCTTTACGATATAAAACTTATTCTGTTGAATATTTTCAAATTAATTTGACTGGAAGCCATTTCTGTGGCTCCATAAGGCAATTGCTTAAGTCAGCTTTTACTGTAGCTCTATAAGGTGGTCATTTAAGACAGGTTTTACTGTAGCTACATAGTGGTCACGTAAGGTAGGTTTCATTGTGACTTCATAAGGTGGTCACTTAAAATAGGGTTCACTGTGGCTCCATAAGGTGGTCACTTAAGATGTTTCACTGTGGTTCCATAAGGTTGTCACTTAAGACAGGTTTTTATGTAGCTCGATAAGGTGGTGGCTTAAGGTCTGTTTTACTGTGGTTCCATAAGGGGATTGCTTAAGACCTGTTTACTGTGGTTCCAAAGGGGGGGGGGGGGAGGTCACTTAAGACCGGCTTTATCATGGTTCCATAATGTGGTCACTTAAGACATATTTTACTGTGGTTCCATAATGTGGTCACTTAAGACCAGTTTTACTGTGGTTCCATAAGGGGGTGCTTAGGGCCAGTTTTACTGTGGTTCCATAAGGTGGTCACGTAAGACATGTTTTAATGTGGTTCCATAAGGTGGCCACTTAATACATGTTCATTGTGGTTCCATAAGGTGGTTGCTTAAAACATGTTTACCGTTCCATAAGGCTGTCGCTTAAGGTATATTTTACTGAAGTTCCATAAGCAGGCAGGGGGCTGCTTTAGACCTGTTTTACTGCGGTTCCATAAGGTGGTTGCTTAAGACGTTTACTGTGGTTCCATAAGGGGCTCGTTTAAGACATGTTTTACTGAGGTTCCATAACGGGGATCGCTTAAAACCTGTTTTATTGTGGTTCCATAAGGTGGTCACTTAAGATATGTTTTACTGTGGTTCCATAAGGGGGGTTGCTTAACACTGATTTTACTGTGGTTCCATAAGGGGTTGCGTAAGACCTGTTTTACTGTGATTCCATAAGGTCACGTTTACTGTGGATCCATAAGGTGGTCACTTAAGAAATGTTTTACTGTGGATCCATAAGGTGGTCACTTAAGACATGTTTTACTGTGGTTCCATAAGGTGGTTGCTTAAGACACGTTTTACTACATATTTAACTCGCGTATCATCAGGACATTTGTGGCAGATCATTATGAGTTATTCATTGGTGATCATGAATCATATTCAAACACCTGACGCACATAAGCTTGTCTTTAACACATATGCTAATATATGCAAAACGTTATTTCTTAACCCTTTAATGGTCATGCCAGCCAAAACCAGCATTTGTTATGGTCTTGTGGAATGTCCATTTCCAGGCCAAGAGAATACAATTTTTGAAAACTTGAAATCACTGGAATGACTGGCTCAATAACCGAGCGAGTCATTCCAGTGATAGATTTTCAAAAATTGTATTCTCTTGGCCTGCAAATGGACAGTTAATAGGCAGATTTGTAATTTTCTTGACCAAATTTGACTATTAAAGGATTAACATTTGTGTGTGCGCGCAGGCATGTGTGCGTGCACATGCGTGTGTGTGTGTGTGTGTGTGTGTGTGTGTGCGCGCGCCGCGCGTGCAACACATGCATGTGTGTGCATGCATGCATGCATATGTGCGTGTGCATGCGCTTGTCCATGTGCGTACATGCATTGTGTGTGCGTGTGATTTACACAAAACTGTTTCACATATACAACATGCTCACATGCAACATTAAGACATTTCAAGTAGTAAGGTAATAAAATGTGGCATCTACTTGGGGAATACCCATTAAGGTTATGTTTCTCGAATACAGATCAGGTAAAAGTCTGTATCAACTGTTCGCATCGATGATCAATAATACGTTATCCAATTTCTTTTCTTAACCAGTGAATTGTCGCTATACAATGAATTGTCGGTAACCTTTTGTAAAAATATTTTAAGCGTTAAAAGTAAACTTATTCATTTTAAATTCACGCGAGTTTACTGTCTGCTTCAAAAGTAATTTACCCTTGTGAATTTGCCGCTTTCCATCTATGGACTAACCAGAGGTCTTATAGAGGAGGTGGTTTTCTTGTCTCTATGTAAGTTATGACCTTTAAAGGGGGCTGTATGGAGTCACGCTAAGTGTGCGTGTGTTTTCCAATTTTTTTTAAAAAGTTGTAGAATGTTTTTGAGTGTCATCAAGTTTAAAAAATGTTTTTTCTCCTTTTTCATATTTCTTTTTCCTTTATACGTGTAAAACTATATATCTTTTGTACACATTTTTTTTCCCCGAAATTCAACAGTTCTGGACAGAAATAGGAATTTTAATTTTACAAGTACATACAGTAGCCGAGGGTTTTAGGAGTAATATTCTACAGGATTTCCTGTATATATTTGGAAATGCAAGATGGCCATCGAACAAATTCACCAATCAAAACACTTGTGGAATCATTGAAGTGTACCACAGTCAGATTTTTCCACACAAGTTTCGCTCAAATTGTCCCATTGATTTAGAAGGTGTAGCATTGTATAATTTAAAGGATTTCCAGAAAATCCAAGACGGCCACTGGAACAATCGAACAATGAAAATTCTGAATAGACATTCTAGAACTTACCACAATAAGATCCTCCACCAACATTTGATTAACATCTGGCATGGCTAGCCATTTTAGGAGATACATTTTAAAACAAAAGTTGATATATGACTGTTGATTGATCACCATGGCATAAGCTCACTTAGCCATTCTGGCCATGTGAGCTAATAATCAAGCCATGGGTTCCATAGGGCTGTCAGTGTCCATCAAGCATTCATTAATGTCTAAATCATGTCACAATCCAGAGACGTGTTGGCATAAAAACAAACGTAATATTATGAAGTAGGAGACACAGTTACTTAACCCATTAATGATTAAGATTGGTCAAGAAAATTGGCTTAGTGACCATTTGCAGACCAAGAAGACAATTTACTACTATCGGTAGTTAGAATGACTGGCTCGGACAAAATTCAAAAGTGATCTTCCCTTGCCAAGCAAATGGACATGTATCAAGACCACAATAAAAGCTGCTTTCAGTAGTTTGTGTAAATAAAAAAAATTTTGTTAGTTAAATAATTTATAACTGTCAAATAAAAAGGAATCCCCCCTTTTTCTATCAAACCATGTTGGTCTCCTCTGACATTAGTCCTGCTTCTGTTCCTGATCAATAATTTTCTGCTCTTTTCAAGTAGGATACAGTGGAGGAATGGCAGAATCCAAAGTCTAAGGATTATGAGGTGCTGGCAGATCATCTTTTATAGGGTCTCGGCTCTTATCTTCAACTCATATATTTATCCTTTTATGACAACTTCCAAAAAATTTACACTTCATGTCCGTATGATTTAATACTAATTCTATTTGAAAATAAATTTTGCAGTAACTTCGCGGAAAAAGCATCAATATTACGGCACCTCCTTATATGAAACAACTCCTATGTTATCAAATGGGTACTCGTTAAGCGAATAAAGCGGAGTTAATCGGATCAAATGTATAATACTCAGTCACGATCACGTAATGATAAGTATATGTATTGTGGAACTGGAAGTATCCCATAAAGCCATAATTTTTTTCGTGTTTCGCGGCTGCTGGGTCTGCTGATTCCCGCCGTTTCTACAGATGCCGCCAGTCGTACTTTGGAACCCGAAACGCGAGCACTTGCCGCCGGACCCCTGTGCGATCAGAGACCCCTGTTGGTGAGTAGCACTATAATGTACTAGTAGTATTACTACAACCGTTGTCGAGAGTACTTTGGGTTCTAATTTAAATTATTATTATTTATTTATAAATTCTACTCATGATTTTGCTGGTTAAAAAGAGATAGGATTCTCGAAGGACTACTCTAGTCCTGCCCGACCGTCATAATTTGACAGACTCTGGCCGCCATTTTGACTTTTTAATAAGTTTTTATTTTGAAAATTATATTTCATGATTTATCATCTGATAACCACTGATGGTAAGTGAATAATAGTAAAGTATTTACTATTTATACTATAACATGACAATGTAGGGTAAATTAATCAATTTATCTACACATATACATTATATACGTCATAGATTCAAGATTCAATGTTATTTATTTCATTTTGAACCTATAACGAATCAAGGTATATTTTAGTGGTATGATTCTACATCAATATTCTGTTGAATGACAACCCTATAGTTTCTGGATTGTTATTGTTTGTTGTCTTCAGTGTCATATGTAGGAAACCGCGATTCTGTGCTGTAGATTGACTGTCAGATTTTCTGACATTTCTTTATACTGTAATTACAGTTCAATTTCATTATTTATTTCAGAATTATTTGAAATAAAGACAAGTGATGTAAATCACTGTTGTTGTCGTTATTATTATTATTAACTTTTTTTTAACATTAGACGGTAATCTCCCTTCTAGTCAACAAATATGTTCCAATTCTAGAATTAAAGTTTACTCTGAACATTATTGTTTTTTCTTGTTATTATTAATCTAAAAAGTTCATTATCACATTGCTAGCTACTCCGTTAAAACACTACTCAGCATATGCCTTCCTTTCAACTTACATATGAGTTTTTGGCTCGCACCTCCTTTACCCACAAAGCAATTTTGCTGGGTACAAGTAAAGGATTCATTTTGAAAAGGGCTGATCAAACAGGTTTTGTTGAGTATTGGTGTAAAAGCGGCGGTACTACACAAGACTTATATTTAAGGTTAATATTTTGCAGGCGAGAATAGCCAATGGCGTAAAAAAATTTCACCGTATCGTTTTCTATATCTAGGCTGGAACTTGTGATCTTACCGAGAAAGGAGACAATGGCTTTGTTTATTTAAGAATGGTTGATGATGAACTTGCGGTAAACCACATTTGCCAACATTATTACCATGCCATAGACATAGTAAGACGATACAGGAAAATGGTTATGTTTACTGACATTCCGGCGTATTCTCTTGTTCTATACAACCAGCAACTGCACCATTTGAGTCCCTGTTTCTTCAAAGACCAAGAGCTGCAACTGCATGACCAACTCTCTCTCTCTCTCCACAATGATAGGAGTGAGAAAATCAATGCAGACATTGGTGTACACACCATCAAGTGCAGCCTGGAGTTAACACTCAGCAAAAAATCCAGTGCACGCAACTGCGTCCGTTTTCATACAGGAACTGTTCGAGCTCTGATTTCTTGTTGGTAACCCCTTCTGCATTCCAGTGCATGATGTTGATACTGGGGTTCTCTTTGGGTTTGGTCTTCTCTTTCGGTTGGCCAGTAGCTCTCCATCCTCGTCCCCTGGCTCCACAAGATGAGTTGATGGGACCTCCAGTAGCTGAGGGTGGGCTCCTTCGAGGCATGGAGCCTGGCGCTGCACCTGCCTGGTGGATCCTCACAGGGCGAGCACCATTTCGGTTGATTCGATCTCCAAGTGTCATTTCATTAGTGTTATGCATAATGCTCTGGTTAGCCCCTCCAAATGTCTGGATTGACACCCAGTGGGTTACACCCCTGCGCCACGTTGAGGCCGAACATATAGTCTTAAACATGCGTCCGTTGTTATTATTATATCTTCGAGTTTCTGAAGGACGGCTTGGATGCAGGTACGCTACTGAATCTGGTTTGGCTTCAGAAAATTCATACTTTTCATATTGCTTCTGTAAGCATACGCTTATAGTTTATTATTTCAGCAAGCGATATTACTTTTTTCGCGAATATTAATTTCGCTTCCCTGTTATAAATCAACAAGTAATCCATAATGGCAATACCTTTGTGTATTAAGGAACAACTCGGGTTTTTGGAATCACCAATCTGCATGATTAATCCCTATGGGGTCCAACGTGTGTAGTTGGTGTATCCAGTACTTCTCTTGTTCTTTCCTGATATAAGTTTTATCAATGTCCTCAGGATCGTGAGGGAGAACATGTATAATTTTATAGGACACGTTTTGTCCAGTATGGTTGGGTAAATTAAAATGTTTTGCAACGGGGGTGTCTTTGTCTTTTTTGATATCCCTTAAATGTTCTTTCACTCGTATGTGGAACTCACGTTTTGTCTCCCCCACATACTGTTTGTGACAGTGTGTGCATGTGAGTAGGTAAATAACATTGCGTGTATCGCAATAAGTTTTGACCGTACATCTGTATTTTAGACCCGTATGTGTGCTAGTGAATTCACGTTTGTTGTCCATATTTTTGCAGAAAAAACAATTTTTTCTTGTGCATGGATAAATTGGGTTTTGGAAGGTTTTTCCTTGAAAGCCTAATTTGGCGGGAAACTCAAATTTGGCGGTGACAAGTGTGTCTCTGAAAGTTGGATTCTTTCTGTAGCCAAACATCGGTGGAGTTTGGAATGTGCTTCTACATTTGGGACTGCTATCTAGTAGTTCCCAGTTCTTTTGGATGATTTTGCTGGCTTTATGGCTTTGAGTGTGAAAGTCTATTATGCATGGGATACGAGTGTTTATCTCTGTGTTTTTGACTTTGGGTATTAGTAGATCAAGCCTTGAACGTGTGCATGCTTTTTGATAGCTGTTTAGAAGAAGATCCGGGGGATAATCTCTCCTCTGGTAATAGCCAATGAGTTCATGGGCGTGTTTGTGGAAATCTAACTCCTTGCTGCAGATTCTGCGTAATCTAAGGAATTGTCCATATGGGCTGGAGTTTTTAGTGGACTGCGGGTGTGCTGATTGGTAATGTAGGTAACCGTGTGTGTCTGTAGGTTTACAGTACAGATCGAAGCATAGTGAGCGATCAGTGTCAATATAAACGTATGTGTCCAGGAAGCTAACTTTAGTTGTGGACTGTTCTGCTGTAAATTTGATGGAGTGGTGAGATATATTCATATAGTGGATGAATTCATCGAGTTTTTGTTGGCCGGATGTCCAGATCATGAATATGTCATCGATGAATCGGAGGTAGAGGGCCGGTCTATGGGGAGAATGTAGCAGTAGCTTTTTCTCCAATTGGGCCATAAAAATGATAGCATAAGACCGATTATTAGCGGCAACGGTTGTCCTACTGAATACATCAGTAGCTTCATAGATGAGCACCTTAAAGTTCATCTCCAAGACATTCCATCATATGTCAGGGATACGACTGATTTCATCAATAAACTAGAAACTTTCGGTAAAATACCGCAACACGCCATTCTAGTCACCATGGACGTTACATCGCTATACACAAACATCCCACACAATGAGGGACTAAAAGCCGCCGCACAACATATCAGAGAATTTGGTATGCCCGGCGACCTCACACCAAGGTCACTTCTGGAACTACTATCCATTGTTTTAAGATGTAATAACTTTGAATTTAATGACAAACAATACCTACAAACGGGTGGAACAGCCATGGGCACTAAAGTAGCACCAACTTATGCTATCATTTTTATGGCCCAATTGGAGAAAAAGCTACTGCTACATTCTCCCCATAGACCGGCCCTCTACCTCCGATTCATCGACGACATATTCATGATCTGGACATCCGGCCAACAAAAACTCGATGAATTCATCCACTATATGAATATATCTCACCACTCCATCAAATTTACAGCAGAACAGTCCACAACTAAAGTTAGCTTCTGGACACATACGTTTATATTGACACTGATCGCTCACTATGCTTCGATCTGTACTGTAAACCTACAGACACACACGGTTACCTACATTACCAATCAGCACACCCGCAGTCCACTAAAAACTCCAGCCCATATGGACAATTCCTTAGATTACGCAGAATCTGCAGCAAGGAGTTAGATTTCCACAAACACGCCCATGAACTCATTGGCTATTACCAGTGGAGAGATTATCCCCCGGATCTTCTTCTAAACAGCTATCAAAAAGCATGCACACATTCAAGGCTTGATCTACTAATACCCAAAGTCAAAAACACAGAGATAAACACTCGTATCCCATGCATAATGGACTTTCACACTCAAAGCCATAAAGCCAGCAAAATCATCCAAAAGAACTGGGAACTACTAGATAGCAGTCCCAAATGTAGAAGCACATTCCAAACTCCACCGATGTTTGGCTACAGAAAGAATCCAACTTTCAGAGACACACTTGTCACCGCCAAATTTGAGTTTCCCGCCAAATTAGGCTTTCAAGGAAAAACCTTCCAAAACCCAATTTATCCATGCACAAGAAAAAAATTGTTTTTTCTGCAAAAATATGGACAACTAACGTGAATTCACTAGCACACATACGGGTCTAAAATACAGATGTAAGGTCAAAACTTATTGCGATACACGCAATGTTATTTACCTACTCACATGCACACACTGTCACAAACAGTATGTGGGGGAGACAAAACGTGAGTTCCACATACGAGTGAAAGAACATTTAAGGGATATCAAAAAACACAAAGACACCCCCGTTGCAAAACATTTTAATTTACCCAACCATACTGGACAAAACGTGTCCTATAAAATTATACATGTTCTCCCTCACGATCCTGAGGACATTGATAAAACTTATATCAGGAAAGAACAAGAGAAGTACTGGATACACCAACTACACACGTTGGACCCCATAGGGATTAATCATGCAGATTGGTGATTCCAAAAACCCGAGTTGTTCCTTAAAACTAATTAGAATCACCAAACTCCATGCCATGGAAACCCTTCTATGACGTCGTAATAGATGTCTACCTTTAAACGTCACACTGACCATTACGTTCGCTCCTTTCCACGTTATAAATATAGAATCAGTTAGCCACAGTCTCATACTCACCTGTATGGACAAATTTCTGTGTAAAAAGTGCAATGCACAATTTGCTCAACGAACAGGTCTAAGAAGGCATATAAGAGTTATACATGAAGTGAGTGGCTTCTGGAGCTGCAGTTATTGTAAGATTAGCTTCACACGTTTAGAGGAAGCCAGAGGCCACTGTGAAAGAATCCATTTATTTTCTAAGCATCAAATCCGAGAACTTGTTCGACAGGCCAGCAACACTAGAGTAATCAAAATCAGAGATTACTCTAGTTTCCGGATACCTGTCCCTCCACCAAGACCGATTACTCCAGCAACAAACGCCACTGCCATAGAATCTCTCTCTGGAGATAGACAGGCAACAGAGGAAGTGAGCACACCCACCGCTGAACAACCAAACGAGGCATACACACCCACAGAATCAACTGGGATTAAACATACCACTGATATTTTATCTGAGCCATCCTTCCACACACAAACAGAAGACAGTGGACCTCTTCCACAAATCACAGAGGAGGAGGCCGATCACATCCACACGCAATATGTAATCCACATTCCTGAGGGCAGTATACCATGCACCAGCAACACAACAGACGATGAACTTCTTTCATTTCTTTTTGTTGAAACCGGATTAACCGACACGGTTACATATCTCGTTCCTGGACTAGAACCACGTCTAGTCACAGACCGGGGAACTGACCCGTAGAGAGGTAAGCTTAAACGCACTCAACACTTACTCTTTTAACCCTTCATACAGGACAATTTAACCTGACTTCTATTTTTCTCTGATGAGTATAACCACACAAAGTACGAAATGCCATGAATCCGAATCATTCTATTAAGGTTATCCAACAAAATGGAAACCTGTGTCATCAAATGCTATTTATACCCCATAAATTCCCGCCACATTGGGATATTAAAGAACCACAATATACTCAGTCAAAGAGCCACTCTTGGCTCCTGGGTAAAATGCTTATATTAAACTTTATTTTTCCGGTTACATCACTAGTTTTTTACGGTTACACGTAACCTAGAAAACAACTAGTACATTTTCCGGTTACACAACAAATGACTTTAACGGTTACACAATCTAGAAAGTCAAAAATTTCCGGTTACCAACAAACAGACAATTGGTGAATTCCGGTTACAAGATGTTAAATCCGGTTACAAAATCAACTTTTCCGGTTACAAGCATGAAATTCCGGTTACATGTACCCGGATTTTTACTCGTCCCGGTTACACCAAGGAGCAACTGTAACCTGCCCGAGAGTATAAAAGCAGGCGCAAAACACTGCACTGACATTCGGATTTCGATCCAACTGATCAGCATTAGAAAATCTTAAGAAGTTTTCATGACCAGTCAATACCTTTGTGTATTAACACTGCAACTGTGGAAGAACTTACTGCAATCCATAATATTGGTAAAATTTGAGCTGCTGGCATAGTGAGTTTCTGTGAGTCCAGAGAAGGTTCCATATCTCTGGCCGACGTTATACCACAGCTACTGTCCTTGAACGATTGCTCCGTGCTGGGGACGTCATATTTGACATCGATAATGAAGGTGCTGTTTGTGGGGTCCACTCAAGCGAAGAATTCCTTGAAGAGCAAGTAGCTGACTGAACATGGAATTGCTAGTTCAAGATATCAAATATAAGGTACTCCTTAACTCAACTAGTCGACAAAGGAGTGATCAGACCCTAATTGATAACCTGGCTCTTAGGGAGATAAATACCCTAGAGAGCGTAAAAGGGAGTCGAGATTAGTTTCTCACCAGGACACTAGGATGTCATCACCAGTTCCTAGCACCTACTCGGATGGCTCTTCGTACAATGACTCTAGGATGTCATCACCAGGTTGTAGAGCCTACTCCGACGGTCCTCCTTCAACTAAAATGGCAACTTTTGATGGAAAATGTGAGTGGAAACCATTTTTCATACAATTTGAGTATACTGCTTCAAGGTACAGTTGGTCTGCTACACATAAATTAGACATGCTCATCTCAGCTTTAAGGGACAAGGCCTTAAAGTTTTTACTGCATCTGTCCTGGGCAGGTCCAGAACGATTACGTCAGTTTATGCGACAAATGAACGTTGCGATTTGGGAAGAAAGATCTGCCACACATCATCAGAAAAAAAATGCAAGACATTCGACAAGAGGGTAACTCCTCAGAAGAATTTGCAGATACCATTCAGGAGCTCACTTTAGATGGCTACCTTGATGCCTCAGAGTTTGGGTGAGACAATTGCCATTGATGCATTCCTACAGGGTGTTGAGCATAAACGAGCCACTCGCATAGCTATGGATAAAGATCTAAGCACCCTGGAGGAGGCTGTGGAAATGGTCAATGCAGCTTTCCATAATCAAAGATTGATCATGGGTTCCATTACTTGCAGAAGACCTGAGGTTTGAAAGGTCCATTTTCCGGACAATGCTTCTGGGTTGATATAGGCAGATAATCCTGAGCAGTTGAGAGGCATAACATCCTAGTAGGATAGATAAATTAGAGAAGGATGTCGAAGGACTTAGGAAGGATATGGCGGAGATGAAGCGTGATGTCACGAAGATTCGGAATCTTAGTTCTCCTCCAAGAGGGAAGGTCGTTCCATCACGTTCCCCTTCTCCTCTCAGAATGGGAAAATACTTTAATTGCCATGGAGGGCAATTTTTTCTGTGAGTGTCCGGAGCCAAGGCGTACACGGTCGCCATCACCTTCTGCTTCACCGAGATCTTCGCCTGTGCGATCATATGATGTTCGCATGTATGAGTTTAATTGCGACCCAATGATGTTAGTCATTCCCATTAAAGTAAATGGTGTTTCCGTTAATGCAGTAGTAGACACTGCGGCACAAGTGACTGTAATTGACAAGAACTGTGCAAAGAAATTACCTTACCCTTTAAAAAAGTTGGACTCAATTTCATTGAAAGGTACAGGTAGAGACAATATTATCCCTGCAGAAACTGTTGAGTCAGTCACATTTGCATTAGGCTCTATGATGTTCAACTGGCCAGTCCTTCTTGCCAATATTAATTACCCAATTATATTAGGCCTGGATTTCCTGAAGGCACACAAGGCTACCATTGATCTGACTAGACTGTGTCTGACAATTAATGGAGAACCGATTCAGGCATCAATGTTGAGAGCTCATGGGAGGGAAGTCAAGTAGCTCGGGTAACATTGAAACAGGAAGTGTTCGTTAGTACTTTTGCGCCTGTGCAGGCCACAGGTGTTCTGGATCGGGAGGTACAAAATGATGTTGTGCTCCAGCCCTCATATAAACTGGAGGGTCTAGTAATGCCTCATACAGTGACCACTGCCAAAGACTCACAGATTCCTGTTTTGTTAAGGAACCTGTCGGCCCAATACATTACATTAGAGCAAGATCACCTTGGTGTTGTCACAGAAGTTGAGGAGGTTTTAGACCCTGGACCAGAATTGCAACTTACTGGTAACCGGGATGGTTTACAGCCTTCTACAGCCACCGAGGTGGACATCCCTGTGTCTTACAGGATCTGTATGAGAGTTCAACATCAGGTTTATTGGAGGCGCAGTATTTGCAAGCTAAATCCATGTTAATCAAGTATTAGGATGCATTTGCAAAAGATGATCTTGATCTAGGTTTGTTCAAGGGGATAAGACATAAGGTTGACACAGGTAATGCACAAATTGTTCGTTCTAAACCTAGACGAACTCCTCTTGGTTTTGAGAATGGAACACCTTGCAGAAATGTTAGAAAGAAGTATCATTGTTCCATCAAAATCTCAGGGTTGCTGGAGCTATACAACCTACTGTAAGCTGACAGACTAGTTATACTCCCAACATGCTGATGCTTGGCCGATAAGTGCTATAGTCTATTGACATAATGTGCAAGTGCCCTGTGTCTGCTACTACAGATGATGCCTCTTCAGATGCCAGTGACTTCGTCCAACAGCTAAGCAAATATTGCACCTAACTCATGAAGTAGCACGGGATAAGCTTAAAATGGCTCAGAAGCGCCAGCACAGAGATTATGATCTACATCTGCATGAACCTGCCTATCATGTTGGTGATGTAGTTTATCTTGCTAATTCTGCAACTACGATAGGTCAGTCCAGTAAATTACAACCCAGGGGCGTAGCCAGGGGGGGTTCGGGGGGTTCGATCGAACCACCCCATTTATACAGAGTTCCGTTTTCTATTCATCACAAAATTATTTTTATGTATGTTCTCGCATGATTCCTGAGCAGTCTATAACTTATTAATGTCTATGTACAGCCCGTTGTGGGTAGTGGCAGTCTATACAGTTATTATGTCTATGTACAACACGTCGGTAGTAGCAGTCAGTAGATTTATGTGCCGCTGCGGTAAGTATTACTTAATCTATTCTAGTACGGTATAGTAGACTGATTTTAATTATGACTGAACACGTGTTAGCAATATTATAATCTTGTTGCCAAACTAATAATCATTATAATCGTGTCTCTCATCAATATTAATAATTTTAGGGAAATTATTTAAGATCAAAATACGGAAAATTCCGCCATATATTAATAGGGCCTAGCTGAAACAAACATTACGCCACCAAATAGGCGCACCGTGACCTATTTATGGTTACCGTACTGGTACTAGCGGCTGCGCTGTTGTACATTGCGGTCCTAGAATCTGATCACTGTAAAATTTTCGCTCATGTAAAAATGACTGCTGACTCTGTCCCCTGCATCAACCCGTCGTTGTTGATAGAACATCCGCAGTATAGGCCTATTGGTGCTGGTGGTTGACAGTGTGGCAGCGGTGGTGGTGGTGGTGGTAGCAGCAGTAGAGTAGTAAAGGGGTGGGTCCAGCCAGTGAGGCTGAAATGGAATTTTGGTTGGGGTTTTTCACTTATATCAGACAAAATTGGTTCTTTAGTGGTATTGACTCAAGTCATTCCAGTAGTAAGTTTTCAAAAATTGTATTCCCTTGGCATTCTTTAATAAATAGTGCTACAAAGTTACTAGACATTTTAATTTGCAACATTTTCTTGGAAATGCCAATGAGTGGTAAATTTTGGAGTGCTTAGGCGGTATATCTCTGGAGGTTTGCTTTTGCAAACTTGTCTATCTTGTAGCCATGGTACAGAGTCAGACGGACTACCCATTAGCAGGAGATACTAGTCCTGTATACTCCTGATTGCAAAGGTGGTTTCTGAGATACGAAGTTGTTCTACTAGTCTGATGAATATTTTGGAACGTACATAATTTACCGGTTGCTGTTTTCGCGTAATGCACCATGTTTTTATACAATGATCTTTGTGGGACATGGATAACCTCTATTGCTTGGGATGGTCAGATATATACTGAGTGCCAATGAAAACGCAACACCTAATTTCTTCAAATATTTTGTAAAAAATAGAATGCTACAGTACTTAACGTAACCATTGTTTATTGGTTTAAAACTGAGCAAGGTTTCTTTCGACAAGTTCACAGACCACTGCTTTTTTAAAACTCTATTCACCGTTATATCCATATGAATGCACGGGTATTTCGTTTTGGCGCGAATCTCTGCACGATTGATTTTCAAAAGACTTGTTTTGTAAAGGATAACTAAAGTGATTACAAATCCCGTCAAGAGTTCCAAAATTTATGGCCCGGTTTTCCAGCAACCAGCGGCATGAAGTTTGGGGTATGATCTAAGGAGGCCTTTCTCGATAGTGTGGAGATTCGCACCAAAACGAAATACCCGTGCATTTGTATGGGTATAATGGTGGATAGAGAGTAAAAAAAAATTGAAATTGTCTAAAGAATCCTTGCTCAGTTTTAAACCAATAAACAACAGTTATGTTAAGCAGAATTCTATTTTCTACAAAATATTTGAAAAAATTAGGTGTTGCGTTTTCATTGGCACTTTAATAGCAAAATGTGGTGCAACATGCACCTCTTGATATAAAGTCAAATCTACCTGAATATCCCAATTGAATACCACCGAGGTCCGCATATTATATTTGTGTGCCTCCCGTCATGTACTACTGGCAAAGGTGGACGGTAAATCTGATCATGTTCTATTTTCTAGATTTAAAATGGGCCGGCCTGAACAAAGAAAACGTGATGCACAGAAAGCTGCAAAGACATGTAAAAAACTAGATGCATTTTTCACAAAACGGGCCAAGACATCAGAAAATGAACCAAATGATATTGATACAGCATCGTCTACTCAATTAACCGCTCCGATTCAAGACACAGAACAGCCTGGTCCATCTCAGACACACATATGTGGATAATAATTAAACTACCAGGCTTACTAGAGATATTGGCGAACTTGTTAAGTCAGACATGTCAGTTCATGATATTGAGACTTCAGTAAATGCTATGAAGAATGAGGACAAACGTTTACTGCTTGACAATTCAAACAAGCCACCACCAAACTTTGTTTTCCCCCAAACATATATTGGTGGTTGCAACAGGAGTTTCCTGCCAAAATGGTTTGAGAAGCATCCTTGGATGGTTTACAGTGAATCCCGTGATGGCGTTTTTTGTGTTGCGTGTGTACTCTTCTGTAAGAATAGATCTGGTAAGGGCGTTTTTGTAAACAGGCCATTCAATGCATGGCAAAAGAAAACCGAAAAATTCCAAGAACATGAGAAGTCATCATTTCATAACGAGGCGATGCAAATTGCAGATTCCTTTAAACAATGTATGGATAATCCTGGGAAGAGCATTCCTGTAATTATGGATGTCAAGAAACAGGAAAATATTGAACGGAACAGAAAGATTTTGAAGATTATTGCTGATGCACTCTTGTACTGTGGGAAACAATGTATTGCAATTCGTGGTCATAGAGAGGATATTAAAGACCCGGAACTTCAAAGTACTGGAAACCCTGGAAATTTCCTGAGTTTGTTAAAATTTCTCGCGAAATACGACGAGACAATGATGACTCACCTCAACTCCCCAGCAAATAAAAATGCAACTTACATGTCACCTCAGACTCAGAATGAGTTGCTGGATATATTGGGAAATCATATCTTGTTGCGGGACATCGTAAATGGAAAGCAGGCTCGTTTTTATAGCATACTAGCTGATGAAGTTACCTCTCATAACGTTGAGCAATTAGCTTTATGTGTGCGATTTATTGATGCTGTTAATGGTGATATCAGAGAAGAATTTATTAAGTTTGTAAAGTCAGAACGGATAACAGGCATACATATAAGCGATGCTATAATCAAGTCATTAAAAGAACTTGACCTCCCCATAGAAAATATCCGTGGTCAGGGATATGATGGGGCCAGTAACATGTCATCTAATAATGTTGGATTACAAGCACAGATAAGAAAGCACTCCCCTTTAGCCATGTATATTCACTGCAGTGGACACTGTTTGAATCTGGTTATTGCACAATCATGCAGCCTGCCAGTCGTACGCAACATAATAGACAAAGTGAAAAACTGTTCTCTGTTTTTCTCCTATAGTCCAAAAAGGAATGGTTTGCTCGAACTCATTATTCAGGAAAATGTAACAGAGCCAACAAAGCGTAAAGGCCTAATTGATTTGTGTAAGACCCGCTGGGCTCAGCGGCATGATGCATACACAAGCATATACTTTTATTGTGGAAACTTTAGAAACGATTGGTTATGGCCGGCACACTGAAAAATATGGTAACCTGTACAGTGACTGGGATACTAAAAGTCGCTCTGAGGCTCAGCAAATGTTAGCTAGTATCACTGCATTTGATTTCATTATCGTATTTCTAATGATATACCAGTACTTATCACATCTTTCAGCGATCACTATTCAACTTCAGAGTTCATCTCTAGACATCATCAGGGCGTTTGATTTGATCAACACCGTCAAAGAAGAGTATCAGAGGGAACGGACACAGATTGACATAGTGTATGAGCAAGCAGTACGCATGGCTGAAAAGGTGGGAACAATTGCAACGAAACCACGTGTTGCTAAGAGACAAACACAACGTAGTAACATTGAATCAGATTCAGTTATCGGATACTATAGAAAGAACCTAGCAATCCCTTTCCTGGATCACATTGTATCAAATCTGGATTCTCGATTGACTAACCTATCTGCTACTGCAGCTAAGCTGCTGGGACTCGTACCATCTGTATTTAAATCTGATTTAAATGGACATGATAACGAAGTTGATATCCACATAATCCTTGAAACGTATCGAGATGATTTGCCATCTCCAGAATTGTTTGGCTTTGAACTACGCCGTTGGAAATCACGCTACGAAAATGTAGCAATTGACAAATGCCCAACATCACCAGCAAAAGCAATAAAGGAGTGCGATAAACTGCATTTTCCCAACATACATGTCCTATTACAGTTAGCATGTACCATTCCTGTTACGTCATGTGAGTGTGAGCGAAGTGCAAGTAGGATGCGAAGACTCAACAATTATATGCGTGCCTCTATGGGACAAGATCGTCTATCGACACTTGCACTACTTCACACTCACTATAACAAACCAATCGACCTTGACGAAGTTGTGAACATTTATGCGAAACTCCATAGCAGGCGATTGGAATTGGATTCACTAATCAAGTAGCCGAATATAAACACCTCACAAAAAAGTAAGTCCCCCCCCCCCCCCTTAAATATGGGCTAATATTTGATATGGACAATTGTCAGTCTGATATCATGTCTGACGAAGCGAGCCTATATTTGGTGCTTGCTGCGGTGGTCGTTTGGTAAGACTCTCTAATCCAGGCAGTGTTAGGCGATACAGTCGACCATTGGTTCGAATCTTGCTCATATTTATGGGGGAAATACTTATTTTGAGGTGCATATAATTAGAATTCCCATGAGTGGGTCGAGCGTTTCACAATTCAGATAAATCATAATGAATAGTTTTAATGTACCCTATCAAACTACCCGATCACGTTTCTGGTATTATTGTATCAACAGAATGGCCTAAAGATAGAATATAATAGAATGAATGATGTACACGCATAAGTCTCAGTTTATTTATCCCATTTTGGACACAATTTATCAGTAACATTTCAATATTCTGATAGGAAGATATAGTTGTCCCTTGTCCTGCAGATCGTTATTTAGGAAATATCAATTTGCAGGACAGGAGGCAACTATATTTTTAAAATTGTACCACTGGAATGACTGACTCTTTATTGATATACAGGTACAGAGGTTGAGCGTGTCGGGCCCACACATCAATGATTCCGTACTGTGTGGATTTCACAAAGATTAGAAGTTTGTTTGAACTAGGAAATTGGCCATCTTTCTATGACACCTGGAATTTGACTGGCTGTTGCCATAGAATGTAAGCCAATTTCTTAGCTTAACCAAATTTCTAACATTTGTGAAATCCACCCATGGACAAATTTGGTCTCGTTACATCATACGGGGTGGTTTGAAATGCTTAGAGCCCCAGCTTCCGAGATCCTTAATCGACCAGGTTCATATAATATTTAATCAATTCAGGCATATTTAATACAGTCAACTAAAGCTCAATATATACATCCGAAAATGCACGAGAAGCCATCTAAGAGCATCTGTTTTTCACAATTTCCCGGGGGAGGACCCCCGGACCCCCCCGTTTGGTGATTAGGTTCCACTTTCTTCATATTAAGAACCACCCCATTCCATAAGCTGGCTACGCCCCTGCAACCTCCTTGGACTGTCCATTAATTATTTATAAAAAGTTGTCAGAAGCACTGTTTGGTATCAAAAACCAACGCCGGGAACCAGTTGTTCACCATGATAGATTAGAGCTGTGCAGAGATCGTGATTTACTGCTCTGGATATTACGATTTAGACGTGCTATTAGCTATGAAGATCATGGTGATGATGATGACTTATTATCCCCCGATAATGGCTGTATGTTATCTGATGATAACCATGTATCCATTTTTGGAGAGGATTTTGATGAAACCATTCCATATGGTATTGATCCATCCCCATCAACTTTGCATGATGATCTAGATGCTGTTTTGACAGATGACCTGGATATTGACTATGTTTTACCCGTCCCACAAACACAGCATCACTCTCCTAGACGCATGAGGTGTCAGGTCCGAAGAGAAATGCATCACACTTCCCCTAGGCGCATGAGGTGTCAGGTACAAGGGGAAACTTATCACACATCTCCTAGGCGCATGAGGTGTTAGGTCTGAGGAGATGACCATTTCCAAACTCACACTGTTTAGATTCAAACAGGGAGAAGGCTGTGCCATCTTCCCAACAGGTTTCCAAATTATGAACTGTATTAGAACACTCCTTAAGCCATCGTGAGTTAGACTATGTAAGTCTTCATGCATCCTACATGTCCACCTGCAGATGTTCCTCTGGTTTCGTTCTTACTCCAGATTCATTTGGTCATGGTACTGTTGCGGACAGCAGTTAGCTTTTTGGTCATAGTACAGTACTGCAATAGTAGTGTGATAATGTACAATGAAATCAATAATTCAACATTAAAGAATTACTGTAATCAATGAAAACTAATGAAACTATGATTTCAAATTTTAACATTCTGCATGACACTAAAGAAATTCAAATTGTCCTGAAAACATTTTTAATCATTGGCTTATCTTCCATTTCTGTCTTAGCTGTACTTTCAGCAACAGCAAAGTCGTGATGTTCTATTCCTTGTAAAATTTTGGGAAGCTCTAAATTAGTTAGACACATAAGCACATAGTGGCTTTTTCCAGCAATAATACTCCTTGAGATGCCAAAAACCAACAGGGGTCCATTGGGGTACGACTCACAGAACGTGTTGTTATAATTACGCATTTTCAATAATTACGCATTTTCAAATGATGCGTGACCAATCACGCATTATAATGCGTAGTTATATTTACGCATTTATTGAATTACGCTTTACCAAGACGCATTGTAGAATTATGCATTTTTCAATAATGTGTGAATTATTACGCGTTAACCAAGCTCATTATATTGTCTATAATTTTATAGACCACTAATTTATCCCCCAACAGACCGCCCTTTAGTGGGTTGGTCTGTAGTTTTATTAACCACTATAAAAACATACTTGCCGTTCAATCACTACTTGCTAATTCAAATATCTGCATTTAGCTATCAGAATAAGATTTTTATGCTCGCTTACATACCCCCTTATGCCTATTCCATCATCATGCATACCCGTAACAAGGCTACTGGTAGGGATCACACACTGCATAAGCCCTGATAGAGACTGGCACCAATCTGTACTCACTCCTAGGTGACGCCTGTCACTAAGCATGCCCGCGCATGCGCAATAAATCCCAACTACGAAACAGATTCACTTTTCTAGATTTAAGTGCCGTATGTCCTAAATAGATTCTCAAATCATTCCCCTGTGGGGTGGCTGAGGCCGGGTCGTAGTGATTGAATGGTAAGTATGTTTTTATAGTGGTTAATAAAACTACAGACCAACCCACTAAAGGGAGGTCTGTTGGGGGTTGTTATTACACCACAAAAACATCTTGACCGTTCAATCACTACTTGCTAAACCCGTAGATTTGGTCAGTGCCCCACTTTAAACACATGGTGGGAGATTTGAGAATCCATAATGGGATGGATCGGATCTCTTAAAATCAGTATGATGCTTGTAAACTTTTGAAGCTCTGACAGGACACCAAAATCTGTCAGATGGCGAAAAGGAAGTTAAAGATTTTAAAATAATCGGTTTAGCTGGGTAGCGGTTAGATTGAGTTTTTGATAAAAAAAATCCCTTCTAGGATATAATACTAAACTGTCCCCATATTTTATAAACCTGTCCTTCTCGGTGGAAAAGGCATGAATTTCAGATTGTCTTCTAGCAGAAGCAGAGGCAACCAGAAAAACAGTCTTTAAAGTTAAAAGTTTCAAGCTAATAGAAGAGATAGGTTCAAGATGATGTCCTGCCAAAACCTGAAGAACCAGAGCTAGATTCCAGGAAGGCAAAGGTTTAGATATTGGTGGACGAATATTGCCTAAACCTCTAATGAAACCATTGAGAACATTTGTATTTTTGACATCAGCATTCAACAAGCATGGAAGCGAAGATGGCAATGAAAATCTATAACCTCTGACAGTGTTAGCAGACAACTGTAGAGCCAAAGAGATAAGATAAAAAATTTAACACTTGGGAAATAGAAACAGAATCAGGCAGGAAACCAGGGTCTGCACACCAGTCTCCAAATATTTTAAGTCGACCCTTGTAAACTCTGCAGGTCGACTCCTTCCTGGCAGAATCAATAATTTCCTGAGCTCTTGCAGAAAATTTAATCTCAGGGATCGAACACTCGATATTCTCCAAACACACAGACTGAAGATTCCTGGGTTTGGATGAAGACATGTGCGCCTCACTTGAGACAGAAGGTCTGGGGAGACTGGAAGAAGACGAGGGAAGTCTACCAGGAGATCGAGATCTACAAACCAAATCCGCTTTGGCCAAAATGGAGCTATCAGAAGAACTTTGCAGATCTGGTGCTTGATCTTTCTCAAGACTAAAGGAATCAGAATTGTTGGAGGAAATGCGTAAGCGAACATTCCTGTCCAAGCCTGAGACAGGGCATCCATAGCCAGCGCCTGATTGTCCGGAAAAGGAGACATGAAACAGGAGATCTGGGCATTCAGAAAGGTCGCAAAAAGATCTATATGGGGACAATCCATGAGCTTGAAAATTGCTCTGAATCACTCTGGCAACCGACCTCTTTAACTGCCACTCTGTGTGTGCGAACTTGCAGGGACGAGACAGTTGGTCCGCAAGAAAATTCAGGCTGCCTGGGACATGAGAGGACACTAGAAAAATCTGATTCCTGCAGCACCACAAGAGGAGGTTCCATACTTCCAGACAAAGGAGGGATGACCTCGTGCCCCTCTGTCTGTTGATATAAGAGACCACTGTTGAATTGTCCGATCGAATCGAGACTTTGAGGCCTTTCACTCGATCCGACCATGAAATCACTCGATCTGACCTCGAATCTCAATAATTTTCTGAACAAAGGATGGATGAGAACATGGAAGTAGGTGTCTTTTAGGTCTATGGAAAAGGTCCACATGCCTGGACTCAGACTGGCAATAATCTGAGAGATGGTCTCCATCTTGAATTTTGGAGTTAAGATGAGAATGTTTAACCTTTTCAGATTGATTGATTATCGGACGCCATCCACCTGTCTTCTTGGGGACAAGGAAAAGAGTTGAGTAGTAGCCCGGGTCTACTCTCCATAAGGGAACTTCTTCTATGGCCTTCTTTAAAATCATAGACTCCAACTCATCCTCTAAGGCCCTCAGCTTCTCAGGGTTGGAAGGAACCGGAGTCCACTTGGGAAGGAGGGAGAGGCGGAGGATGAGAGATCCAGGAAGATGCATAACCACAGCGGAGTTGATCTGTAAGCCAGGAGTCCTGAACGAGGGTCTGCCAAGTCTCCCAGAACAGAGACAGGCGCTCTCCTACTGGCACGCTGGGAAAAAAGGGATTGCACCAACAGATCCAAAGGCTTGGGAAGAGGAAGGGATAAAACTGGGAAAAGAGGAAGGGATAGCCCTACCCGGGAAAAGGTCATCCCTTCAAACTCTTTTCCTCTGGTAACCTCTAAAGGAATGACCTCTCGAACCAGATCTAGGTCCATGGGAATAAGACTGGCCCCTTCTCGCCTGAGGGGCCTGCCGGACTTGGGATCTAGGGCGATGTGAGGAAATGGAGTCAAATCGATCCTCCTCCGCGGATCAGACTTGAGAACCAGAAGAGCGATTGAAGTTCGTAATTATCCTAGATGGATAAATGCCAAACTCATCAGGCCTGAAACTCTTCCTCTTGGGGAGGAATTAGGACTCTTAACAGAAGAGTCTCTCTTCGCAGAAGGCTTCAAGACAGAAATCTGATCTCGAAGATCCCTAGTGGATCTAAGACGGTCAGATTCAACCCGAAGAATATTAGAAGCTTGACCAAACACATCCTGGCCAAAGGGAGGAGCCGAAATAAGATTACTCCTATGACTATTCGAAATGTTAACTTCGGATAGCTTTCTAGATCTTCTCTTGGATGTAATGAAGCCTAATGATCGACAAATCGAGTTCAAAGAGCCTCTAGAAACGTCGGCCAGAGAACGAAAACCCTCAGAAGGGACCTGATCACCCCTCTTCTGAGCTTTAAGAACAGCTTCCGAAAGAAGAGCTAGAAAGTTCGCTGATTTAATCTGTGCCCTACATACAGATTCCCATCTAAAAAGGTCTGAAGACGACTCAACCTTTGCAGAATCTTTCAAATTTGATGAAAGAACCTCCCAAGCAGGACCGTTAAGAGACTGAGGCCACTCTAAGAAAATCATCCGTAGGAATCTGAACTGCCGAATCTACCTTAGGAGTCAGAGTAAAATCCTTTGAATGAACCTCATTCACACAGAAATCTAACATGTCAATGACTACGTTATCGACAGGAAGAACGCGAGGAGCAGAAGAAGTAGGATCAGATGAAGAAAGAGCAGACCCAAAAGGTGGGTCAATCGAAAATTCAACTTGAAGAGGGAGAGACAGACAAGAAGCTATCCATTGATGAGTCGAGGACCACTCATCTGCAGAGGCCCTGATTGTGTAAAACCTCCTCAGATCCCTGGCCCTGACCGATCTAGGAATAGGATTAACTGAAGAATGTAAGGGAGAAGGAGGAGGACACAGATCAGAATCCAACGAGGCTAAAGAATCATAATTCCTAGAAGAGGAAGGAGAACCTAAACCGCTAGAAGAAAGACGAGCAGAGACACACAAAGGTTCTGAAACCCAGGAAACCTGATCCAAAGGAATGAAATCAACATCATTTCTCTGACTAGAGGATAAAGAATATGGATCTAAACAACTTACAGAAAATCTGGAAAGAATAGAAAATCTAGCTGAAATAAAAGAACGATTGAGCGAGGAATCAGGACTACCGAAAACAAAGACGTCTAAACCGGAATCAACAATTTGAAATTCAAGTTCTGGAGAAAGAAAGACAGACACAATAGGATCTAGATGATCAAAAGATGAAGAAGAGGAGGACGAGAAAGGAGGAAGAGAAGACTTGGTTCGAAGAACCAAGATTAGAATGAACAGAAGAAGGAAGGTGAGAAAAGCTGGAGGAGGAGGAATAGATGAAGACTGAAAAAGAGAGTAAGATTTGGAAACATGACCAGAGGAAAAATCTCTAGCAAAGCAGAAAACGAAGAAGAGGAAGATGGAGGAAGAAAACTATCTCCCTTAACTGACGAAAAAGAATGAGGAGAAGGACCAGAAACAGATATGGGCGCCTGAGATAACACATCACGAAAGGAAGGACGAGAAGTAACCACAGAAATAGACTGAGCGAGAGACAAAGAATGATAAAAATCCTGACTAGCTAAAACCTGATCTGGAAAAACGCGAAAATGATTTGAATCAGATCTAACAAAATTATTATTATTATTGTCCAAAATAAAATCCTGAGAAACCAAAGGTCGCATTAAAAAAAGCAACCTATTAGATGAAGAATCTGAACGATCAGGCAACTCATAACCAGATGCGCGAAAATAACTCCCGGAAGGAGTACCAGTAGATACTGATAAACCAGAAACCGAAGTAGGATGTTTAGCCAGATCTAACAGACCCGGAAGAGCACCTCTTAAACCGGAAGCGGAAGCAATACTACAGGAAGCGGAAACTGTCAAACCGGAACCGGAAGTCAGATGTTTGGCCGGATCTAACAGACCCGGAAAAGCACCTCTCAGGCCGGAAGTAGATACACTACTACCGGAAACAGAAGTGGGAAAACCGGAACCGTAAATGGCAGACGGATGCTTGACCGGATCTAGCAGACCCGGAAAAGCACAACCTATACCGGAACCGGATGACAAAAAAATCATATGATCATGAAATCCTGGATGTCCAGCCAAGCCAGAAACAATCACAGAGCTCATATCCGGACGCTCGGTCAAACCAGCAGCAATACCGGATTTAGAACCCGCTTGCCCGGACAAGCCAGGAGCAATAACGGGAGCGGACATAGAGATTGGAGATCTCTTAACATTACTAGCAATCGGGATAAACGTAAAATGAACCGACGCCACTGCATGACGGTAATGCCACCCCCCTCATGGCTTATGCGGTCTTTAGTCCGAGACTTACCGGAAGTCGTTTTAACAGACTTATTCTTAGAATTTTTAGGCTTTGACTTCGGGGAATGCAACTCCTGCCTAGATATGAGGGACGTTGGTTTGTCCCATTTGCGAGAACACCCGCAAGACTTATGGCTGTCGTCTGAACCAGAAGAATCCTCTTTTGAAGCACGAATGGCAGAGGATATTCTCTTATCAAGAGATTTGGTAAGCACATTCGCGAAGGACTCGAACCGAGCAAATAACGCCATAATGGCATCAGAATTCGAAGAGGAAGATCCCCCTCCGTTGCTGGTGCAGATGAAACAGTGGCACTCGCAAAAGAGACAGACTTAGATTTATCAGCAACAGAGGGGGAGCGATCGGAAGGCAAAACGGGCTTGGCGTAAATCTTTGAAAAAGGCTTTTGGAATAACCAAAGGCCAGCCCTTACATATTCCACACATTTTTTGTGGAGTACATGAGGTACGCTTCAAACAGACGTGATCCCAAAAATCTTTCGCATGTCGACAATCGCACTTAGTGGAATTACGTCACTCTTTCAGACGACAATACTGACTCCTAAAATTAAAATAAATAGGAGAATGAAGCAACAGCTCCAAGAAAAACTAATAGAATTCTCTAGTTAGGAGATCAGATAAAGAATACAAAGCCTCTATACAAAAGGCGGGAAAAACCGTATTTGAAATCACACTGAAGACCAAATGATTTCACAAGGTTTCGTTTGAATATTTTTATGAAGGCACTAAGCTTGAGATTAGATAAGTGAGTAATAAGGGTTTTTAAAGCATTTGTATTGATGATGATAATTATGTTAGGCATGGTTTATAGAATACCTCGAAAACAGGGGTACTGACACAAAAACCGGTAACTCATAGACCAGAGTTAAAAAACCTCAACAACACCACTAAGTATACAATAAACACAACTTAGGGAGAATAGATTTCATTGTAGGCATGATTCCTGTATCAGTATCAATCAAATATGTAGCTGAACTTCAGCGCAAAGCTATAAAAACTTAGACTGGATAGCAGGTCAACTGTTCTGCTTGCAGAATATTTGAAAAGTGAATTTGTTTCCAAGTTGGGATCTATTGCGCATGCGCGGGCATGGTTAGTGACAGGCGTCACCTAGGAGTGAGTACAGACTGGTGCCAGTCTCTATCACGGCTTATGCTGGGGTGATCCCTAACAGCAGCCTGCTTACGGGTATGCATGCTGATGGAATAGGCATAACGGGGTATGTAAGCGAGCATAAAAATCTTATTCTGGTAGCTAAATGCAGATTATTGATTTAGTAAGTAGTGATTGAACGGTCAAGATGTTTTTGTGGTGTAATAACAACCATTATGACGCGTGGTCATGATAATGCTTTATTTGTGTGTACATGGAGCATAGCCATGTACATACAGATTTTGTATATAGAAGTGTGCACATAGTGTTAAGTATATGCCTCATATGTTATGATGCAAAATTTCATCTATATATAGTGAAATTCAGTTTAGGTTAGCTACGCTATGTCAGTTTTACATTCGTCAGCTATATGATATTTTATAGGGTAGCTCAAATACAGATATAGTTTTACATTAGGTCAGCTCAGATATTTTATAGGATAGCCCAGATAGATTAATTCTACATTAGATCAGTTCAGATATTTCATATTAGGTCCATATATTATATATATGCCATATCTATGTATTTCATTTATTAAACATGTAACAAATACATGTTAATATGATGCAACGAGGCATTACTCTATAATGCATGAGTCCTGCATATTTATAATGCAAAAGTCTTGCATATGACAGCATCTATAATATGCATTTAACAAACACTGCATAAATCGTTCCAATATATTTAATGCGCATACCACTTTATAATGCGCAAAGTAATTGACGCGTTAGTCATAGCGCAAAATCAGATTCTTTTTTTCCTCTGTATTACCCATTCCGTTTTAGTTTAATGCAGATATTCTACTTGTGATAGGGATAGTGGTTTTCCAGCTTTGCGGACTCCCTAAATTTGCGAATTCGCATCTGTTTCATTATATAGGATATGTATAATATATATCTTATATATATTCTATCATATATCTTAAATATGATCACTCAAATTGTAAAACCTGGTTGGAAAAACTGTAGGTGATATCTATTGTTTTTTCATTGAATGTCACATTCTATTTCAATTTCAGGTAACACTTCCGTTAAATTCAAGTGAAATTATTTCTAGTACTTCTATCTCTACTTACCAATTCGGCGATTCCAGCAATTCTGTCGGTTTTCTGCTGTGGTGGAAAACCACTGCCCTTAATATTAGTTAGGGATGCTTTGCCTATAATATTTAATCTGTATCGATGGCTTCTCATCCGGCAGCCGTTGATCTGCAGCCATCTAGTTTTTATTAATTCTTTCCTAAATAGTAGTGTTTAGCAGTTGAGCCTCAATGGCCATACAATTGTATCATAAGTTGGTTGTTTATTTATTATTTTATTTGTTTTCCAAAAATTCTTATATTATGGAATGATTGAAGCTTCCTAATTAATTTTTAAATACTTGAACCCTCAGATTTAAAGAACGGGGAAGAATGTGCAACTAGCGGTACCTCCACAATCCCGGAATTTGTGTTTCGCGGATGCAGGGCCTGCTGATTTCCGCCGTTTCTACGGACGCCCTTGGAACCCGAAACGCGAACACCTGCCGCCAGTTCCCTGTGCGATCAGAGACCCTTGTTGGTGAGTAGCACTATGCTGTACTAGTAGTATTACTAAAGTCCATAGTAATTTCTGAATTCCTGAGCAGTATATTAGGTCCGTAAATCGGAGACGATTCTACCGAATACTTGCTCTTCGTATTCATATATGTACTTCTTAATTTGGTGCATTTAAGCCGTTCACTCTTGTATCTACTCGTGTGTGTACTCGAGGCCACCCGCCTATTTACGTATATTATGCAAGCATCTACATAGGTACAAATATTAGCGTTTTTGCGCTACTCGTCTTATAGCGGAAGCTGATTTGCATTTTTTCTCGTCCACATTTTGCCAAAATTTGGATTCATTTTGATGAAATAAACGATGTTTATTATAGCATACGCAATATTTAGGTGGTCTCATTTTATAATGATGGTGGATATAAGGTATACATTAAGCAAAGTCATAAGACATTAAGAATTTATGCCGTGAGAATGTCTTCTATTCATTTTAGAGAACTCATTTAATTTTTTTCTTGAAATATACGTAATAGAAGTTACCCCCAACCCTGCCCCCATGCCTTCACCCCCCCCCCCCCCACCCACCCTACCCCACCCCCTCCTTTCTCAGATTTGGATTTAAAGAATTTACAGCCCATGTCCTATTAGAAGCCGTGGTCACTAATGAGTGATTTTATGGTAAACTACATCTCCTCGGTCAGTACCAGTATTTGATCTTCTTCGATTGTCATAAATATGGTCACTCAAAAGACAAGAAGATGCAAATCAGAAATTCCAAAAAATATTTTAAATGTAAAAACTAATTTGACGGCAGAATTCAACATACACCGTTTCATGGAAAAGTACAGTAACCGCTTACAATTACCGTCATGATTCATTGACCCAGGTTATGCTCGCTATAAGTGATACATTGTGGTTATGTCAGTAGCTGATTGCTTTGAAGAGTCCCTATAATCTTTGCCTCCATGGTTCGCCGCCAAGAAGTGGACTGTCATTTTCTTTAGTTTCATGCTTTGTAGATAGGTATATGTGGTGAACGTGCTATACTTGTGACTTAGGCGGCCTTCTCAGAAATGTCAAATATTTGACAGAGAGATTTAAACTAGTTGAGAATTGCAACGAAAAAGTAACATAGCACACAATTTTAGGAAAAATACAACATTAATAATTAGCCTATACTCATAGAAACACCTTAAAATGAAAACTTACCATATCTCACAAAATATTTACTGTCAAACTTCTAAACAATATCGAAAACCACTCCAAATGATAGAGAATTTTCAGACAACAGTGGATATACATGTACATAATTATTTTCAGCGATCTCGGAACTCCCTGACTATTTATTTTCAGAAAACTATACAGGTAAGCTGTTAAATATTTTGAAACTAATTGGACTTGGCACTGTTGCTGCCCGAATTAGTTTCAAAATATTCAACAGAATATTTATTAAATGGTAAAGACATACAATTTGTATAACGTGTCGGACTATTAAGCATTAAAGACGGACTATATCGAGTCATTCATGATGTCATGATTATGACGTTAGCCTACACGTCACATAGTTAATTATGAAGTTATATGACATCATATGATGGATGGATAACTTGGAAAGGTCCATTGCTGATCTTACCTCATCTCCCCAATACAGTATATCCTTGGTACGTGTCTTCAGCCGGCTATATTGGTTGATCAGTTGTTGAATTCCATGTTTCCTGACGTGATCGGCCAGTGGTTCTGTCTCGGCCCAGGTGAGCGGTTTACCTTCAGATAACAGGCCCATATCACCTGCAAAACAACAGGGTTAGAATTTACTAAATCGGGGAGAATCCATTTAAACAGACTCCCTGTACAAGTCCAGGAGAACCTAGAGATGTTTTGAATTGTACTGTTTTTAGTCTTAGAGAAACCAGTACTCTTATTAACCATCTGACTGCTGACAACAATTCCAAGGGCTACATCTCTTGATCTGCTAAATATCTTGAAAACAATTTGACTGAAAGTTGTTGGTGGCTAAGCTAATTGTTATGAAACTATTTAGCAAGTCAGGAGAATCTAGAGCTGTTTTGAATACACCTTTCCCACATTGATGTCATATACCCTAAATCAACGCTCAGAGCAAAACTGCTGGCTGGTAATGCAGCCAATAAGTAGCTGACCCACATTGAGTTACTATTGCACTAAAATACACCGCAATTTAAACCGTTCCTATGATAAACTAAAATCACTATATAATTTAAGTCATACATTATTTTCTTTGCAAATCTTCCACTGGGTTATTTGCGTATATAAAATACACCCATTATACCTAGATTCATTAAATCAAGTACACAATAACGGCTTTCTTAGAATTACAATCAACTGTATTAAATTTTACTGAACTGTAAAGACGAATACAGAAACCAATAGAAAATTGGCTAACATTTAGAAATTAGTCCTTAGAAATAGCATCGGCTATCGCGGTTACCAGCTAGAAGTGGCATGCGTGATGCATCCCGGGAAGGTATTTTCCCAAAATACGCTAATGTGGGAGAGGTCTATTCTACTGTTTTTAGTCACAGAGAAACCAGTACTCCTATTAACCATTTGACTGCTGAATATTTGCCGACAAGAATTCCAAGGGTTACATCTCTTGTTCTGCTAAATATTTTGAAAACAATTTGACTGAAAGTTGTTGTTTTCAAAATATTTAGCAAGTCAGGCGTTTTTGCTCATTGAAATTATCGTCTCAGGTGGCTTGTAGCAGCAAGACAGTTATTAAATAATCAATCTACGTCATTGGTCTTCACCCTCCCATATAATATTGTATTAATTGAAAAAAATGCTTAGTCATTGGATGACAAGAAGTTTTTTAATCTCATTTAAAAAATCATCATCAAATTTCCATAGATTCTTGTGAACAGACAATGGGCGATTTTCTTCACAAGAATGGATTTAGTGGATTTTTATCGAAGATCTAACCATGAAGCCTTGAACAACAGTACTATTATGGTCAAGTGTGATTAGGAAAGTACACATTATTAAACATCCATTTGTTGGTCCCATTTGTTGGTCAACACTCAAGACTATTTTTGGAAATTTACCACTGAACTGACTGGCTCGTGTTATTAAGCTAGTCATTCCAATGGTGAATTTTCAAAAATATTATTCTCTTGGCCTATCGATGGGTTTTTGGTGATTTCATTGTCATGACCTTTTTAGTATCTGATGATAAGCAAGTAGCTTGTAGTAGATATGTGCATGACTTTGAATAGAAAACTTCAAACCGTAACAAGAGGCCCAAGGGGCCTGTATCGCTCACCTGGAACATAGGCAATTCAATTATAATGCTCTTTATCAACAAGATGGCCACGAAACCGTTTATCCGACAGTTTCGAAAATTGTAAATTTGAGATCAGAACACCCAAAAAACACACATAAAACCAATTTCTGCCACGAAATCCATCAAATAAAAAAATCTAATATGGACACCAAACATGCTATATTTTGACTGGCCCATGGTGTCCAGGTTTTTTGACGGATCAACTTCCCTTGAACAAATTTTAATGGCCCTAATCATATCTGCCAAATTTCGGCCCGATCCCTTCAGCGGTTCTGGAGAAGTCGTTTTCGCTACAACTAGGTCAACCAAGATGGCCACCAAACCATTTGACAAATCAAGTTCCTTTGAACAAACTTGGTTCAGCTCTTGCCATAAATCATATTTCATCAGGTTTGCATCAATCCCATAAGCGGTTTCGGAGAAGATTTTTAGACGTTTCTAAAAATCGGCCAAAATCCAAGATGGTCACCAGCCCAATTGGCCGATCGGCTTCGTTTGAACAAACTTGAATCTCTACACCCTAGGGATGCTTCCTGCCAAATATAATTGAAATCGGCCAGGTAGTTCTCGAGAAAGAAACATTTTAAATTTCCTATTGCCTTAGTATGGGAGCTTTTGGCGAGAAAATGATCCAAGATGGCCGACAAACCGTTCATCCGACAGTTTCGAAAATTTCAAATCTGAGCTCAGAATACCCCAAAAAAACATACAAAACCAATTTTGGCATCAAAATCATTCAAATAAAAAAATCCAATATGGCCGCCAAACATGCAATATTTTGATTGGCCCATGGCGGCCATGTTTTTTGACAGATCAACTTCTCTTGAACAAACTGTAATGGCCCTTAGCCACTAATCATATCTGACAAATTTCGGCCCAATCCTTTCAGCGGTTCTGGAGAAGTAATTTTCACTATAACTAGGTCAACCAAGATGGCCGCCGAACCATTTGACCAATCAATTTCCCTCGAACAAACTTGGATTAGCACTTGGCCTAAATCATATTTCATGAGGTTTGCATCAATCCCCCAAGCGGTTTCGGAGAAGATTTTTAAAGATGTTTCTAAAAATCGGCCAAAATCCAAGATGGCCACCGCGCCAGTTGGACGATCGGCTTCGTTTGAACAAACTTGAATCTCTATGCCTTAAGGATGCTTCCTGCGAAATATAATTGAAATCGGCCCAGTAGTTCTCGAGAACAGTTAAAATTTCCCATTGCTTTAGTATATTAACACTTATATAACCCAAAAACAGCCTCTGCAGTGGTCTTGAGGAATGTCCATTTGCAGGCCCAGAAGACTATTTTTGAAAATTTACCACTGGAATGACTGGCTCAATAACAGAGCCAGTCAATCCAGTGGTAAATCTTCAAAAATAGTTTTCTCTTGGTCTGCAAAAGGATATTTTCAATGAGAAAAACAAAATTTTCTTGAATGAATTTGAGTGTTAAGATGTTAATGGCTATCATCCAAGAACATTCACACTTTTCAAACATTTGTGAATACAGATGCATCCAGATACCAAGTTTGGTGACCACATGTGAAAAAGTCTTGAAACTATGCCCCGGACAAACATTTTCTGTGATATTCAGTCGACCATGAAAAGTAGGTCAGCACTTTTGACCTACTTTTCATACTACGCACACCTTCTCCCTAAGATGCATCCACATACCAAGTTTGGTGACCATATGTGAAAAAGTCTTGAAACTATGCCCCGGACAAACTTATATATGGTGAATGGACAGACGGATGAATGGACAGACGAATGAACGGACGGACAAATGGAAGGAAAAAGCGGCGACTATATGCTCCCGCAAATTTTTTTTCGTGGAGCATAAATATAGTATATATAGAAATTAATACATACGTTGATGTAGATCTAAATTGTTTGATAGCCATCAGGTTTTTTATAGGATATTAACCATTAACACCCACATGTTCAAATTTTTAATTCTCAAATTAAATTAAAAGATGACCTGGTGTTCATTTCTCAACATATTTGGTGGAAGATCGTCCACGAAAACCGTTGAAAAATGTAAACCAGTTTCTTTGCTATTGGCACATTCAAGGATAGAATATTGACATCAGAGTGGTAATGGTTAACTACAGAGATATAGGATATTAACCCTTTAATGGTCAACCCAGCCTCTTTTATGGACTTGTGCAATGTCCATTTACAGGGCGAGAAAACAATTTTTGACAATATTCCACTGGAATGACTGGCTTGATAACCGAGCCAATCATTCCAGTAGTAAATTTTTTAAAGTTTTATTTTCTTGGCCTGTTAATGGACATTCAATAAGCAGGTAGTTATATTTTCTTGACTAAATTTGACCATTAAACAGTTAACTGCATGGCTAATGGCTATTATATCATATCACATACATTTATGTAAACACGCTTGAATGTTCAATAATACTTGAAAGTGTCATATTGCTTGTTCGCCTATGATGGATTATGAAATGGGGTTGGTTAAAGACTATATTATCTGGCCTGAGCTGGCAATCTATATGTAGCATTGTAAAAAAGCTATGCAGATTCAAAATTTGATGTCAAGAGAAGACAAAAGTTATTTCTTTTGAATCAGGAGGGGAAGAGCGCACTGTATTCATGTCTGTCTGTGTACCCCGAGCTGAATCTAAAAAAACTACTGAGCTGATTTGTCTTATCACATTTTAACACAACAATGGTCGACTGTTGGTTTCCACAAAAACTCAATCCATGGTAGAGAACGATCACCGACCATGTGCGCATGTGCAGTAGGTGGTGCGCAAGTGGCACCCAAATGCCTAAAAATTGTGGGTACAAACTCATTACCAGGCACACAGGACATGCATCAGGTCTCAATCACACGTGATCGTATTACACACATTACCAGGCACACAAGGACATGCATCAGATCTCAATCACATATGATCGTATTACACTCTTTACCAGGCACACAGGACATGCATCAGGTCTCAAACACACGTGATCGTATTGCACTCATTACCAGGCACACAGGACATGCATCAGGCCTCAATCACATGTGATCGTATTACACTCATTACCAGCCACACCAAGACTAGCATCAGGTCTCAATCACACGTGATCATATTGCACTCATTACCAGGCACACCAGGACATGCATCAGGTCTCAATCACACGTGATCGTATTGCACTCATTACCAGGCACACAGGACATGCATCAGGTCCCAATCACATGTGATCGTATTACACTCATCACCAGGCACACCAGGACATGCATCAGATCTCAATCACATATGATCGTATTACTCATTACCAGACACACCAGGACATGCATCAGGTCTCTATCACACATGATCGTATTACACTCATTACCAGGACATGCACCAGGTCTCAATCACACATGATCGTATTACACCCCTTACCAGGCACACCAGGACAATGCATCAGGTCTCAATCACACATGATCGTATTACACTCCTTACCAGGCACACCAGGACAATGCATCAGGTCCCAATCACATATGATCGTATTACACTCATTACCAGGCACACCAGGACATGCATCAGGTCTCAATCACACATGATCGTATTACACTCATTAACAGCCACACCAGGACTAGCATCAGGTCTCAATCACACGTTGTAGATATCGGACTGTACGTAGGGAGTCATGACCCTGCGCACATCTTATATTTGCGAGTATAAGACCTCAGTGAAATTACATGTTTGAACACCAGATAAGCTAAAAGACTATGTCACCGTGTATGATTGAATGCATGAGCATCAACTATAGCATCTTATTATTTAGATATATATTATCAGCACTGGATGACTGACAATGGATACGTCGGTTAATGCGCAGGTACAATCCGCAGAAACTGAATCGAGTACGACCTTTGATGATTAGCACCAGTTTGGAATATTGGAGTCAATTAAGGAAATAAATATGACAAACGGACTTAGTTAATTACGTAGCGGTCTGTGGTTCCCACGAATTCTCGTGGCCAGATAAGTGGAGGCAGCTGTGAATCGAGTATGACTTTGATGATTAGCACCAGTTTGAAATGTTGGAGTCAATTAAGGAATTAGATATGACAAACGGACTTAGTTAATTACGTAGCGGTCTGTGTTCCCACGAATTCTCGTGGCCAGATAAGTGGAGGCAGCTGGGTGCAATGGTAACTAGTGTACCGATTAACTCTAGCATTCTACAAATTGTCGACTAATAGGCAATAGACAGGACATGGACATAGTGACTTCATGTAGGCACTAAAGGGCACAACCGAAAATTACTATCGAAAACGTAGCAATTAGAGGCAAGCTAATTCACCAATAGGCCTTGCTATCAAATAAGCATCCGTCATTTTGTGGCAAGTCATTCGTCAGAAATGACGTGCTAATCCAACAGGAATCCCAAACGCGCTGGGTAAAAGGCCTCATCCCCAGTCAGGAGGGTGGGAGTTTTGATTGGTCAAAGTGATGTCATAATCCAATGAGAATCAGAACAACCTCCGGCGGTACGAAACCAAGATGGAGGGAGAATAGAAACAAAAATGGTATATAAACGGGACTTTAACTTTAGTTCGGGGTCCGGTCCGCCTCGTACCTTGCAATAAAGTTCTTGCTGAATGTATTTTCAGTAGGCAAGCGCCAGCTTGAATAGTATAGCAAACCAGAGTAGCTGGGAGTAATACTAGTTCATTGTGAAAGGTTAGGAAACATTGAAATTAATCCGTCGCAAATACGTAAACTGGTAACAGTAAAAGTTATCGACTTTATAGATTTAGTATACAGTTAAGTCAGCGAATCATAAATACGTAAACTGGTAACAGTAAAAGTTACCGACTTTGTAAGTTTATTATACAGTTAAGTTAGCGAATAAAACTATCACCTTGTGATATTAATACAAGGCAAAAGTTTGACACATAGTTTGTTGTTGACTCTGGAGACTACGGAAGATCACCGTAGCTTACCTGCAAGTTCTAGTAGTCAGTCAGATCAGGCCCGGATATCAAATATAAGTATCGTTAAAGTTCATCTATAAACGAGGCGAGCTGATATCTATTTCTTTCGTTCTCGGTAAGGTGGGTTGTCGCAGCAACCTTACATACAAACCTTACCCAAAACGGAAGACTTCATAGTCAAGTATATCTCATAAAAACGTGTACGTAGCATAGAAACAGGATAGACATCAGAAATCTTCAACGTGATCATATTGCACTCATTACCAGGCACACCAGGACATGCATCAGGTCTCAATCACACGTGATCGTATTACACTCATTACCAGACACACCAGGACATGCATCCTAACACTCTGCAACTAAGTATATACTTGGTATTTCACGACAGACTCAGAGCCTGCAGCGAACGAAAGAAAATCATATGGCGATTCGACGGAGTAACTAACTGGTTTTCTCAATGACAAAGGTGTTACCTCTCTATTGTTAGGTTGTTTATAGTAGCGCTTTGTGTTGTGATTAGTAATTATTCAACACATGCATGGCATGGCAGGATATAAACACAATGAACACAGGCGTGAATCGATTATAATTGTACTCATGTACTGATAAAATGTGACGGAAAAGTACGCACTTCAGATTTGAAAGAAACCTGAAATTTTTGACGATTTTCCAATTTTTCCTCTATTACATTGTAGAAATCGCGATTTAAAAAATAATTCAAACTTCACGATTAAATCGAACAAGATGCCCAAAGGCCTGTGGTGCTCACCTGGACCATTGGCTTTTAAACCATTTGCATTTAAGCTAAACATTGACCTATCGAAATTCCCAATTGCACTCATTACCAGGCACACAGGACATGCATCAGGTCTCAATCACACATGATCGTATTACACTGATTACCAGCCACACCAGGACTAGCATCAGGTCTCAATCACACATGATCGTATTGCACTCATTACCAGGCACACCAGGACATGCATCAGGTCTCAATCACACGTGATAGTATTGCACTTATTACCAGGCACACAGGACATGCATCAGGTCTCAATCACATGTGATCGTATTACACTCATTACCAGGCACACCAGGACATGCATCAGGTCTCAATCACACGTGATCGTATTGCACTCATTACAGCATCACGAGTATCGCACGGGTGCTGCCGTGAAGATAACTACAGAGGTCTGCCCCGATCAACCCCGTCTTCCAAGAATCATTATCAGTTTTCATTTCAGTAAAAACGCAGAATGGCAACATCAGCCAAGCGAGGCGTTGACCCTGCCCTGCCACCCATGGAGGTACCGCTGCAACCCCAGCTTAGACCAGAGACCATAGCCGCCATGCAGACGATGGGCGTAGCAATGGCGGGAGCCATTGTTGAAAGCAGTAACCGTCGGGAAGCCGAGCGGGTGTACCGGAGGGAGATCCGGGACACGATCTACCGCATACAGCCCTGTGACGGAGTAGTGCTGGAGGAGGCGAGAACCTTCCTCGATGAGACCCGGCGAGCATGGGTCGCTAATGACGGACGGCTAGAGGGCATACCAGCCTACGTCATCACCCGAGCAGCACGCGGGCAATTGTCCAGAGCCATAGATGGGTTCCTAGTGGGCAAGATCAGGGAAGACGTCACATTTGATGAGTTTCATGATTATATCACGGTAAACTTCATATCAGCCAACGAAGGCGAACGTATAAAGTACGATTTAGAGGGGGGTGAGGCAACGGCGGAATGAAACCGTCATCACCTTCAACAGGCGGTTTAGAGAGATGAGCGCTAGAGCATACCCTGTCGAGAACGCCGACAACCGTCGGACCGTGATGGGAATTTACCTCAAGGGACTATCCGACCACCATCTCAGCAAGAGAATTGTCCGAAAGAAGGCCACCACCCTGGCCCGCGCTATTGAGATTGCGGAGGAAGCCACCTGTGACGACCTGCTCCGAGCAATGAAAATAAAGGAGCGCCAGGAGAGCATGGAGGTGAATATGTTAGGACCAGCCGAGGAAAAAGAGGTCTGGAGCGTGGTGGGAACATTAAAAAAACAGATTGCTCAACAGAGCAAGATGATTGAGCGACTCTGTGGCTTGATCGGTGACATGCAGCTACAGCAGCAGAAGCCGGTGGCTGGGGCCGCCCAGCCCACGAAGAAGACAGCCCCGCAGGCAAAGCAACACGCCCCACCCTCGCCCCGACCAGTCAGAACGGGACTAGACTTGCAGCACATTACCTCCTATAATTGTGGCCGGGTCGGCCATTACAAAAGTGACTGTCATCAAGAGGTACAGCCGAGGGAGAACGTCGGCAGACAGGCTGCCCAGCGACCCCGACAACCACGACGGGCGCCGCCGATGACCTGTTCCCAGTGCGGGAGAGAGGGACACACGGCCCAGAATTGTTTTGGGGCGTATATGAAACGGAAGATGACTCCTGCCATAACGGGTGTGGCAAAGACGGCCACTACGTGAGAGACTGCCCACAGTACGAACATCCGCCGCAGAACGGTCCTGCATGGACCCAACAAAAGGGTCCAACTGGCCGCCGGGGGATCAAGCGTCCCCGCACCGACGATATGGACATCGACCTAGTCGACCGAAGACAGCAGGAGAGAACTGTCACGCCGAGGGACTGTTCACGGAATGTCAGAAAGGACATAAACAATCGTTTTAGAAGTAATTACGAATATGAGGACCGCCATGGATTCGTGTTGACCGGTGAAGGGACGGATGAGCATGGCCGTTATTCATATACGGTATCGGACAGGACTCATCCTCCTGTCAAAACCGTTATGCAGAAGTGGTTAGTGGACGGAGGAGTCCGTTAAACGACGCCGGAGGAGACCGTTGGTGAGTTCACCGACCGAGCTGTTTCTAATCCGTCTGAAAATGGATAAAAACGGTCTAACGGATCAGGGTGAGTACTTGCATGCCTTAGTGGATACTGGTGCTAGTACATCCTTGATTCGCAAGGATATATGGCGTAGCATGTTGAATGCTAGGCCATTGAAAAGAGCGAAGATGCTCTTGGCAGTAAATGGTTCCCCAATAGAACTTTTGAGGGAGACCCAGGTAAAATTCAGTAACGCCCGTCCTATTCCGAGTACGGTAGTAGCGAGAATGCGGCATGAATGTTTGCTTGGTGCAGATGCTTTGCACTTGGGAAATGCGAAGATTGATTATCAGGCCAAAGTAGTAGTATGGTTTGGCCAGGTATATCCCTTTAGATACCCCTATAGGGAGCAAATAGATTATGTGTATGAGAGTTGCAAGGAAACGACCAGATATAAAGCTATCGACAAAGTGCTTGAAGACTTTGCGGATAACTTTGATACGGCTCGTCCAAACACTCTAGGATTGGTCCCCAAAGTGAAGTGTACTGTACCAACAGGAGATGCGTTTCCTATAAGGCAGAAAGCCTACCGTCTACCGCTTGCCAAGCAATATGTAGTCAAGAATCAAGTGGCTGAAATGCTGGCAGCGGGCGTCATAAGACCGTCGTCATCGCCATGGGCGTTGCCCATTACGTTAGTCCCTAAGAAGGGCGGGGACATGAGATTTTGTGTTGACAACAGGAAGTTGAATTCTGTATGTCGTAAAGACAGTTATCCATTGCCGAATATAACGGATATTTTTGACTCGATGCGGGCCCAACGATATTTTCGACTATGGACTTGAAGTCTGGCTATTGGCAGATACCAATGGACAGCCAAGACATAGAGAAAACAGTGTTCGTTTGCAGTGAAGGTTTGTTCGACTTTGTTCGGATGCTTTTTGGTTTTTGCAACTCAGGTGCCGTATTTCAGAGGGCAATGAACGATATTTTCCGAGAATTCGTGGGAAAATATTTGCATGTTTTCGTTGATGATGTAGTCGTATATTCAAGAAACCCGGCTGAACATGCACAGCATTTGCATACAGTTATGCGTAGGATTCAAGAGTATAATTTGCAGGTTAAGAAAAAGACATGCGAATTTGCCCGTAAGTCTGTGGACTTGTTGGGGTATCGTGTTTCAGCACAAGGGGTGGCTCCTCAGGTTCAGAAGGTCAAGGTCATAAGGGAAATGTCACCGCCACGCGATGTGGGTGAGGTGAGAAGTTTCCTTGGAGCTACAGGTTATTACCGCTCTTGTGTGCAAGGCTATGCCGAAATTGCTAAGCCTTTGATAGAATTGACTAAGAAATATAAACGTTTTGAATGGGGTAGGGAGGAACAGCAAGCGTTTAAGAAATTACAAAACTTGCTGTGTAGTGAGACGGTTCTCACCTATCCGAATTTAAATGCTCCGTATAAGCTTTATACCGATGCGTCTAGCTATGCGATAGGTGCGATATTGGTACAGGTAGATGATAAGGGTATAGAAAGGGTGATACAGTATGTAAGCTCTACCCTGAAGGACAGTCAGCTAAACTGGCCTGTAATAGAGAAGGAAGCTTATGCTGTGATATACGCATTGAAGAAGCTTAGGCCTTATCTATTTGGCGAGCAGTTCACCGTGTATACTGACCACAAACCCCTAAAGAGTTTGTTTGTGGGAGAGGTTAAAAACACGAAAGTGCAGCGCTGGGCAGTGCTGATTGCCGAGTACGGATGTAAGATTGAATACATCCAAGGCTCGAAGAATATTCGAGCGGACATGTTGTCCAGGTTACGTCGTCCAGTGGAGATCGCCAACTTAGACACAGGCGATTTTGTCATACCGGATGTAGACGAGGGTGCGTTACCGCATGTCCCTCTGGAGGTATTTGACATTCCGTACGACGATTTGTGTGCCGAACAGACCAAGGAATACCCGGAGTTGTTTAAGAACACCCCGGAGGAGTATATGGTCAAGAACGGTATATTATATATCCATTAATTACACCTTCAGCGTTGGACGCTGAGTACCCCAGAATCATGTTACCTACCCTGTTCCGTGAGAAAGTGCTCCGGATGGCTCATGAACGAGCCGGTCACCAAGGTCTGCAGAAGACCATCAGTATGGTAAGAGATTCGTTTGTATGGACGTCTTTGAGGAAAGACGTGGTACGTATGCTAGAGACGTGTACGACGTGCCAGGTTAACCGACCTGTCACGACTCGACCGAGGTACAGTGAGATGCCCATGGCCAATTATCCGAGTCAGATAATCGGCATGGATTTGATAGGTCCACTGTTAGAGGCAAGTAAAGGTAATGTGTATATCATGACGATAGTCGATCACTGTTCTGCGTGGGCAGAAGCGTATCCGATTCCGGCTAAGACGTCTTGTAGAGGACAAATTCTTCAATGAATACGTCGCTCGTCATGGTGTCCCTGAGATCGTGATAACCGATCAGGGCAAAGAATTTTGTTCTAAATCTCTGGAGGAGAGATTCCGTGAACATGGGATCGATCATAGAAGGTCGAGTCCCTACCACCCACAAACTAATGGGCGTACCGAGAGGTTTAATCGCACCCTTAAGGACTTAATCCAGAAAGGGGTAAACAACGCTTCTCGCACGTGGGAGGACGAATTGGGTGCGGCTTTAACCGCTTACCGCAGTACTCGTCATGCCACGACAGGATATACGCCATTTTATCTGACGTACGGTCGACGGGCAAGACTTCCGTTTGCTATTCCAATAGACGCATCGCAGGATTTAGGTGAGAGACTGACCTGTCTCAACAATGCCTTACTGCGTGCTCGTATGGAAACGGCTAGGTCTCGTGAGGTCCACCGTGAGCAGATTGACAAGCGTGCAAACGCTGGTGTATATAAGGCGGGTGATTCGGTGGTCGTAAAGGCGGAGGAACGCATGAAGTTGACCTCTCACAGTGACACCGAATATGAGATCTTTAAGATCAATGGGCCAGTGGCTCATGTCCGGCATCAAAGGTCTGGGAGCGTGTGGAAATGTGCTGGGACAAGGTACGGCCACGCCCTGTTCGTAACCCTGCGAAGGGTACGAAAGATAGCCATCATCCAAGGATGATGATGCTCCCACGGTCCGAAGAACGGCCAAAACCCGACCCTAAGGCAACCCTTGGTCAGAGAGCTCGTAGGAAGCGACCAGCTTCTGATGATGAGCCAAGGGTGAGCAAGAGGGGTAGGATGGTTGATAATAACATCAGTCAACCGGGTCCGAGTGAGACTCGAAACCATGAGTCACCGATGGAAACTCACGTGACTCCTCAGACTGTAGTGATGGACACCTTGGAGGAGGTACCCGAGGATGTGCCAGAACCAATGGAAACGCAGCCAGCGCCTCGTTACTTTCTGCGCAAGCGCAGTCATGCACCTGATGTCGAGCTCAACAACAAGCGACTCAGGATTGGCGCGTTTGGCCGCGCCCTATACGATGACTTCATCGATCGTATAGATGCTGTTATAATGCGACATAGTCGCAGATAGCTATCATTTTTTTTTTTTTTTTTTTTTTGCTAATACTTTGTACCAGTAAAACATCGCAGTGAGCGTAGCATCGTGTATTTCTCTCGATTATGATAGTGTAGAATCAGGCGTACGTTGCGAATCAGTGTAACCATAGGTTGTGTATGATGTTAGGGGGAGTTAAGGGACGAGGGGTAACCGTGTCGGATAACTGTATTGAGGTCGATGGACCTGCAACTGTTACCCGGATGTTGCATATAACGTCATCGGTGTTACCGCTGGTCAAGATGCAATTATGGTTATATTACCCTTGGGTGATGGTTATAGCGTACGCGAAGTGGGTGCCTATTAATGGGAGATTCTCGGAAGAATATCACAATTGGGCTGGAGGCGACTGGCATTACGGACCAGATATGAGTCTTTGACTTAGTTGGGTGTAGGGTCCTACCAACCTCCATAGAAACCGCTAGTAAATTATTTGCCAATAAGAAAGTGGGCGTTGTGTTGCAAACATTCGGCGAAACAATGGAAATACACTGTGACGGACGACTGACCGACCGGTGTGTGGTGAGTAATGGAGTGTATGCTTTAATGTCTGGTGAATGTGGTTATAGCGGGAAGGGCTGGCGATTCGAGCCTGTTGCGTCTTACAGTCGGACGTACACTCGGGTTAGCCTGGCCATTGAGATGCCCCATTTGGATGTGACCAGAGTTCTTAACCAATCCATGATTGTGAATCATTTGAAAATGCAACCATGGAACCAGGTACAAAAATCCAAGTACGTGCCGCTAGCACCGCTATCCGCGATCGACCCAGTGATGGTCGATGGCATTGGAGTACGCTCTTTCATATCATATGCGACGGGCTCCTTCGTTGTGATAATTGTTGTAGTGTTTATTTTGTATAAATGTGGCGTCTTACAACGCATGTGGATTTGTGTTAAATGCAAGCCACCTGCGGCCCATAGTAGTGCGCCACATCAGATTCATCCTCCGCTCCTGCGGGGAACTGCAGCCCTGCCGGTAATGGTGGAGATGTTGGCCGGGTCGTCGCCTAACGCTATTGCCAGGACTGAGATCAACCCGATGGCTGACCACTGGATTGACGTGGAGCGGTATGGTGACATTGGTGAACCTCCTAACGTGGATCTTAGTGACCGATTGGAATCATCCCAATGACATTTTCATTAATTTCATATGCTGTGTATGGGACACGCAGGGTAGAAGATTGACGTTAGACTATTCTAGTAATAATTGCACATGATTTGTCATAGTATTTGCACTGTGGCTTCAAGATATTATTGCTGTTATTATATTAAGCATATTATACCGTTATATTTAATGATGCTATTAATGTGTTTCCGGGGATGGTCATTGCGCATGATATTCCGTTACCCGGACATGTTTAATTACTGTTGTTGGAGTACGTAATGACGTAGTTATGATTGTGACGTAGTCTGGAGGACTCTGGTAGGGCGTGGTTTAGGTTGTTGATAGTGCACAACGAGTTAATTGTCACTCTCTGTAGGCCTAGACAGATTGTTAATTAACTTCGGTTGAGGGGCATGTGTAGATATCGGACTGTACGTAGGGAGTCATGACCCTGCGCACATCTTATATTTGCGAGTATAAGACCTCAGTGAAATTACATGTTTGAACACCAGATAAGCTAAAAGACTATGTCACCGTGTATGATTGAATGCATGAGCATCAACTATAGCATCTTATTATTTAGATATATATTATCAGCACTGGATGACTGACAATGGATACATCGGTTAATGCGCGGGTACAATCCGCAGAAACTGAATCGAGTACAACCTTTGATGATTAGCACCAGTTTGGAATATTGGAGTCAATTAAGGAAATAAATATGACAAACGGACTTAGTTAATTACGTAGCGGTCTGTGGTTCCCACGAATTCTCGTGGCCAGATAAGTGGAGGCAGCTGTGAATCGAGTATGACTTTGATGATTAGCACCAGTTTGAAATGTTGGAGTCAATTAAGGAATTAGATATGACAAACGGACTTAGTTAATTACGTAGCGGTCTGTGTTCCCACGAATTCTTGTGGCCAGATAAGTGGAGGCAGCTGGGTGCAATGGTAACTAGTGTACCGATTAACTCTAGCATTCTACAAATTGTCGACTAATAGGCAATAGACAGGACATGGACATAGTGACTTCATGTAGGCACTAAAGGGCACAACCAAAAATTACTATCGAAAACGTAGCAATTAGAGGCAAGCTAATTCACCAATAGGCCTTGCTATCAAATAAGCATCCGTCATTTTGTGGCAAGTCATTCGTCAGAAATGACGTGCTAATCCAACAGGAATCCCAAACGCGCTGGGTAAAAGGCGTCATCCCCAGTCAGGAGGGTGGGAGTTTTGATTGGTCAAAGTGATGTCATAATCCAATGAGAATCAGAACAACCTCCGGCGGTACGAAACCAAGATGGAGGGAGAATAGAAACAAAATGGTATATAAACGGGACTTTAACTTTAGTTCGGGGTCCGGTCCGCCTCGTACCTTGCAATAAATTTCTTGCTGAATGTATTTTCAGTAGGCAAGCGCCAGCTTGAATAGTATAGCAAACCAGAGTAGCTGGGAGTAATACTAGTTCATTGTGAAAGGTTAGGAAACATTGAAATTAATCCGTCGCAAATACGTAAACTGGTAACAGTAAAAGTTATCGACTTTATAGATTTACTATACAGTTAAGTCAGCGAATCATAAATACGTAAACTGGTAACAGTAAAAGTTACTGACTTTGTAAGTTTATTATACAGTTAAGTTAGCGAATAAAACTATCACCTTGTGATATTAATACAAGGCAAAAGTTTGACACATAGTTTGTTGTTGACTCTGGAGACTACGGAAGATCACCGTAGCTTACCTGCAAGTTCTAGTAGTCAGTCAGATCAGGCCCGGATATCAAATATAAGTATCGTTAAAGTTCATCTATAAACGAGGCGAGCTGATATCTATTTCTTTCGTTCTCGGTAAGGTGGGTTGTCGCAGCAACCTTACATACAAACCTTACCCAAAACGGAAGAGACTTCATAGTCAAGTATATCTCATAAAAACGTGTACGTAGCATAGAAACAGGATAGACATCAGAAATCTTCAACGTGATCATATTGCACTCATTACCAGGCACACCAGGACATGCATCAGGTCTCAATCACACGTGATCGTATTACACTCATTACCAGACACACCAGGACATGCATCCTAACTCTGCAACTAAGTATATACTTGGTATTTCACGACAGACTCAGAGCCTGCAGCGAACGGAAGAAAATCATATGGCGATTCGACGGAGTAACTAACTGGTTTTCTCAATGACAAAGGTGTTACCTCTCTATTGTTAGCTTGTTTATAGTAGCGCTTTGTGTTGTGATTAGTAATTATTCAACACATGCATGGCATGGCAGGATATAAATACAATGAACACAGGCGTGAATCGATTATAATTGTACTCATGTACTGATAAAATGTGACGGAAAAGTACGCACTTTAGATTTTAAAGAAACCTGAAATGTTTGACGATTTTTCCTCTATTACATTGTAGAAATCGCGATTTAAAAAATAATTCAAACTTCACGATTAAATCGAACAAGATGCCCAAAGGCCTGTGGTGCTCACCTGGACCATTGGCTTTTAAACCATTTGCATTTAAGCTAAACATTGACCTATCGAAATTCCCAATTGCACTCATTACCAGGCACACAGGACATGCATCAGGTCTCAATCACACATGATCGTATTACACTGATTACCAGCCACACCAGGACTAGCATCAGGTCTCAATCACACATGATCGTATTGCACTCATTACCAGGCACACCAGGACATGCATCAGGTCTCAATCACACGTGATAGTATTGCACTTATTACCAGGCACACAGGACATGCATCAGGTCTCAATCACATGTGATCGTATTACACTCATTACCAGGCACACCAGGACATGCATCAGGTCTCAATCACACGTGATCGTATTGCACTCATTACCAGGCACACACGACATGCATCAGGTCTCAATCACATGTGATCGTATTGCACTCATTAGCAGGCACATCAGGACATGCATCAGATCTCGATCACATATGATCGTATTACACTCATTACCAGACACACCAGGACATGCATCAGGTCTCAATCACACGTGATTGTATTACACTCATTATCAGGCACACCAGGACATGCATCAGATCTCTATCACATATGATCGTATTACACTCATTACCAGGCACACGCATCAGATCTCAATCACATATGATCGTATTACACTCATTACCAGACACACCAGGACATGCATCAGGTCTCCATCACACATGATCGTATTACACTCATTACCAGGACATGCACCAGGTCTCAATCACACATGATCGTATTACACTCATTACCAGGCACACCAGGACAATGCATCAGGTCTCAATCACACATGATCGTATTACACTCCTTACCAGGCACACCAGGACAATGCATCAGGTCTCAATCACATATGATCGTATTACACTCATTACCAGGTACACCAGGACATGCATCAGGTCTCAATCACACATGATCGTATTACACTCATTAACAGCCACACCAGGACTAGCATCAGGTCTCAATCACACGTGATCATATTGCACTCATTACCAGGCACACCAGGACATGCATCAGGTCTCAATCACACGTGATCGTATTACACTCATTACCAGACACACCAGGACATGCATCCTAACACTCTGCAACTAAGTATATACTTGGTATTTCACAACAGACTCAGGGCCTGCAGCGAACGAAAGAAAATTATATGGCGATTCGACAGAGTAACTAACTGGTTTTCTCAATGACAAAGGTGTTACCTCGCTATTGTTAGCTTGTTTATAGTAGCGCTTTGTGTTGTGATTAGTAATTATTCAATACATGCATGGCATGGCAGGATATAAACACAATGAACACAGGCGTAAATCGATTATAATTGTACTCATGTACTGATAAAATGTGACGGAAAAGTACGCACTTCAGATTTTAAAGAAACCTGAAATTTTTGACGATTTTCCAATTTTTCCTCTATTACATTGTAGAAATCGCGATTTAAAAAATAACTCAAACTTCACGATTAAATCGAACAAGATGCCCAAAAAGGCCTGTGGTGCTCACCTGGACCATTGGCATTTAAACCATTTGCATTTAAGCTAAACATTGACCTATCGAAATTCCCAATAAAATTTCTAGAGGTTACGACAATAGGATCATTCCAGCCAAAATTTCTTTGAAATTTCCCAAGCGATTAATGAGGAGTAGCATTTTATACGAATTCACATTTATTGAAAAACCCAAGATGGCCACCATCAAAATCAAGCCGTCAAAATTCTGTATACAAGTTCTGAAGTGTACAGACCTAGGGTTCCTCCAGCTGAGTTTGGTTGAAATCGGCCAAGCGGTTAACGCGTAGCACACTGATGTCAATATTCTATCTTTTACGGTGTTAATAGCAAAGAAATTAGTGTACATTTTTCAACAATTTTGCTGGAATATGTTGCCGTCTACAACAGCACCATCTTCCACCAAATTTGTTGAAAAATAAACACCAGTTCATCCTTTACTTTAATTTGAAAATTAAAAATTTTGTCATTAGAGTGGTAAGGGTTAATGGAATGCCTTTTAACTGATTTTGGAAAATATTCAGAAAATCCAAAATAGCCGCCGGAAAGTGATCAATCAAAATTCTATATGCAACTACTAAGGCCTACTGCCCTAGGCTCATTCCAGCTAGTCTGGTTGAAATCGCCCACGTAGTTAATGAGTAGACAATTTTCAGCCATTTTTTCGGAAAATTCAAGATGGCCACTGAATAAATTGACCAATCAAAATTCTATATACAAGCTCTGAAGCATAGCACTTTAGGGGCCTTCCAGCCAAGTTTGCTAGAACTCGTTCAAGCGGTTAATGAGGAGTAGCCTTTTAACTGATTTCCCAAAATTTTCAGAAAATCCAAGATGGCCGTCGTAACAATGGACCAATCAAAATTCTGTACACATGTTCTGAAATCTACCCAGCCAGTATCCTTCCGGCCAAGTCTGGTTGAAATTGCTCAAGCAGTTAATGAGGAGTAGCGTTTTAAACGATTTCCCACCATTTTCCAGAAAATCCAAGATGGTTGCCGGAAAAATTGACCAATCAAAATTCTGTATATAAGTTCTCACGCATTCTAGGCTAGGGTTCTTCCATCAAAGTTTTATTGAAATTGGCCCAGTGGTTATCGAGGAGTAGGCTTTTAAGTGATTTCCAGAAAATCCAAGATAGCCACCAGAAAAATTGACCAATCAAAATTCTGTATACAACCGTTGAAACCTACCAGCCTGTGTATCCTTCCAGCCAAGTCTGGGTGAAATTGCTCAAGCAGTTAATGAGGAGTAGCGTTTTAAACAATTTCCCACCATTTTGGGGAAAATTCAAGATGGCCATGGGAAAATGGACCAATCAAAATTCTGTATACCAGTTCTGAAGGATACCACGCTACGGTTCTTTCATTCAAGTTTGATTGAAATCCGCCTGGTGGTTATGGAGGAGTAGGCGTTTAAGTGATTTCCAGAAATTTTCAGAAAATCCAAGATGCCCACCGGAAAAATGGACCAATAAAAATTCTGTATACAAATTCTGAAACATACCAGCGTACTATCCTGCCAACTAAGTCTAGTTGAAATTGTTAAGTAGTTAATGAGTAGCGTTTTAAACAATTTCCCGCAATTTTTTTGGAAAATTCAAGATGGTCGTCGAAAAAAATTGACCAATCAAAATTCTGTATACAAGTTCTGAAGCCTACCACCATAAGGTCCTTCCAGCTAAATTAGGTTGAAATCTAAGTAGTTAATGAGGAGAAACATTTTAAAGCAAAAGTTGATGGATGGATGGACGGACGCCGGATGAACGGTCGCCATGCCATAAGCTCACTTGGCCATTCCGGCCAGGTGAGCTAAAAATCGTGCACGCCTAACTCTGATCTTTCACTGTGTCAATATCAAAGAAATCATCTCCCAACAAATTTGTTGAAAAATGAACACCAGTTCATCTCTATAACAGTCGTGTATACATACCTGAACAGCATCAGATTATCTGTACAATAGGTCAACAATGAATAAAAATGCATGGGACATATACTATCTAGGACAAATTTTTGATTTGAACACTGACATAGATAGTGATACTGGTTCACCTCCCCACATTCTAGGACAGGTACATGTTACATATGTCATGTACTATATTGATATGCGTAAATAAGAAAACTACATTTATCCACATGTTTCAGGGATATTACAACCCTTCTCTCAGGATCGCTCCTCCGAAACCGCTTGATGGAATTAAATCGATTTTGTATGTGAGCTACCCATATATGTGATTACGGATTGCAAGATGTCATTTATATTAGGCTCCCACCCCATCCGAGTGTGGGGATAGGCTGGAATTCGGGACAGAAAGTAAAAATTGGCAGAATTCAACCAAATTGGTATGTGAGCTACCCATATGATTGAGAATTGCCAGACAATGTTTACATGAGGCGCAAGGATTGCAGATCTGCACTCTCTTGTTTTTGTCACATTGCAAAAACTGTACAGATTTTCAAAAAAAGATTTCCCCAGATTTTGCCCTGCCCTGTGTTAAAAAGTTCCTTCACTGAGTTAAAAGTTGCGTCAAACTGGATCAGTAGTTTTAGAGATACAGTTCCGGATACAAACACACGATCCACACAGTCACATGATCGCAATACCCTCTTCCCGGCCTTACAGGGTGAGGACAGTTATACACACTGCCTCTAGCCATTTAACCCTCATATCAGCCAAAAAACAGCTTTTGTAGTGGTCTTGAGAAATGTCCATTTGCAGAACAAGAGAAGACTAATTTTGAAAATTTACCACTGGAATGACTGGCTCGATAACCAAGCGAGACATCTCAGTGGTATCTTTTCAAAAATAGTCTTCTCTTGGTCTGCAAATTGACATTTTATTTGAAAAAATTGAAATTTTCTTAAACAAATTCAAGGCTTAAAGGGTTAACCCCTCGAATTTATTAAAGACAATTTATATTTTCCCATAGTAAATGTCCATTTGCAGACCAAGAGAAGACTGTTTTTGGAAATTTACCATTGGAATGACTTGCTCAATTATCTAGCCAGTCATTCCAGTGGTAAATTTTCAAAAATAGTCTTCATTTGGTCTGCAAATGGGCATTTCTCAAGACAACTACAACTGCAGAAGCCGTTTTCAGCCGATATGAGTATTAAAGGGTTTTAATGATCAGGCAAGCCACAATCAGCCTTTTCTATGCTCTTGAAACATCTTGATGAATGCCAAATTTGCAGGCCAAGAGAAGATTTTTTTTTTAATTTACCACTGAAATGATTGAAACGATAACATCATCAGCTTTTAACCCCTCCTGTGTCAACATCGCCTCAAAGCGCTCAAAATACTAGTTATATCAGCATTTTAATGTTCAACACTTTTCAAGAAATTTGAATATTAGAAGACTATTTTTTGCAAATTTTCCTCTGAAATTTTTGACCGGCTTGACCATTAAATGGGCAATGGTAATGACAACTCAAGCTTTGGCTTACCCAGTATCCATATGCAGGTCAAGAGAAGAGTATTTTTGAAAATTTACCACTGGAATGACTGGCTCGGTTACCAGTGGTTAATTTTCAAATATACTCTTCTCCTGACCTGCTAATAGACATGCCTATTTACAGTTCTGGCTTGCCTTGTTATGTTACGATTAACCCTTTCACCGTCAAATCCATGAAAACAGTAAATTCTTTATGATATAAAACTCATTCTATTGAATATTTTGAAATTAATTTGACTGGAAGACGATGCTGCCTAAGGCTTCCAGTCAAATTAAATTCAAAATAATCAAATGTTTTCCAGTATGTTTGCATTCAAAATCAGATATGGGGAATTCATCGGTGAACGGGTTAGCCGGTTAGGTGAAATAGTCTAGTCAGCTATCAAGCTAAGAATATGCTAGTTTTTGTGTCCTTTGAAGATTCAATTATATAATGCTAATGGGCTATTAGAGCTTCAATATACAAAACTGGTGCTAACCCTGAACAACATTGAAAACAGTTTTCTATATTCTATGCACATTCATGCGTACATGTATGTCTGTCACTTATGAAACACTTTGTTCAAGCGGTTAATGTCAAAGTGTTTCATAAGTGACAGACATACATGTACGCATGAATGTGCATAGAATATAGAAAACTGTTTTCAATGTTGTTCAGGGTTACCACCAGTTTTGAAAGAAAGAAATAAGCGGTACTACATGTATGCTTAAAGACCCAATACCTGGTAAATCTCAAAACTTAATAAACAGAAGAATGTGGATAAAACAGTTCTAGTGTGGAAATACTAGCACTAGAAAAACGTTTCTTATTAAAAATGACCACGTATTAGTAAAAATGATGCAAATTATGAATTTCACAAATATTAAAATTGCAAATATAAACAAAACTCACAAATTTCACAGAATGTCAGAGTATTTAGTAGGCCCTGGCGCTGTAGCGATATAGACAACTGATTAATTCGTTTGATATCGGCTCTATAAATTATAGTTGTTCAGCGCTCAGCGCTGTTAGGCTTTGTTCTTTGAGGCTGTACGGAGGTGGCGGGGGAGGGGGTGGTGTGGAGGATTCGCAGCACATTGGCACCACAATTTTCGGTGACTGTCTAAACATATTTACGATTTTCTAAGTTCGCTTCAATCTGAGTGATCCGTAAACAAATGTAGGATACTTGTATCTATTAATCCAGAGCAACAACATAACACATATGGGTGACATCGTCTGAATTTGTGTAAAACAATTAGTATGCATTAATAGTATACTACACCTGTTACATTGAATAAAAATATAAAAAATTTCCTAAATTTATGTTAGCTTGCAGGTAATGTCTCTTTAAAAAAGACGCGAGAAAAGAAATAGATTGCAAGTGAGGTGGAGGGAATCACACAGTACAGTAGAGCTTAGAAATAACTTTTAATATTTCCAAAACAAAAACATTTGTTAGTTCGTACAACTTTGAACATGATGTAAGAAATGTTTGGTTTCAAGAATATTTTGGACTTTATTCGATTGGAAGCCATTGCTATTGCTGCCTCAAATTAAGTTAAAAATATTCAACACTAAATTATCTCTGAGCTGTACTGTAAATATTAGTTCTACAGCATTTATTCAACATAAAATACAAGAGGCCCAAGTGGCCTGTATCGCTCACCTGCATCATAGGCATTTCAACCAGAAAAGCCATCAACAATAAGTAGAACCATACAGAGTTGAGCAGAATTATAACAAGAAAACAGAAGCCATGTTTCTTTATCTATCAACTACTTTTGAACAAAACTTAACGGCCCTTAGTCCCCTATCATATCTCCCAAATTTCGGCACAATCCGTTCAGCGATTCTGGATACGAAGTTGTTTTCAGGAAAACCAGGTCATCCAAGATGACTGCTAAAGCATTAGGCAATCAAGTTCCATTGAACAAACTGGATTCAGCTGTTTCCGTAAATAACCTGTCATGAGTCTTGAATCTATTCCCCATGCGGATTTGGAAAAGATTTTTAAAGCCATTTCATAAATCCAGGATGGCCGCCAGGCAAATTACAGACCAGCTTCATTTGAACAAACGTGTATCTCTATGCTCTAAGTATGTTTTCTGCCAAATACACTTGGAAATTTTCTATTGCTTTAGTACATGGGAGTTTCTAGTTGGAAAATGATCCATGATGGCCGCTAAAACATTTATCCGACAGTTTCCAAAATGGCAAATCTGAACTCAGAATGCCCAAACGCATATATAAAACCAATTTCGGCTTCAAGATTCGTTAAAATAAAAAAATTCAATATGGCCACCAAACATGCAACATTTTGATTGGGCCACGGCAGTGATATTTTTTGATGGATCAACTTCCCGTGAACAAATTTTAATGGCCCTTAGGCCCTAATCAAATCTCCCAAATTTCAGCCTGATCCTTCCAGCGGTTCTGAGTCGTTTTTGAAAAAAATAGGTCATCCAAGATGGCCACCGCATCATTTGGCCAATCAAGCTCTCTTGAACAAACTTGTTTCAGCTGTTGCCCTAGATCATATTTAATGAGTTTTCTAAAAATCGGCCAACACCCAAGATGGCCGCCGCCAAAATTGTCCGACCGGCTTCATTTGAACAAACTTGAATATCTATGCCCTAAAGATTGTTCCTGCCAAATATAATTGAAATCGGCCTAGTGGTTCTTGAGAAGAAGTCGTTTAAAGAATTCCCACGTTGCTTTACTATGGGCCCATTGCTTTACTATGGGACCCTATGGCGGGAAAACACACCAAGATGGTAGCCAAATTATTTATCCGACAGTCTCGAAAGTGCCATATTTGAACTCGCCACCCTGATAAGTATATATAGAGCAATTTTCGCCATTAAAATACATCAAATACAAAAAAAACCAATATGACCAACAAATGCTAAATTTTGATTGGTTGATGCCGGCCATGTTTTTTAACGTACGAAATTCCTTTGAACAAATTTGAATGGCGCTTGGTCCCTAAGCATATTTAATAAATATCAGCTCTATCCCTTCATCTGTCCGGGAGAAGTCGTTTTCAGGAAAACTATGTCATTCAAGATGGCCGCCAAGCAAATATGCCAATACGGTTGGCTTGAACAATCTTGGGTCTAACGTTGCCATAGATGATGTGTTATGAGTATTGAATCAATTCCTCTTGCGATTTTGGAGACGAAGATTTTTTAAAGTGTTTCTAAAAATCGGCCATTTTGGCCGGCGGCCATCTTGGATCATGACCGATCTGCTTCGTTTGAACAAACTTAGATCTTTATGCCCTATGAATGCTTCCTCCCAAATATAATTGAAATGGCCAAGTGGTTCTTAAGAAGAAGTCGCTTAAAGAATTCCCCATTGCTTTACTATGGGCCCATTGTTTTACTATGGGAGACTATGGCGGGAAAACAAACCAAGATGGCAGGAAAACCGTTTATCCGACAGTCTCGAAATTGGGATATTTGAACTGGCCACACTGATAAGCATATATATAGCAATTTTCGCCATCAAAATACATTAAATACACAAAAGCCAATATGACCAAGAAACGCTAAATTCAATGTACCTTTACATTTTATCCATCAATCATATGACAACATAAACAATGATGTGACGCGTAGGATGACGTAATAATCATTACGTCATGAGTTAATAGTCCATCAGGTTGTTCATGTATGAATTGTACTAATACTACTATTCAATAAACATGCTGTTAAATATTTTGAAACTAATTTAAGTGGGCGCTGTTGCTGCCATATACTGCAACAACACTCAGTCAAATTAGTTACAAAATATTCAACAACTTAACTGTATAGTTTTCAGGAAATTGAGTCAGCCTAGTCAGGCCATTCAGGGATTGATCAATCCCAACATGGTGATGTGTGGGTGGAGGTTAGCTAGTGATGGGCGGGGAATAGCTATATTCAACAGGATATTGATTAAATAGTTAAGACATACAATTCGTACAACAACGCAGTCTGTTTTCCACTATGCATTCGTGACACTTATTTACGTCATTCATGATGTCATAGATTGTGATGTCATTCCATATGCTACATAGTTGATTATGACGTCATATGATGGATCGATACAGTGGAAAGGTGAATGGGCTTTGCGAATAGCACTTAACTACTATCACTTTGTACTGTAAAGACCAGATAAATATACAACAAACTCTCTGCAAGGAATCAGATGAAGGAGATATACAATGAATTTACGTGGAATGGAAGCTATTGCTGCCTAAAGTCACAACAGCTCTCAGTCAAATTATTTTCAAAATATTCAACAACTGTCCTCTATATCGCTGCCTTGAAATGTAAATAACAGGCTTCAAGATCCAAGAAGTTAAGCTTTAACTGTTTTATCTCCTTAGCATGCTATATAAGATCTCACACCTTTACATAAATCCCCAACTCTCTATTCAAACAGTCTGCATGGTCAGTGACTCTAGTCAATAAAATATAATCTAAACACACTTGGATGTTAGATAATACACCTTTCCCACATTGACTTCATTACACCGGGATTCCCCTCAATCAACTCTTAGAGCAAAACTGCTGGCTGGTACCGCCGCCAACAAGCCGCTGACCAGCGTTGAGTTACTTTTGCACTAAAATACACCGCAATTTAAACCGTTCTTATGATAAACTAAAATCACTATATTATTTAAATCAGATATCATTGGAAAGTGCATTCAATTGCCAAAACATTAATGCATTATTTTTTATATTTTTGTAACATTTTCATTGAGTTATTTGTGTATACAAAATACACTATTCGACGATTCATTAAATCAAGTGGACAATAGCGGATGTTTTAAAATTGCAATCAACTGTATTCAATTTTATAAAACTATAAAAACTAATACAGAAATGTATAGAAAATTGGCTTACCTTTCCAATGATGTATGACTTCAATAATATTATGAACATAGTTTTTTCATATGCACTCCCTAAAGTGCACTGTATCTGATTCCCATAGTAAAGTGATGCTATTTGCGCGTCAGCTATCGCGGTTACCAGCCGGAAGTGGTATGCGCGATGCATTCCGGGAAGGTATTTTCCCAAAATACGCTAATGTGGGAAATGTCTATTGAAAGATTCAACATCCCAATCCTAATTACCTGTTTGAACTTCCAGAAACTTGATTTCAGGAGATTTTAATGAAGCCTGTTGAATATTTTTTACCAATTTAACAGCAGATTATTGCTACTTTAGGAAACATTAAGTCTCTGTTAACCCAATAATTTGTATTTGATCAACCGTATTGAAGCAAAAAAAATGTCTCTTCCTTAAGCGATTCTTCTTCTTGTTGTTTCTGTGAATTCCTCCTGTAGCATATATGTAGAATGATCACAACCTCTACAGTAAATGTAACCATAAATAACTATAAGTTGTTACTGGACATAGGATTCGCCGATTAGTCCAGATCGTCACACTCATCATCTGTATCTACAACTGCTGGCATTGTGCGCCTCTAGGCTTGTGCGATTATTGCGTTAGCCATAACACCAAAAGAATGTCAATGACAAAAATTGCAATGGTGTTTAGAAAAGGCCATCTGAATGGCAAGAGAAAACTATTTTTGAAAATGTATCACTGGAATGCCTAGCTCGATTCTTGCCCTGCACCTGGACATACATTCACTAAGCAAGATGTAATTTTTCATGACTGATCGCATTAAAAAGTAATTGAAAGTCAGGTTTTAAAATATGCAATAGAAAGTAGTCACGATTATTTGATTATTTAACTTTTAATCATATAAATTCACAATTTAAAACAATCACGATTTTCGATTTAATCACGTAATTGTGCAAAGCCTATGCGCCTTAAAGTGTCAATCTGGGCCTCGTAGTTGGACTTGGACTGGAAGCTATTGTTGCCTAAAGTAGCAACAGCTTTTTACTTTCCCGGTATAAGTGAGCATGGCACCGTATATGTTGACTAAAACATTACACCAACATGCAGCAAGCCCGTGAAAAGGAACATCTATCTCTGGAAACAGGCCAGCATTGACGAGATGAAAAGTGCATGTACGTTATATTCCAAAATAACTTCCTCACATAACATAAAACCTCTAGTTAAGTACATCAAATGTGGGAAGAGATCAGAGACGACCTGCTCAATTACCTCAATAAGTCAGTATCATCTAAAATGACATCAACAAGATACATCCAGCCATGGATCAATAGAGGTAAAACAACTCCCAAGAAGGAAATAGAACAGCTACATTCAAGCGAGTAGAACAAATAATGAATCTGATTTTAAAAACTATAAGAAGTTGAAGAAGCAAACTCGGTCTTCATGTAAACATGCGTATAATGAATATATTACAAATATCATCAGCCCTGATTCAACCAGTAACCCAAAGAGATTATGGAGCTTTATGGCCTGAACTTAAATGCGGACCTGCCTAGCCCTATAAACTCAATCAGTAATTTTCAATGGCAAAACCATGATTTTCAGTAATTTCACCATGTCAATCAGTAATGGTATTTCGGTAGTTTTCAGACGTTTTCAGTAAGTCAGTAATCACATAAGGCAATTATAAATGCCCACATCCTGAAAACGTACGAATTAATGAAAATTGAAGGCTTTAATTATCACACACACACGCGCGACACACTCCGCACGCCCTTATCCTTCAAATTTAATCAGAAGTTTCTTTGTGTCTGACCGTACTGAGTACGCATCCTTCTCTCAAATAGTCTTTGCTGTTTTTAGGTCTCTTAATAATCTCTCGGCACTGAATCCTAGGTCTATCTTGGTGGTGTCTTTGTGCAGAGATTTATCTGATACATCAAGCATAATCAATTTTGTGACAGACTTTGCACTGTTACTCAGATCTATCATGCATCTATCCATTAAGGATATTAATACTTTCTGAAGGTCATCAGCAAGAAATGGTAACATCGGCATGTCTGTCTGGTACTTGGTTAGGAATGGTGAAATCTCCTTCGCGATAGACAAAAACACATTAGCCCGTACTAGGAATAGCTTGTCTTTTACAGCATCCTGAACTACACTGAATGACTCACATTTTGGTTCATTGATGTCATCTTTCTTTGTGCTGGCTGCTTCGACAAATTTACCAATGTGTGGCCAGATTTCTAACACACATTCAATTACAGGAACATTTTCTAGCCATCTATGCTTACAAAATTGCTTGGGAAATACATTTGAACCGGTCACAGAAGTATAATCCTCGCGACGTGCTGGACAAAACTGAATATTTACACTTTCCCATGATCGCGGTAGCATAAGAAATTTGAAAACTATACAACAAAATTTATCTCACTTTACTAACATAATATATATATATATAAAATCATTTTCGCAATACTCACATGAATATTGATTACATCCAATTGATCAAACATATGAAAATCGCGAGAATAAATAGTTATTTTCAGGATTCATGTTCAGACATGTATTAATTAGTCAAGCTCCCTGTAATCACGATGTACCAGAGTTTTCTATGCAGTTTATACAATCACAGCGGTTACCGGGACCGGGACGCAATCCAAACTTGTTCAGACACGTAGTGCTCACGCGCGAAACGTTCCCGGTAATCGCGATGTATTGGAGCTTGGCGGTTACTGGTACCCAATCCAGACTTGCGAAACCAGGAACAAGGAAGTGTTTGTTGACAAAATGGCTGCCGGAAAAAATTACAAATCCCGCTATTTTAATTTTCCATACCTTTTCCATAGCGGTACCGCGAAATATCTAATTTTCCCTAGCTTTTCCAGTCCTGGAAATGGTTTTCTTAAATTTCCATACTTTTTCCAGACTTCCATACCGGCGTGGGAACACTGGATATAGCCGGCTTTCCAGGCCTGGTACTTTAATTTTCAATTCCATTACTTTCCAGTATTTCCATGATAGCTACATGACCAGTACGAACCCTGACTAGGATGGGGCACAGGGGAGCTCACTCTTCCGGGCCAAAAATAAATGTGTTCATTTTTTGGTCAGAAAATTTCTGCGAAATCGGGGGGGTCTCTTTCACAACTTAATGCTTGATTGGTTGACAAAAAAAATTATCCAATCAAAAAGAAGGAATAATAACTCTTCTGTGCATCGAAGGCATACATTAAATTGCTTGATATCCTACAAACAGTAAGAATATAAAAAATTAGTTGTCAAAAACCTATAAAAAATCAGCGCACGGTCATAAAAAGTTGATTAAATTATCGAGGAATATTCTTAGAAAACAATGATATGTATTTGAGACTTCTATTTCATGGTAAAATAGGTTTTATGAGTAGATTTTGAAGGGTACCTAACTCAGATTGTTGTCATTTGCCAAAATCAAAATGGCGGACATGTAAGGAGAATTTTAACGTAGCAAGTTCTATCACACATTTAATTTGTTTTTATTCATATATATTTAAAAGATACATAGGTAAGCCTTTAACATGAAAGTTTTTATTCATTCCATGTGTTTTTACTACATATATTTATATCTTAATTTTTATTTATTCAAAGGTTTAACATAACCTGATTTTCAAAAGGGCAACTAAACTTTGGCTGTTAATAGTACACTGGGCAACCATGATAAATACTCGGACAAATAGTATTATACTGTGTTTTTGATACCTACTGACTAACTTCGTTTTAAGGCATTTATTTATTTAACTATTAGAAAAAGTAACCAGGATGCTCAATGCCATTTCTCAATAATTGTGGCCATTCTTCAGAATTTACTTAACAAAGCAATAGTGTTACTAATTTTCTTTGTCATTTAGCTCAACGGGAAACCTGAAAATGCATGAAATGGCATCATACATTGACTTGTGGGCAACTACATCTTTTCATTTATTTCTAACCCTGTCATCATTCATGATCGTATCATTGCATATGACCTAAGCCTATTGCTTTTGTCCCAGTAATTTCAATTTAGTTTTACTGCTTTTATATGACTGAAGAGGTTGTGTTCAAGCAAAACAAATAAAACACACTATGCTACAAAGTACAAGTACAAATAGTGAAATACAAGATTACACTTTACAAGCATCCTGAAGTTGGCACGGTTACCACAACCAGGGTTTGTACACCTTTCTGGTATTAAAGTTCCATGACTTTTCCATGACCAAAATTAACAAACTCCATGACCTCCAAGAATTAATATCTAGCAAATTTGTGTTTATGACATAGATACATAAGTTACGACCCGAGCTATTCTGTAAAATATCTGAATATCGCATCTTGCAACAACCAAACCAGTCTTGTTTTGATAAGCTGTTGCTATAATTTTCATTGCATTGAGGTGGCAATGGAAATTAATGCCTCAGATTTCTTAATTTTGCACGATTACCATTTTCCATGACTTTTCAAGGACCTATGAGAAAAAATTCTGATTTTCCATGACTTTCTAGGCCTGGAATTCAGATTTTCAAATTCCATGACTTTCCAGGATTTCCATGACCAGTACAAACCATGCAACCAATCACTTTCTTACACATCTGTAATCTTTAATTTTGCGTACATTAACAGCCACATCAACAAATTCCATATAGCGTTCATAAACAATTTTATCCAGGTGGTCGGTTTGGTTTGGGGATTGGGGGAGGGAAAGTGTCACCCACTTCTTGATCTTGATAAAGAATTTTTTACGGCGTTACGTGGATACGCCTGTTTACCCTTTGACATGTTTGAACATGAAGGTTCAGATATAAAAATTAAAATCTTGAGCCAGTTTAGCCTTTAGGAGCTCTTAAAAATGTAATAGATCCATAGGTTTTACATTTTCATGTCTAGTTTTTCATGTTCAAACGCAAAGGGTAAACATGAGCACCCACGTAGTACTAAACAATAAACAAGCATGTGTGCCCTAGATTTGTTACAATACCATTATCCAGTCTTGAGATATATGCTTATTAAAAAGAAATTAACAGATAGAGTGACATACCGACTTTTACCAGCTTCTGGTCTCGGCTAAAATATTTTAATCCATCATCCAGATCAAGGGGTGAGATACTTAATTTTTTTAGCTGCGACCTGCAATTAGTATAAAGTTTTATGTCTGTCGGTATAATGTTTTGACAAAGTCTATATGCTATATCTCAAGCATGTCAAGATTGGATAATTGGGTAATTTTCCACCAGAATTTTTCCGCTGGGTAAAATTTGATTGAGGTTCAGTAAACCTTCATGTCCCTTAGTTAGTTAGTCAATCACAAAAGGTAAATCGGATGTATTAAAAAAAATTATTGATCTGATTTGGCCCAAATTTTCACTTAACGGAGGAACCTGTCATGCAAGAGGATTTCCAGATGTTGGCCATGTTCCGGATAAAAGAATCCATATCAAGATCGGATGAAATTCTGGATCTGTGGATATCTCAGAAACTACGGCTGTGGTTTGGATCAAATTTTAACACAGGACTGGGTATGGCCATACGCTGAACGGATCTGGCCGAAATTTCGGAGATATGATTAGGAACTAAGAGGGTCATTAGAATTTGTTCAAGGGAAGTCGATACGTAAAGAAACATGGCTGCTGTGATTTACAATTCTGGCCAACTCCTATGGGTTCTACTTAAATAGCTGATGGTCTTTCTAGTTGAAATCCCTATGTTCCAGGTGAGCAATACAGGCCCCATGGGCCTCTTGTTTTCTAATATGATGTACTAGCAAATTAATTGAAGATTAGCATAAAATTAGTATTAAATGTAACTTGTAATATGATGTTTTTATCCCGAAAAATTTATCTTTTCAAGCACAAGGAATATCAAAATCCTAATTTGAAAAGCACTTATATTGAATATTTTTTGACACTAATTTGACTGGGAACTGTTGTTGGCAGCAATTGCATCCTCTCACCTTTCCTGTATATGATAATTTTGAAATCGTGAAACTGGAATTTCAAGGCTTCAAGTGGCCCCTTTTAACACTATAACTGACCAAAAATGGTTTCTGAGAAACCTCTATCTGCCCATTTGCAGAACAAGAAAATTATGTTTGAAAATTTACCACTGGAATTACTGGCTCGGTTATTGAACCAGTCATTTGAGTGGTAAATTTTAAAAAATAGTCTTCTCTTGGCCTGCAAATGGACATTCCCAAATACCACTACAGAGGCTGGTTTTGGACGGCTTTGTTAAAACCCTTGGACGGCTACAAGTTTTCATGATGTGGTTTTCTTATATTTTAAGTATTTGAGCCAGTCATTCCAATAGTAAGTTTTCTAAAATAGTATTTTCTTGGTCTGCAAATAGACATTGCTCAATAGTGAATATGACTTTAGAAGCCATTTTGGGTCGTGCTTTTGTCAAGTCTTCATCATGGCGGAGTGGGGAGTTATGCTTTTAAGCTAATTAACAACCTGGCTGAGCCATGGATTAATAATTAAAATTGAGCACAAATGATTTTAAAAATAAGACAAATTTATGACAACTTTAGCACTTTGTCAAGTCAAATTCTTGTTACCATAGAAATTTGATATAAAAAAAATACTAGACTATAAACTGTCACACACACACACATCACTACATTACAACTTGTATACATTGTTATAAAGCCCGAGCCCATTTTCCCTATAAAAGTAAGCTAAAAATCATATTTTATTCTATATATCTGGTCACATTGTATGTTTTTTGTTTTTTGTTCTGGTTTGGTATAGGTACCGACCGTGTTCATGAAAAAAATTTTTACATAGATTACAAGGTAATTTTTATGCATAACCAAAAACAATCCTAATCTTTTTTAGCTCACCTGGCCCCACAAAATGAAAAATTTAATAAATATGAAACAACAAGTCAGCTTGAAAAAGTTTGTGGATTTGTACTTTAATGATGCCAGTGACGATCTTCCAGCCAACTGACGCCTGATCCAGCTTGGCCGCCTTGTCCCTCGCAATTCTCTCCAAGCATGCACGATGATCACGATTGAACTCTGCCACCTAGTCAATAATTACCAAATTTGGCAGACTTACACTATGACTATGATAGTGTAAGTCTGCCAAATTTGGTAATTATTTTTCAATATATATAAAAAACCGGTTGCCCCAGCCTACCCTGACTACTATACATGGGAATTATAATATGTAGGACATTTCGACCATATACAAATTCGTCCTATTTATTTAAGCAATAAATGGTGTCTGCGTTCGCATATAGCCCTATTTTAATATGTGATATGAGTGGAAAATAAACGACACATTAAATTAGATCATAGATGCAACCTGTTAGTGTTACCTGACTGGAATACTTAGTCTTAAGTCAGTCACGAAAACCGATTACGACACGCGTTATTTAGCTCACGATTCGACAGTGCACATACAAACCTACGTTCCCCCTTCTTTTTCTTCTTTGTAAGCCGCTATCCAAGTGTGTTCTCTAAATATGCGGCTATAATTTTAGATTACGTAAAGCATGCAAGACTGACAAAACTATTTATTTACTGCGGAAGCTCTTTTTTATATATAACATTGCGCATGCGCAGTACTAACCCGTCAATCCTACGTAAAAATGCGAGAATCATCTAAATCTAAAATATGCATAGTCATGTACTAAATATAAAAATAAAAAAAAGAATAGGCCAAAAAGGGGATTTGTAAAGCCGCCAAATCGCAATATCAGTTAATAATGCAATGTTCAGTAGCAAAAATCCAAATTCAATTATTAACGATAATAATCGTTATACATTATCTTTGATTATGGTCAAAAAATATATATTGATCTTCATCTTGTGATTTTTTGGTCTCAAAATTGCAGACTCATTATGAGTAAGCACGATTTCTTTTCCATTTCATTCTGCAACTCCCAGGGAAACGCCCGTCCGTCAGTCCGTCTGATTCTTGTCCGGAGCAGATCTCGAAGAGTTTTGAACATACACTCACAAATTGTTTTTCAGCAGATATATTACCTGTAGACGAAGTGTCATGATTTGAAAGCTTAAAATGTGTCAAAATTTTCTTGTCCAGGACAGATCTCGAAGAGTTTTGAACCTCTACTCACAATTTTTTTTCCTTCATTAGATGTGTTATGTGTAGGCGAACTGTCATGATTTCGGTTCGGCAAGATCTGCCCATATTCTCCAGAGTTATCTCCCTTGAAAGATTAAAATTGTCTTGTCCAGGCCAAATCTGGAAGAGTTTTGAACCTACACTCACACATTTTTTCAAAAGATGTGGTACATATAATCTAGGTAATCTAGGTAAAGTTTCTGAGCACAGGTTTATAAAACCTCTATGCTCAGCTCCTATGCACTAATAAACTTGTTGATCCTAAATTTCCGGTTTTGTCTGACTTAAATTTTTAGAATAATGCCCTCTTCTGTTTTTGTATTTACATGAAGCTGGCTATAGATTGAAGGAGATTTCAATTTTCCTTTCTCCGAGATCTAACAATACTCACCACTCTACCACCTCCGACACAAGCCATCCCGACAGCTGGCCCCAGGACCATAGAGCCAGTAAGCCCCACCGACTCCTGGAATCGGGCACTCGGCTCCCAACCGCCGAGCACCCGTCTGCCATGAAGCTCACATTGCCCGCACAGCCATCAAACAAGAGATACCCATAGCTTGCCTCCGTGGGGCTGGGAGGCTGGGTCCGTAATAGAATGGTGAGTATTGTTAGATCTCGGAGAAAGGGAAATTGAAATTTCCTTCATTCTCCTTCGATCAATACTCACCATTCTATTACTTCTAATATACACCAGATTTAGACAGTAACCTGGTGGGAAGGGGTACGCCATCAATTGCTACTTTTGCCCCTTGGAGAAAGAGCTGGACTTAAACTTGATTAATGAAGACCTAAAAGGACCATCAAGTTAACGGAACCGAATCACATTCGCATCACTGCTCCCCCACCCCTTTTTTTTCTCCTAAGAAAAGGGAGAACTCACGAACATGCATCTCGCCTAAAACACAAATATGCCAAGAGGGTTAACTGCTCTTTGCATATATCAGCCTAAGAATGAGCATGAATATATAAGATGAATGTACCTGATATATAGACATAATACAAAAACTCTCAATCTTGAATTACCTCATGATATTTGAAGAGTTTTGAACCCAATAAATTTTTTTTTTCAAAACATGTGATACGTATAGGCGAAGTGTCATGATTTTGTTTTGGCATGATCCGCCCATATTCGCGGGAGTCATGATTTCATTTCGGAAAAATCCTCGTAATATTCTCGGGAGTTATTTCCCTTGAATGATTAAAATTCGTCCAAATTTTCTTTTCCTGGCCAGATCTCGAAGAGTATTGAACTCGCAATTTTGTTTCCGTCACTCACAGATGACCTAACAGTTGTGTTAGGTATAGATGAAGTCTCATGATTTCCTTTCGACACAATCTTCGCATATTCGTGAGAGTTATGTCCTTGAAAGATTAAAATTCATCAAAATTTTCTTGTCCGGGCCAGATCTTGAAGACTTGAACCTATACATTTACAAAAAAATTTCCGGCAGATGTGTTAGGTATAGGCGAAGTGTCATGATTTCCTTTCTGCACCCCCCCCCCACCCCACCCCCACCCCCATACTTGCCAGAGTTATCTCCCTTAAAATACAAAATTTGTCAAGGTTTTCTTGTTTTCATTGGATCTATTATGGATAGATTAAGGGCAAAATCTGCCCATATTTGCCAAAGTTATCTTTCTTGAAAGATTAAAATTTGCCAACATTTTCTTGTCCAGTCCAGATCTCGAACAGTTTTGAACCTACACTCACAATTTTTTATTCATCATATGGGATAGACGAAGTGTCATAATTTCGTTTCGACAAAATCCACCCATATTTACCAGAGTTATCTTCCTTGAAAGATTAAAATTCATCAAAATTGTCTTGTAATTGTAATGATCAATGCAGCTGTTAAGACTCAAGATTTTTGGTGATGTCTTTACAGTGAATTCCAAATGTGTACCTAATAGAAATTTCCCCCCCCCCCCCACCCCCCTTCTTATAGAATTATCAAAGAAAAACTTGTTGAGTTTCACTAAAACTCTTGTTCATCATGCTTGGAGGGCATTCCGGTAAATGCAGTCCCACGATATTCACAACAATGCGTATGCACTTTGTGTGTGATATCCATTTCCAAAACAATTAAATTCCACCCTACTGATGGCCGTATTTAGATATGTGGGGGGCCAAGGGGCAAAGAATGCGCCGGGGTGGGGGGGGGTCTGGGGGTCCTCCCCCATAATTTTTTTTACATCTAGGTGCTCTGAGACGGCCAGAGAGTCTACTTTTAGGGTGAATTATGGCGCTTTCTTTCGTTGTAAAATTATTTTATTTTGCAAATTTTCGTAATTAACATTGTTGACGAGCACCAAACAAGGATTGGGGCCCCCACAAATATTAGAATAGAATTATAATGCATGATTAAGAGTTCTAAACTAACAAAGTTTGCTTTAAATGTCCTGTGACTTCCAAAGAAGTGCATATTTTTTTTTTCATTTTTAAATTGTGGGGGCCCCACCGCACGCACGCACGCACGCACACACACACACACACACATACTTTGAATTCTACGTTGTACTATTATTTAATGATCAGTAGTTTCAATTCCTGCTTGTTTTTTTTGTGTCAAAACGCGATATATCCCGTATTTAGCATACCCCTATTTTCTTGTCAAAACACGATAAACACCATTCATGATTTTTTGCAAAACACGATATATCCGTTAGATCAATCAGAGGTCACCATTCACGATTTTTTGCAAAACACGATATATCCATTAGACTAATCAGAGGTCAGCTATTGCAACTATGTCACGCGCTTCCACATCGTCCACGTGCTTAAAGTGATTATTTGTCTGTGCGAAAAAACGTGTATTTATGTAAGTTATTATCAAAATTATGGTCAATATGAACTCTTGATGAACATAGCGAGCCAGTGATGGTCTCTCCTGTGGGACGTAAGCGTAAGAACAATCCAGGTAATTCTAAAAGGAACGGAGAGAAAAAATTTCGCCATAGTGGAGCAGGACAAGCTGTTGGTATAGCCTGCAATCAGAATTCACCTCGCTGCCAAGCGACTGGTCCGTCTGACTGCTGCTGACCTGATTTACAGCAATGAGCAGCTCTATAAATCGCAAGACAAAGTAACCCAGGATGCAGTCATATTGAGCTATTTAAATGTCTCTAAAGCATCTCGTATACTAATAAAAGATGAAAACAGAAAAAAATCCAGAGATCTCGCGGTTAAGTATTTCATCCTGACCGAAGCAAAGAAAATCGCTGTCTGCACGGCTACTTTCATAGCAGTGCTTGGTAAGTAAGATTAATGCAGGCTCCATAAAGCCCACTAGTCTGATTATGATAACACGGTTTATAGGGTCAAGGCTGGGCCAATATTGGGCTGATATATTCTGTATCGTCCCAGTATTTGACAGGTACTGGACCAGTAAATAAAGCCGCATTATCAGGGTATCTAACTTAAATGCAGCCATAGAGGTCTTATATATATTTTGAAATTGTTTTGACTGCATGATATTGCTGCTTTAGGTAACAACAGCCCTGAAAACACGGCTTACTTGGGCTACTTGGCTGGTACCGGGTCAATACCGTCAGTACCGGTCCAGTAAGCCGTGTTATCGGGGGTGGGTGGGTGAGTTTTCAGTCAAATAGTTACTAAATATTCAATCACATATTTCGTACATGGCAATACATCTGTCATAGCTGGTCTGTAGTGTTAATGGTGTAGTAGTAGTAGTAGTGGTGGTGGTGGCGGCGGCGGCGGCGGTAGTAGTAGTAGCAGCAGTAGTAGTAGTAGTAGTAGTAGTAGTAGTAGTGTAGTTCGGATCGACCGGGCGGGTACCGGCCGTACCAGCTAAGCTGGGTACGCGCCGCCCGTCCTGGATTTGTTCCCTGAACACGCCCCCCCCCCCCCCCCGGGTAGAGCCATAAGCGTATATGAGCGTATGAGAGAGATTGCGTTATAAAAATGACAGTCCGTTAAAGCGCATAGTGCGCATGCGCACGCTTAGACGCTATTTTTACAGAGCACATAGTTTACGACCAAGATGGGATGACGCTTTTAGTGTACCGAGATGGTACCATGTAATCTTTCTTAATTACTTGTTCCCGCCGAATCTGGCATTAATCAAGACCAGAATTCGACTGGCTTTCTAAATCTGTAAGCCATTTCAAAATCGGTAAAGAAATGGCTGAGTTATCTACGGAAAACCCTTGATTATCTTTAAAATATTGCCGTGACGTCATAACCACGTGGGCGCAGAACTTCTAGAATGTTCTAGACCATTCGACTGCGCTATTATTAGCTACGCGCTGATTGGCTGTTGCTCAACCGATGATTGTTTGGAGCTTGGCCTGTGACGTCACGAGTATTATAAAAGGAGACGCGATCCAGAGATCGAGCGCATCCTCGGCCAAGGGCCGAACAGGTTGGACATGTACCAGCTACTATCAGCGCGACAGACAATACGCATTTCGCTTTCTGTCAGTTTTTCTCCTGTGGCTAAAAGTTACCCAACCCACTACCGCACTAAAACAATTTTGTAACTCTCTTCTTGCGGGAGCGATTTGGAACTTTCTAATTATTGTTTACGAATATCAAGATCTACTTCGGAACACAAACTTGCGTTGAGGCCTTTACGGCCTGAATATGTGATTCTACAGATGTAGAGGCAGAGATGTTCTTTGGTGGATGACTCGCCGGATCTGCCGGCCACGCCAAAAAGTGGTATTTCAACCGTCGCCGCACTGATGTCGTGCAGGTTCTTCTAACTTTCGACCGCACCAAGTAAACTTTGCCCGGTGCATCTTCAGAGCTGGCTGACGTACCCAGCACTGCTAAGCTTTGTTTTGTATCTTCATTTGCATCTAACAACCCCCGCTTGTGATCGGGTTGTTGTCAACTTCCATCTGTACCATCGTTGTACGGGAACTTTCTTCACAGCAGTAATGCTATTGTATCTCCTACTGACTGCTCGTTAGACATTCTGTATTGTGATTACAGTCTTGAGTTCGATCCGCTCCCGCCATAGGCAGCTTGCGGGAATCCTGTTTGCGGGAACCAACCTGCGGGAACTTTCCAGCTTCCTGAGAATGCGTCAACTCACGTCAACCAAAGAATGACGTATCAATTTCAGTAACACGATAGCCAAACTTAAGAATGACTACCGAGTATTCAAGTACCTATACTTAACATTTTAATTATTCCGTTAAATGTACTCTTCTAATTATATCATATCCGTATAAACAGTCCCGATGACTAAAAGGTACTGTAACGGTCTCAGGACCGCTAGTTATAATTTCTGTATATGTTTATAGTTATTCCCATTCTCTGTAAGGTGTTTTCACTAACCGCACCGTAATAGGTTCATTAACCTGTACTAAGGCTATATAATTCTGATCATTTTACACTGTATTGATTGTTCTGGTTAGTTTATATATATGGCCAGTAGCCATCAGTTCATATGTTTTGTTTATGTGTAGAAAATATAGGACTGCAGTACACGTATGAAACACTATACAGCAACATTTATATATGCAGCACTTTCTCCCGCCACCAACAATTTTTCACTGATTTCGCTGTCTGTGCTATAACTCTGTTTAGCCCGGCATGCTACCGACTAAACCATTTCTATTCAGCTCGATAGGATAGGTTTAATATGACTAGAGACACTTTCTTCGTTAAGAAATCTGTAGTATACTCTTCTCTTCCGGTAGTGCGATAATTTAGCCCCGCACTCCGGCAAGATTCATAACTCTAAGATTTTGTCTCTCTTCATGTTCCACTCAGCCTTGTGGCTTCTTAATTCTTTGGATGTCCCTATCCGCACCATGGGCTGGTCCGACCCTGGGAAACTGTTGGGGTGTCCGAGCGGTGATGGTCAGGGTGTGGTGTCACATACATTCCCTCCGTATCTTCGGACACTTAGTAGTTAGCACTTTTGACAATGTAGGAAAGCACTGCGAAACCATATCTTAATTATTATTTTATTTGCTGAACAATCCTCCTGCACTGCAGTGCAAAACTGGGCAGCTTGTGCATAAACCTAATGACAGGTTAAACGGTTAGTTCCATAGGACCCGGTGATGGGCGAGATGCGTATCCCCACCGAGTTCCCCAAAAAATAATGTCTGGGCATGATATTTAGATCTGCCACGCCCTCACGGGAAGGACATTTACGGTGGGTATTCATCTCTCTTAACCCCACCATAATGATAGATCAGTTGCCTAAAATGCTTTTGTGAAAAGTAACCAGCGTCTTGTGACGTTTTATGTGGTTACGGAGCGAGATGTCCGGATTCTTATCCGGTTCGGGGATCTTACTAGGTAACATGTATGAGCGCTGTCTTCAGTATTGATGTCTTAGGGCATCCGTTCTCAATGACAGCCGTATCTAACAGCTAGGTAGACACCCGCCATTTGCGGCCTAAAATAGTGCATCCGTTCTCAATGACAGCCGTATCTAACAGCTAGGTAGACACCCGCCATTTGCGGCCTAAAATAGTTCTAGTCTCTAAAAACTAAATGTGAGGTTAGGCTTAGAAGAAGGCCCGCATAAATAAAAGCGGCAATTACTAATTCAGCATATTGAGAATTACAGAAGACGGTGACGTGGGAATCCTGTGGGAATCACTCGTCCCGTCTTCACGTAAAACAGCATGCAACCGTATAGTCATAATCTCACTAGGTATGGTCTTTTCTTTGCAGCATTTTGGTTAAATATTAGAGTGGGCACCTTTCGGCCACTACTCTTCTCCCGCTTTAAGCGATGGCAACATTTTCTTGTGACAGAGGCCCACACGAGGCACTTGCCTCTCGCAAAGATTCAGTGATGACGGTCCACGCGAGGATAATACTCCTCACCCAAACTAGCACTAGGAGTAGTGCCCGCGTGAGGCACCTGATTTTTCGTCCGAGATAATCTTCTTTCCTTTCAGCTTAGAGGTATAGTAACTTATATTAAGTTAATTAGTTACGTCTCGTGTACGGGAGCCTCCCTTGCTGGGATACCTCTGCAGACCTACAAGTTTGTGTGGTACCGCCGGGAGCCCCATGTTTAAAAGTTCATCTGGCTGTCTCTATGTCTTGGATTTTCATATGCTCCTCATTTTTATCTAGCATACTCGACAGTCTGTTTAGATAAAAACATTGTATAGACTTATATTTTTAGGTCACCAAATCAAATCTTGTAAGTCCATAGATCACGAAATTGCTATGGTCAGGCATACTGGTGACACAAACTCTTGCGAAGAGACAGTTGTGTTTAATGTTCGCGACAATAGTCGCACGGCCCCACCGGAATGATTGAGTTCCACCGGCCTTAGGAGCCGGTTTTTGTTACCCGTAGGGCAGTCTCGTACAGGATCTGTCACCCCGAGACCGGATGCTAACCAGCGTCATCATTCGTGGTGCACTTGCTACTGGTGTACATCTTGGAAATAATATTGCAGTAATCCATTGCTGTTAAGCAACATCATTTACAAAATGTACACGAGTTTACAGTAACACAGTAAATATTCGGATTTTGACGTCATTGGAGTGACAAATGTTGTGATTTGTTGAGCTATGTGGTATGTGGTGTTGTAAACTTTGAGATATACTATTGGCCTGCTGATGTTATTTTTCATTATACAGGAATCTCTAAGGACAGAGTCAGCAGGATAGCACGCTACTGGTTGGAGAATGGTGTTACAAGACCTGAAATGCGGGGTGGAAATCGCAGTGCACCAGAGAAGGCAGAGAGAAAGAACCGTGTGCGTGGTCATATTAAATCTTTCACTTGTCGTGCAAGCCATTATAGAAAATACCTGCCAACTGATCTTAGTGTCAAGAAAATGCACTCCCTCTTCAGAGAACTAAATGAAATTCAAGTGTCTTACTCGTTGTATTACAGTGTGTTTTGCTACGATTTTTATTTATGCTTTGGACATCCTGCGAAGGATGTATGTAGTACCTGTGTACATCAAAAACTAAAAATGAAAGATCCAGAGATGACAGAGGAAGAAAAGAAAACACAGGCTGCCTTTATGCTCCATCGTCGCAGTAGAAAATTCTATGACCTGCTCAATGATGTACAGGAGAGTATAACTATCTGTTTTGATGTGATGGAAAATCTGGTTTTGCCAAAATCTCCCATTGGACAGACATATTATTCCCGACAACTGTACCTTTATGTATTTGGTGTTATCAATCATCATGGACAAAACCAACCTCAGACTAAAGATGATATAAATGTATATGTATGGATGGAACATCAGAACCATAAGTACGGTAATGCTGATATCTTCAGCCTTGAACCTCTGTCTTACGACAACTATGGCAAACAATGTGCATGAATACAATGATCTGCGTTTGTTCTCGGATTCCTGTTGTGACAAAATAAGAATGTGCATCTACTCTCTATCTTGTTTGCACTTAGGAAATAGAAGACTCCCGACATAAGAACTATTTTCCTGTTCGAGTACATAGCTTTCTTCCTGCTGACCGTGTGTTTGGAAGAATTGAACAAGAGCTAAAGAAGTTAGATACCTGAGGAGTATTTTGAAGTGTTGAAAAATCTTGGGAATTTGTTTGTTTACGGGACTGACTGGGAATGTCTTGACTTCAAAAATGAAGTTAAACATTTTGTGAAGACCATACGCTCATTTAAGATAAGTGAAGCTAAGTTTCCCGAGATCAATGCCGAGCAAGTCGGTGTCAGTGCTGTCTATAATGGTGAATGCTGTTACCACAGTTTCCTGAAATGGGGCAAATCCTGGGCACAGTTTAAACTAATCGATGCTCCTATGGTTAATTGTGTAAAAACGCCAAAGAAAGATGATGTGTTCACACTTCTAGATGGTCTTGGCGTTGGAGAGAATGTTCAAAATGTCTATACTGGAGCCTTTGCATATGCCGGACAGCATAATATTAATAGTGATGACGAGGATAACTAACTGTGCTTTTCTCGCTTATCCAATGTCACTAACAGTTTATAGATCCATGTAATAATTAAGTGTATAATGACCACATTAAACAGCACAAAATCATTGTCACTAAAATACATGAGGTCACTCAAACTAAGTGAGTTATTAATGGCTTTTATGATCAAGGATGGCGGTGATGACGATTTAGACCATTTTCTCAAATTGGTAACTTCCATGATTCAGCTCCATAATTGATGATTACTGGTGTTCATTCTGTTAATGGTGATGATGAAATATATGACAGCAACACCTTTTTTCGACACCATTCACAAAATGAGTACCAATATTCCAGCTGTCAGCTGATAGAAATTTTGGTTGCTGTGTCTAGCAGAATTTGGACGGTTAATTGAGCACAATCTGGTTGTTTGCTGCATTATTCATTGTTGAATTTATTTCTTAAATCTAAGCGTATAAAGATAATAATAAGCATTACAGAGAATTATGAGTTTCGCCGACCCACTCTTTTTACTGATCTGGACCTTTGACGTCTACCTTTTGACTTTGACCTCTGACCTTTTGAGCTCTTGACATTTTACCTTTGACATTTGACCTCTTGACCTTAGACCTACTGGCCCAACATCATTCCACTTCAATGCGACCTCATGGGCACCCTACCACCCAAGTTTGCTCAAGATCCGCACAGAACAACATGAGTTATCGCAACACGCCTGTTTCCAATGATCATGACCATGACCTCTTGACCTTTGACATTTGATCCATCACTCCAGTTCAATATACTGTTCAAATCGTATGCAAGCATGTACGCACACACAATGTGTAACAGTCTATAGTATTGCTTATTAAATGAGTCGGTCCTAGGGATATAACCCATTTTGCTTCGAAACTGGATAAACATTATAAAAAATTGTAATTGTTTTTTAATTAGATTACTCTTCTTTGAACACGTTAGCAAGGTATATAATATGGATTTATTAAAAACAAGTTTGAATCAGTTTGATTCATAGCTAATCTGTATTAGAAAATACTTAATGAATCAAAATACCAAATTTGGATATATCTCGTTTTGCATCTGAACTCCACACACGCACGCACGCACGCACGCACGCGCACACGCACACACAGTAAAGCAAAGTAAAATTCCACTGCCCCCCCCCCCCATGCCAAGTTGGCTAATGAGCACCCATACATACATTGAGTGTACGAGTTCTATATTATGGCTAAAAACATAAACTCAAAAACATCTGTTTGAACTGTATACGCGAACATATACTCACATGCACGCACACATACACACACTCGTGTTCTGCGTGCGCGCACACACGCACATGCACGCACGCACACGCGTGCGATTGTGTGTACGCCTTTGTTCACGTGCATGCACACATGCACGCACATGGAGTCAGGCTGTCATACGTGTATAACATAAACCACTGTGCAGGATAAACTGTTCACCCGAGCAAATCCACACCCCAACCTGACTTTTTATGAATTTGCTCAACCAAAGTGGAATATTGTGTTATTTATGGTGTAGCATTAATATGCCAATTAGGCTATCTTTATTTTCATACTTTTTGTATGCCTTCTCCTTCTTTATTATCTAACATAACATTCTGTTAGTCAAACAAATTAAGCCATGCAAACCTCATTTGCAAACAAACAGGAAAGCTGCTGAATGTTTTGTGGCCAATATGACTGAAAGCCATTGTTGCCCAGACAGCAAGCCCCCCCCCCCCCCCCCCCCCGGTCATATTATTCCCAAAATAACCATCAGAATATAACATGCATACATGTAGCATCTAGGATTTAGGTTTTAGTTAACTTTAAGTCTACACATGTACAATGATATGCAATAATAATTACAATCAATAATTGTGAATCGCAGCATCTAGACCATGGAAGATCTTATTGTCACCACCTTATTATTATCAAGTCATATTCCAATAATCATCTCGTACTACTATTGTCTATATTATTATTGTCGTTCTATTTTACAGATATATATGTAATAGCAATTGTGACCCGGACAAGAAGATAATTTAGTCTGACAGACCCAAGTTGTGCCCGAGATGGTAATGATTCGCTGTTAAACTAAAAGGCGTACATTAACCCATTCTGCTTTTAATCTGCATGCCCTGAACTGTCATTCTCTGTTACCCCAAAGCATTATAGATAGTCTGCTTTAACCGTCATTTAATTTTATGATTTTATCCCAGCTTTTGCTATTTCCTGACAACATGCTAAGAAGTTGCTTTTCATTTGCCATGCCTATTACAGTATTTCACATTCGCTCTATGCATCAACTAAAATAGTTATATATACAAATACTCACTGACTGGTTTATGAGTTTCTTATTAGATTACTCTAACTGGAAGCTGTTGCTGCTGATACAAGAAATGGCTTTGAGCAAATTAGTACTCTGAAGATATTCATCAACCACCAGAGCCTATATGTATATGACTGGGAAGTAGATATGTACCCTATTATCATCTGTTACCTTATCCCATGCCTGCAAACATTAGCTAGCTTGCTCTGTTACCTTATCCCATTCCTGGAAACATTAGCTAGCTTGCTCTGTTACCTTATACCATGCCTGGAAACAGTAGCTAGCTTGCTCTGTTACCTTATCCCATGCCTGCAAACATTAGCTAGCTTGCTCTGTTACCTTATCCCATGCCTGCAAACATTAGCTAGCTTGCTCTGTTACCGTATCCCATGCCTGCAAACATTAGCTAGCTTGCTCTGTTACCGTATCCCATGCCTGGAAACATTAGCTAGCTTGCTCTGTTACCTTATCTCATGCCTGCAAGCATTAGCTAGCTTGCTCTGTTACCTTATCCCATGCCGTGCAAACATTAGCTAGCTTGCTCTGTTGCCTTATCCCATGCCTGCAAACATTAGTTAGCTTGCTCTGTTATCTTATCCCATGCCTGCAAACATTAGCTAGCTTGCTCTGTTACATTATCCCATGCCTGGAAACATTAGCTAGCTTGCTCTGTTACCTTATCCCATGCCTGGAAACATTAGCTAGCTTGCTCTGTTACCATATCCCATGCCTGGAAACATTAGCTAGCTTGCTCTGTTACCTTATCCCATGCCTGGAAACATTAGCTAGCTTGCTCTGTTACCATATCCCATGCCTGGAAACATTAGCTAGCTTGCTCTGTTACCATATCCCATGCCTGGAAACATTAGCTAGCTTGCTCTGTTACCATATCCCATGACTGGAAACATTAGCTAGCTTGCTCTGTTACCTTATCCTATACCTGGAAACATTAGCTAGCTTGCTCTGTTACCATATCCCATGCCTGGAAACATTAGCTAGCTTACTCTGTTACCATATCCCATGCCTGGAAACATTAGCTAGCTTGCTCTGTTACCATATCCCATGACTGGAAACATTAGCTAGCTTGCTCTGTTACCTTATCCTATACCTGGAAACATTAGCTAGCTTGCTCTGTTACCTTATCCCATGCCTGAAAACATTAGCTAGCGTGCTCTGTTACCATATCCCATGCCTGGAAACATTAGCTAGCTTGCTCTGTTACCATATCCCATGCCTGGAAACATTAGCTAGCTTGCTCTGTTACCTTATCCCATGCCTGGAAACATTAGCGAGCTTGCTCTGTTACCATATCCCATGCCTGGAAACATTAGCTAGCTTGCTCTGTTACACCCATGCCTACAAACATTAGCTAGCTTGCTCTGTTACCTTATCCCATGCCTACAAACATTAGCTAGCTTGCTCTGTTACCTTATCCTATACCTGGAAACATTAGCTAGCTTGCTCTGTTACCTTATCCTATACCTGGAAACATTAGCTAGCTTGCCCTCATTTACATCTAACCCCTACACCTACTCAAGAAAATCCCAATCCTCCCATGGAATATCCCTTTTTGCGGACTGGGAGGGGAATATTTCTTGAGGATTTACCACTGGAATGACTGGCGAGATTATTGAGCCAGTCATCCCAGTGGTGGTTTCTGGTGAATGGGCTCCTCTTGGTCTGCAAATAGACACTTTCCTGGTCACTGCAGTTTTTTTGTTTTGGTTTTTTTTGCCGACGACTGTTAGAGGGATACTGGGAGGTGGTGTAGCGCGGATCGGCTGGACGTGTACCGCTCAGTACAGAGCTACAGAGGACGTGTACAGCACAGCTGGGTATGGTACGACCGCTCCAGTTACGTTCCAAGTATGCTCCACTGAGTAGGTACGTGTGTATAAAGCCATATGGGAGCGGTTTCTGTGAAACGTCTAAGTCCGTGAGATTGCGCAGCGCGCATGCACGTGCGTCAGAGCTTCTCTGACAACACGTGTCAGCATTGGAAGAGAATACATACTAAAGTGTACCTTTAGGGCATAGGGACCCAAGTTTGTTCAAATGGAGCCGATCGGCCAATTTGACTGGCAGCCATCTTGACCGATTTTAGGAAACGTCTTTAAAAATCGTCTTCGAAACTGCTTGCGGAATTGATTCAAAACTCATGAAACATCATCTACGGAAAGAGGTAAGCCAACTTTGTTCAAGACGACTTGATTGACCAAATGGTTCGGTGGCCATCCTGCAGAAAACCACGGATTTCATCTTGAGAACGGCTCTCCAATTGTGATACCAGCGATCGAAAAGAAGATCTTGGATGACCTATTTTTCCCGAAAACAACTTTTTCTCCAGAACCACTTAAGGGATCGGGCCGAAATTTAGGAGATATGATTAGGGACTAAGGGCCATTACATTTTGTACACGGGAAGTTGATCCATCAAAAAACATGGCTGCAGTGGTCCAATCAAGATGTAGCGTGTTTGGCGGCCATATTGGATTTTTTTATTTGATGGATTTTGAGGCTGAAATTGGTTCTATATATGTTTTTTGGGTATTCTGAGCTCAAATTTGCCATTTTCGAAACTGTCGGATAAACGGCTTGGCGGCAATCTTGGATTATTTCCCCGCCACAGGTGCCCATACTAAAGCAATGGAAAATTTTTAATGTCTTCTCCTGGAGAACTACTAGGCCGAAGCATCTTTAGGGCATAGGGATCGAAGTTTGTTCAAATGAAGCAGATCGGCTAATTTGGCCGGTGGCCATCTTGGATTTCGGCCGATTTTAAGAAATGTCTTTAAAAATCTTATTCTCCGAAACTGCTTGGGGAATCGATTTAAAACTTATGAAACCTCATCTAGGGAAAGACCTAAGCCAAGTTTGTTCAAGACGACTTGATTGACCAGAATATTCGGCGGCCATCTTCGATGACATAGTTTTCCCGAAAATGAGTTCTTCCCCAGACCCGCTAAAGGGATCAGAACGACATTTGGGAGACATGATTATGGACTAAAGGCCATTATAGTTTGTTCAATGGAAGTTGCTCCATCAAAAAACATGGCCACTATGGACCAATCCAAATGTAGCGTGTTTGGCGGCCATTATTGATTTTTTTACTTGATGGATTTTGAAGCCAAAATTAGTTCTATATATTTTTGGGTGTATTCTGAGCTCAAATTTGGAACTTTTGAAAACTGTCAGATAAACAGTTTGGCGGCCATCTTGGATAATTTTCTCGTCAAAAGCTCTCATGCTAAAGCAATGAGAAATTTTAAATGCCTTCTCGAGAACTACTAGGCCGATTTCAATTATACTTGGCAGGAAGCATCCTTAGGGAATAGGGATAGAGGTTTGTTCAAATGAACCCGATCGACCAATTTGCCTGGCGGCCATTTTGGATTTCGGCCGATTTTAGGAAAGGTCTTTAAAAATCTTCTCCGAAACCGCTTGGGGAATCTTCACCTAGGCCAAGAGGTAAGCCAAGTTTGTTCAAGAGAACTTCATTGACCAAATGGTTCGACGACCATCTGGATGACCTAGTCTTCCCGAAAACGACTCCTTCAGAACCGCTGAAGGGATCAGGCTGAAATTTGTGTGGTATGATTAAGGACTAAGGGGCATTAAAGTTTGTCCAAGGGAAGGTGATCCATAAAAAACCCATGGGCGCCGTGGGCCAAACAAAATGTAGCGTGTTTGGCGGCCATATTGCACTTGCAAAAATGTTCACAACCTCATCTAAAAGACTACTAAACCACCCACCAACAAAAATTGATGGTGCTCCAGGTGAGCGACACAGGCACCTTGGGCCTCTTGTGTTATATATGTATATATTACTATTTATGTCCCCTGTCATTCTCTTGTTTCCCTCATTCTATGCTTGCAAGCATTGGCTGTCTTGCTTTCATCTTCATTTAACCCTTTAACCCCCAAATCTGTCATGAAAATCTCAATCTTCTCATTGAATATTTCTATTTGTGTACCGGGAGGGGATAATTTTTTCTAGGATTTGCCACTGGAATGACTAGGTTATCGAGCCAGTCATTCCAGTGGTGGGTTCTGGGGAATAGGCTCCTCTTGGTATGCAAATGGGCACTTTCCCTGACCACTGTTGATGCCAGGTTTGGGGGGGGGGGGGGGGTTTGGTTGTTGTTTTTTGCCAACGACTGTTAGAGGGATACTGTGATGTACAATGTAGCACAAACCCGCTTACCATATTTGCGTTACTGATATTATTATATACATTAGGTTCGACTATCACTAACATCATTAGCTCAGTGGCTGCATCTAACCATATAACACTATGCCTGTCATTATTTGCATGTAATTAAAGTGGAGTCTTGTATTGTTTGTAGTGTAGCATTAGCAGGACCATCAGACTATCTCTGTTTTCGTCCTTTTGTATGATATTTCCTTTATTATTTCTATAACACTATGATTGTCACGCTTTATATGCAATGCAACTTGATAATGTAGCTCGTGGGGGTACGTACTGGTCCGCCATGACATTTCCACCCATCGCACCACAAGTGCACGATGACCGGGATTGCTGGTTAGCTGCGGATCTGAGGGTTGCGGATCCCGTATGATGTCTCTCCAAAAAATACAAAGACCAACTTCTAGAGCCGGTGGAACACTGATGTTCCAGTGGGGTCATGCGACCATTGCCGCCAAGATTGAACCACACGTTGTCATCCCAACTATTTGTGTCACCGGTGTGTCTATCCATACTAATCTAGAGATATGGAACAATTTGTAATTAAAACTGTAGAAATATTAATATACTATACAAACAAGATAATTCGTTTGACAGTAAATGAGCATAATAATACACAAGATAGAGCCATCTGGTGTTCTTTCCACGTGGTGTCGCCGGAGGTACCACACAGGTTCTTGAATCCGCAGAGGTATCCCCACAAGAGAAGCATCCACAACGAAGTCACTAAGTAGCCTAATATAGGCTATTATACCCCTAACACACCCAAAGAAAATATTGTTGTTGCAGGAGGAAAGTGCCTCGCGAGGGCCTCCATCACAGGAAAATGCCTTCAACACCGAAGCGGCGGAAAAGAGGTTGCAAAAAGGGCCACTCTTTTGTTCAACAGAAATTGCTAAGTGCTGAAAATCCCAGTGAAGCTACCGTTACGGTGTTGCTGGTTTACGTGAAGATGGGACGAATGATTTCCGAAGAATTCCCAGTTCACCATCTTATGTAGTTCCAAAGTTGCTGCATTGGTAGTTGCCACTTTATTTTTGCGATCCTTTTGCTACATCCTAACCTACCATTTAGGTGTTAGTAACGAAAGCAAGCTTTGGCCGCAAGTGGCAGGAATTAATACCTAACTTTAGATACAGTTATCCATTGGGTGTAGATGCTCAGCTTCCTGTAGGTTGCCCCGCATAGCATCTACCTCTAAGGACAGTGTGCGTACATGTCATGGAACAAAGCCCTGAATCAAATAACGATCCGGTCACCAGGTTCCGCAACCACATATAACATCACTAGACGAGTTTCACCGTTCACATAAGCAGTTTTGAATCCTGACATGTCTTTATGGTGGGGATGGAGAGACGAATATCCATCGCAAGCGTCCTTCCCGTGAGGGCATGGCGGATTCTAAGATCTCACCCAGACACTGCACCGAGTTGGATGAAGATTCACGTCTCGTCCGTCACCGAGTCATACAGATCTAACAGTTGACCTATCGTTAGGATTAAGTTCCAATTTGCCCAGATATGTACAGTGGGCCGGTAAATAAACTAAGTAACTCACAATTCTAACTATATGTTTTCGCAGTGCTTCCTTCATTTGTGGGGTTATCTAGCTAACAAGTATCCGAAGATATGGAGGAGATGTATGTGAATCAGCACTTTAACCATTACCTCTCGGAAACCTCCGATAGTTTCCCAAGGTCAGATCCGATCAACGTGCTGATGGGGAGTCCAAACAATTAATAAGCCAAGCGGTTGGTGGATCATGGAAAGAGACAATAACTTAATATATATGAGGCCCTATAGGTAACTGGCCAACTTTACACAACCTTGACAGAATGCGGGGCTACATTACCGCAACAACCGTAAAGAGGCGTACACTATATGTCTCCAAACAAAGAAATTGTCCCTAACAACCGTATGCTATCCTATCAAGCTGAATAGTACGGTTTGGTCGGTAGCATGCTGGGCTCAAACAATTGGAGCATGGTCAGCGACCTCAGTGTAAAATTGATGATGGCAGGAATAAAGTGATGCGAATATATCTGTTGCTGGATAGTATTTCCTAGCTTACTGCAGTCCAAAGCTTTCTACAATTAAACGAAACAGTAACTGAATGGCTAACTGCCATATACAACTAACCAATGCAATAAGTAGAATGTAATTAAATGATTTAACTAAATATCACAGATTTATGAACTTAAATGGTGCGGATAGTTGAAAGCACCTACAGTAAACAAGGATAATACACACAGTAAGAAAGAAATTATAAATTGGGTCTCAAGACCGGGAAGGTACCTATTAGTCATCAGTACCATATACGGAAATGATAATTAAATGTACAATAGTATAGCTACTTGAGTATCTAATAGTCATCGGTAGGGAACAGGCTACTATGTTACTGAAATTGAGGCGCTAACGTATTCTTGCATGAGTCGACACGTTCTCTGAAGCTGAAAAGAGTTCTGCAGGCAGATTTCCACAGCTGATTTCTACAGGCAGGTCTCCGCAAGCTGACTTCTCCAGACATGGTAGACATGGTACAGAATCATGATAGTGAAACAGAGCAGTGAAGAAATATCTATTAGATAGTCTCTTTAGCTAGTATACAATTTATACGGAAGTGAGAACGTTATCCGTCCAGCGCCGGAAGTAATAAAGTTGAGGTTTGCCCATTAACAGAGAGGGCTTTATATAATGTTAAGCAGTTACATAAACTGGCACACGGTGCGGGATGCGTCGCATAGCTCTTGCAGCACACCTAGCAAAGTTCCACCAGACTGTGGTCAAAACGTTAATTGAACACACGACATGCAGTGCAGAAATTGAAGTCCACTTTTCAGCATGGTTGGCAGATCCGGCGAGTCATCCACCAAGAATCACCATCAGCTCTACATTCCATAGGATTACATCCCGGGCGCGCATGGCCATTTCCGCAGAGGTGTTCCCCTCAGAAAAGTTTGGAAGCAGGAACTATAACTATAATTATTTTGCTCCCGGGTGGCTGTCCGGGAGCATCCAAAATTCCCGTAATGCGGAATGTCTGAGGACCACTATCCGGTGCGTGTGAGCTGAAATCCGCTTGGAACCACAGTGATGTGCTGTACCTTCGGTCGGTGTTCTGGTGCACTCGTCAAGTCATGCACTTCCAGCCAGAGACAGGTCAGCCTCCATGCCGACGATGCTCCTGATTCTCGATTTTTCATCCCTTTTATACTACTCGTGACATCAGCGGCAGATGCCTCAGTCAATCAGCGGCGGAGCAGTAGCCAATCATCGTGCAGCTAGATCAGTGACGTATTTATCACGTGCACAGAACATTCTAGATCTATTTATGTATACACGTGATTACGACGTCAAAAGCAATATTTTGACGATAATATAAGGGGATTTTCGCGGACAACTCAGCTATTTCTGTGCCGATTTAAAATAGTAAACAGTTCTAGAAAGCTCGTTTTATTCTGGTCCTGATCGGTATCAAGAACAACGAGAACGGAATAAATAATGGTTTTTACGAGTACCTACTCAGTACACTATAGGCATGCACTCGCTTCCAATTCCATGACGTGATGTCAGGGAAGCACTAATGCGCGCGCATGCGCACCACGCATTTTATTGGACGTAGCCAATTTTAACGAAAACCTCTCATAGGTCTTATGTATGCATACTATACTACCCAGAGGGGCGTGCTCAGAGCGAATCTGGAGCGGCCGCTCCATACCCAGCTTCGCTGGGATGGTCAGTACCCATCCGGTCGGTCCGCGCTATACCACCCCCTCCTAGTTTGACACCCATGGCAAATGATCATGCATAGTGGATCGAACGCACGGGAGCAGGCTAGGCGGGAATTATAGACTTCCCGGGTAGGCGCGTAGCCGAGAGGAGTGACGCAACAGATGCGTGTTCATAAGAAAGAACATATAGGGTGCGAAAGAGTTTGGGAGGGAGGCATACCATTGATTTTGATTTTTGACCTGGAATTATTTTTCCAGGTCTTTTCTTTTTTTTATTTTCATTTCACGGTGCGTGTATATTTTTATTCAGATTTTATGATTATCTAAACAATAGCTCACATGGGTGTCCTCTCGGATGCGGATAATTATTTTTCCAGGGAGAACACCCAAGCTCCAACGTACCACAATTACAATACAGTTTTTATAAAATACAATGTAAATAGGATAATATATAATCACATAACTATACCCGAGAAAAGAATCACAGATTATGCAAATTACAGGTGCATTCCGGGTAAATAAAGGGATGCACATAGATGTATATATTAATATAATGCGGCCCGTTAGCGCGAATCCACATGGGTAGCTTCTTCTAGCCCACAATCCGTCCCGTCGTACTGATGCAGGAACTGAAATAATAAGAAAAATATCAATAATAATAAAGTAAAAAGACTAGTTCATCAGGCAGCCTGAGCGTAGCTGAGACTGCATGATGGGATTATGACATATTCGCTATGGTGTGTTGTGTACTTACGTCACACATGACGTTTTTACAACAGGAATCCGCAGCGATTATTTTATGTGAGACACAGCTATGCAAGGATAGTGCACAGCTGTGTAGGATGACCATAGTCAGCCTAGTGACTGGGTATCAATTGTTAAAACATATATAATAAAAAGAAAAAGACTTAAAAAATAAACATAATAATAATATAGTTCTGTGTTCCACACAACCACTGATAAATCCTGCTGCAACCTCGGCAATAGTGTCCACAAACATCCGCTGTGAAGTTTCCCCAGTGTGTCTGGGTACACCGACTCGTACAGGACGGACGCAGTGGATGGTCCTTTGCTGCCGATATATCACTACTAAGCAGGCCCAGGTCAGTAATACTATAGCTGGAAGATGGTACGGACGTATCCATTGAAGCACTGGTGGTGGCGGAGATGATGACTGGTGATGTGCGAACTGGTGGCGGTGTGGAGACTGCAGACATTACTGTTGTTGTCGAAGTCGTGATTGTTGTCCGTGCTGTGGGTGGACTGAGTGCTGTAAACAGGATGAGTGATCTCTGAAACTATGATGCTGATGCGGATGCGGATACGGATGCTGCGCTGGCGGATAATTTCCGGATTTTCGTTGCCTTCAGTAGTTTACTGGCAGTCGTCCTTGGTACTGCATGGATTTCAGTGAAGTGTGTGAGGCGTTTCTTTCCGGTGTAAGGATGATCCGGTGTCATTACTTTTCGAACTGCTGGATCCGTGGAAGTGCTGCTGCGTGGGTGTGATGCGGTGATGCCCTGTGATGCGGTGATGATTGCTGCTGCTTCTGTAAGGTGGATCTCCTCGTCGATTATTAGACTACAAGGAGATATAGATCTGTCTGAAACTTCCTGTAATCCCTGCTCGGATACGGTCACCGGTGTTGAAATAACCACAGAAATAGGCCAGCCGATTACGGATGCAGATGCAGATGTGCGTGATGCGGATGGTGGTGTTGCTGCGGGTGCTGCCAGAGTGGAAACTGCAGGCGATGCTGATACCATTACTGCAGGTGCTGTCGGTGCTGGTCGTGCTGATGATTCCGTTATGATGGTGGCTGATGCTACGTAATGACTTAGTGCATGTTGCCTGGCTGCTGTTGCTGGTCTGTAATGCAGAAAGTCTGGTTGTCGCCGCTTCGTATGCTTGGTCTTGGCCATCTTTCCCATAAGAAACACATTAAGCGGAAGTCTAGTTTCAAAACGAGTGGCTAGAACTTCAATGTTCTCACTTTGTTCACCAGGCTGTAATGTTACTACTAACACACAATGTTTTTCCGCCAATACATGCGTTACACCGTAACGGGTAGCTGTTTATAGGTATTTGCATCCCGAACAGAATGCACATTGAAAAAGATGATCATGATTGATATGAAGTGTCAAGTCCGAATTGCGGGAAAACGTGTGCGTATATGGCTGTCCGTTGAGCTGTAATGCTGTACATGGATACTTCTTTCCGGAATGAGCTGGCACCGACTCTTCCGAGCTGTCGGACAAGGCAAGATCCTCGGCAAGTGACATCTTATTTCCGCATATTGATAATGGTGCGGACTGCCTAACCTAATCTATTTTTACTAACTCTTCATAATTTTCCTTGTCAAATAATATTAATAGTAGTGATAAATAAATCAGAAAACAGCAGAATTTGGTTTGCGACACGAAAGTGTCGAGTTTGACGGGAAGATGAAGTTTCAGTGCGCGATCTCCTTTTATACTTTTTGGTAACGACACAGGAGGGCGGATGACCACACCCAAAAGTTTTAGGGTGATTCGGCCACGCCCTATATGGAAAGTTTGGATTTATTTAAACCTGGAGTCGGATGAATTATTCCTCCCGTGTAGAGAAAGTAAATATAAATATAACAAGGAAAGAGTATCACTTTCGTCTCCACTCAAAGGAAAAACAAGTCTCCGATCAACATAAAAACGTCGAACTGCTTATTCCCGTGGAAGCTCACCTTTTAATTAGCGTGAAGCAGTGTTTCAGATTGGATGCTTATAAACTTGCCTGTTTTAATTTCAGGCTGGAGCGCCTGATGGGGTGTGGGAGAGCGTGATGACGTCAGCGGCAATTGCCCTGACTCACCCCTCTCGCTTCTTCCATCACGCTGTGGTAGATGCGGGTTTTGGGCGGCTCTTGTGTTTAAAGCCTTTGATCCAATTCACTGGAAAATTGAAGCGAAGTCACCTGGTTTCTTGTTGTGAAAACATGTGGTTGATCAGAAACTTAGGCAATATTTACGTAATGGCGGAGTATTGATGCTGCTGGTTATTCGTTATTCGTTATTGATGCGAAAGACTGAAATATATGTTTATAACTCTGTTCCTCGAAACAGCGTCCCTGTATGCGCGTGATCTTATACATGCGTCTGTGGTTTGGTTGTAGTAAGTGTATTCCTGCCCATGTTGATCTTGTGCGGGAATATGTAGGTAAGAGAATATTTGAAATTCTCCCTGATATGATACTGTCGAAGTTTTGATGCCGCTTTACCGGCCCATGTCTTAATGATTTGTATGCACGGTAGAACGATGGTGTTCTTAATCAAAACTAGGACAATATAGCTGTCTATAATCATTGTTCGGTTTAAACAACTCCATAACTTGCAGAAATTAAGTATACTAACTCCGCCAAGCTGGAGTGTTTTCCGGGTGGGTGGACTGCCAAGCATCCTCCTCTGTGGGTAGGAATAGTCCCATCGCTTCCTAGACCAAACGTAATTTATTATAATACAGCTCGGAAAATGCGTGCCTCAGTTTACAATACTGTCGTCTGGAGATTGTGAATACAGTGTCTATCTTTCTGTCGTGTTGATGATTTTCATTGATACGTGTGGCTGTTTATCTGTGAATGATTCTTGTGCTGATTTGAAGTGTGACATTTTTTATTACCCTGGGGCGGGGCAGGTAACTGAAGTGTGGTGTCAACATTATCGGACATGATGTATTTCACTCTGTAATGTTCGAGCCTGTAGGCGGGACAGAGTTACTTTAGAGTGCAGATGACGATGAATGGTGCTGTTGTAACTTGAATCAATCCATTATCGACTTCAACTTTTCGGTAGCAAAATCCTACTCATGACGGATGACAGACTGTAGGCATCCTGCCCTCTTAATGATATTGACTGTTATTACGTGTGAATGATGTATAATATTTTAGCTATTTCTGTACAATGGTTGTGGGGGTGGTGGGGGGAGAGAATCCCCTGCAGCGCGTACTGTAGATGGCTGCAGAATTGCTCCTTCTTTCCATATGATCAGTTTTTCCGCAAACCTGATAAGGTGATTGCGGAAAATGTTGACTGACGTTGATTCTGTTGTAGGGAAGTCGGGGTGCTGTGTGATGCTAGTGTATTGCTGATTGGGCATATCCAGGTTTCCAAGTCGGTGAATGCCAAGTCTGTTGTGGTTGCGGAAAATGTTGGGATTGCGGAAAGTGATGAACTTCCCGCATCTGTGTGGGAGGGAATGTTGCGGAAAAATGTGTCTCTAAATTTTTCAATTTAAAACGTTAGGTGATTGCTATTCTTTGTTGTTGCTGATATGGAATGTTTCCGTTATATCCTCTCTATAACCGGATGTGTATGTAATGTTCGCACAACGATGAATTGACGTATCCAGCCTTGTGGGCAAGTGTGTTCTGTGTGCTCCTGGATTTCTGTGTGAGGTGTGATGTTCTGACTGCTCACGGGCGGTGGGGGGGGGGGAGGGGCTTGGTCAGGCGAGTGTGGTCGGGTTTGCCTGTTGGGGGAGAATTGGCCATCTCCCATTACACAACGGTTGGTACTCTGTCGTAGTTTTTAAGTTCTGAAGAGTGACTTTCTACAGACGACGAGTGAAGCAGGCAGGACGAATGATGTCTGAAGTTGGTGCATAGATGAGAGACGCGTGTTGGAGATGGGGCAGTGGAAGTGCAGTTGGTCGGGGAGCACCGTGGGTGGGGGTGGTTGCGCGATTTGGGGGCATGGATGGGTACACCGAGTTGTGCAGTTCTGCTGTTCTTCAAACTAAGCCAAGGCCTCATCCGGCCTCTTCACTTCCATGCTATTTATTACATGTTCCACCGCACAAGAAGCATGGCCCAGGGCAGCCGCAGCTTCCGCTTGTGGTAACTCTATAATGGGGGTAATAGCATGAAGTGGGTGGGAATAGGAAGAGGTCGTCGTAACAACCTTTCCGTCTTTCACCTTGGACAACACAAACGAAAAAATCTTCAGATACGACTTCCCATATCTAGTAGACCCGCACTGAGGAGGGAGAGGGGGAGTACGTATCAGTAGTATAGCTAGAGCGCTGTCAGAACACACTGATTGGTTGAAAAGTCGGCTCTCCGACTTTTCAAGCAATCAGCGTGCTCAGACAGCGCTCTAGCAATATTTTCAACCAATCAGCATGTTCGGACAGCGCTCTAGCAATATTTTTTATTGTTTCATCATCTAAAAATAGGATGATGACGCTCCAGCAGCCAATCATCGTGTTCGAATACCACCTCCCCCCCCCCCCCTAGGAATATTCTGGAAACATCAGCAGGTTTTTTCCATATTAGTCACTTAAGAATCTATTTATAACTTCCCAGAAAACCCCACTTACAAGTCTGGTCTTGTCGAGTAAATTTGCTGATCATGCATTTTTATATGACGATTTATGGAGCAAGTTCAGACATGTTTTACCTTAGGGTATAAATACTGAGAAAAAAGAAGGAAGAATCTATATCATAAAAAATCTGATATTTAATGTGAGTAAAGAATAAAGTGGGCTAAAAACCTGAAAAATGGAAAACTTTGAATGTTTCAAATTTGAATATTTCACAGGATGTAATTTTACTTTTCATTTAGGTCGTGGAATGTTTCTTCATGTGCTGAAAGTTGATGGTAAAGTGGTTGTTGATACTAGACAATTCGTGGGTGAGGAAAACACGCCTACTGTAAGAGGACTTTTCTTGAACTATTCTTCTTTTATGAAATTTATTGAAGAAGCTCCATCAGTCGAGGCAACTGCTAATCGTATTTTAAAGTCTAAACCTGAAGAGAAAATCGATTTCGTGCTGACTTTAGAACCACACTGCATGGTCTCGATCAGTTCACGTTTTCCAGGTATAAATATATGGAGATACTTTTTACCACATGATTCGCTTGAATTGAAGCCAACAAAACGAGGTGTCTATCTTATTGAAAGTGAGTGGAACATTTTGAGATCGAACTTTAATAGGATCAAGTTAGCCCTCGAGAGAAAACCATCTCCTGTAAAAGTTGATCTAGTACCAGGTTGGTCTAGTACGTGGAGTGATTACGCTCGTAATAAAGGAACCTGGCCTGGAGTGGGAGATTGGACTAATAATCTACCTACAGTTAGAGAAGAAGAAGTGGAAGTAAATGGCGAAGAAGAAGGAATCGAAGATGTGGGAGAAAAAGAAGAAGAAGAAGAAAGTGAAATTTCATCGTCTCTTGCGGCTCAGGTAGGGAGCATGGATTCTGAATACTGCAGTGGTGACTTTACTAGTGAACTCTAATTTTAAAAATGGCTCAAGCTACAGTTGATGACGTTTTTGAAAAAATTGCAATACGTTCCTTACCTGAAAATGGATATATTGTAAACTTTACAAACACTGTGACATCATATAATCGTGTTTATCTGAAACTTTTGGTTAAGAATTATCAGTGGAATATAATAGTAATACAATTACGCCGTCGTGTTGAAATTAAGGACTATCAAATTAGTAATGAAATCTCATTAAGGATTGACTCTAAGGAAATGACACTTAAATATCGAAATGAGAGGTATCGGTCAAAATATAGTGAATATACCTTCAATAAAGAGGCAATCGAAAATGCTCTAGGAATTTGTAAATGTATTGCCTGTTACGGTGAAGAAGTGATAGATGGGCCCTGTCAAGGTGCTCTACTTAAAAAAAGATATGTTAAAGAAGAAGGAGAAGAATGTGAAAAAGAAATTGAACACTTTTCATCATCTTCGTTCGAAATTCCAGAGGTTGAAGATGATATTAAGAGTATGTCATGTGAAATTTGTAAATCGAAAGTACTTTCAGTTGCATGATGGCACTATTGTCCCTCTCCACAAATCAGAGAGTTCCCTTTAGATCTTTTCACAAAGCTACTATATATTGAACTATAGAGACAAGTGAAAGTCGACTGCTATGGATGTATACATGATAGGGCAAGTCAGCGTGAACATTCCTGTCCTGGAATTAATTACGATTTTTCAGAGATTGACTTAATTGACAGGTATTCAGAACTAGCATTTGAAAACCTATCTACAGGTTATGTGTCGCATTTATTTGCAATAAATCCTGAAATGTTCCATCCAAGTGATGAACTAATTAGACGATGTAAAGCTTCATGGCGTGAAGAAATAATTAATGGAAGGAAAAAGATTTTTAATAAAACTAGCTTCAATTTCTAACTATTATTTTATTATTATTATTATTATTATTATTATTATTATTATTATTATTATTATTATTATTATAATATATATATATATATATATATATATATATATATATATATATATATATATATATATATATATATATATATATATATATTATTATTATTATTATTATTATTATTATTATTATTATTAATAATAAAATTAATAACTTATAAAAAATAAAATATTTCATAGTCATTTTTCATTTGAGTTCCCCCTACTTCTCTTGATAAAAATAATCAAGTATTACATCATAAGAATTAATCATTATGTCATAATCATTTTAATGAGCTTATAGTGATATCACACCCTACCCCTAGCAAACCTCTTCAGATGACTGAAAAAGAATCTGTTGAATATTTTGAAAGTAATCTGACTAGGAGCTCATGCAGACTATATATAGTTTTATTAGGTCAGCACAGATATTTTATAAGATAGCCCAGATATATTAATTCTACATCCATCAGGTCAGTTCAGATATTTTATATTAGGTCAACATTATTTATATATATATATATATATATATATATATATATATATATATATATATATATATATATATATATATATATATATATATTGTTGAATAATTTTTAGAAGTAATTTGAGAGGAAACTCTCAACATCTAAGGATGTTCTAATTCAGCCCCCCCCCCCCCCCCGCCCCCTGTAATATTTTGGTAGCTGGACCAAGTCAAAGCGGGAAAACAACTAGTTAAACAGTTGGTGATACATAGAGAAAAGCTGTTCTTTCCAGCTCCTCAACATGTAACCTGGTGTTATGGAGCATGGCAAGATGGTTATCAACTATTACCAGATGGTGTTGAGTTTCATGAAGGTATTAATTTTGAAATTAAAGACAAAAATCAACCGTCTTTAGTAATTCTTGATGATTTAATGGATGCTGTCGATAATAAATTAACTAATCTCTTTACTGGAACATCTCATCATAACCATTGCTCAGTGATTCATATCGTTCAGAATATCTTCCATAAAAATCGAGAACATCGTGATATCTCCCTTAATTCTCATTATATTTTTCTCCTAAAGAATCCAAGAGATCTAGCATGTATACATTATAGGTCGTCAAATGTTTCCCACTAGAAGTCAATATCTACAAGAGGCGTTTAAGGATGCTACTAACAAACCATTCTCATACCTCTGGATTGACTTGAAGCAAGAGACCCAAGAGGAATTCAGACTGAGAACTGATATATTACCTAATGATATCTGTTCTGTTTATAAACCACTTGAAGTTCAACGGAAAAGGTGAAAAAAAATCATAATGACTCGAAGTCAGATTGCAAAATATGCACCCCTCTTGAAATATTTAGCTAAAGTTGGTCCAAAAAAAAGGAGATCAATTCTTAAAAAGGGAGGACAAAAATTAATGAATGTAATCTGTGAATGTTGTGCCAATATTTGTCATGGTAATGTAAATCTTTCACATAAACAATTTAGGCATTTATCTAAGTACAAACGTCAGTTACGAAATCTCACAAATAGAAAAGTTTCTCTCAAGAAAAAGTGTACTAATCTTCAATGTGGTGGATTTCTACCAGCTATAATACCAGCTATTTTAGTACCAATACTAGGGAAGCTAATTGGTGGTGGTGCTTTGAATTAACACCTAGAAGTGTAAAACTATGCAGCGTACTCAGAAAATGGCTATTATTCCACATGAATTATTAAACAATCTTCAAGAGCATAGTAAACTTAATCTCTTAACTAGCAATCAACCTTTACGAAAAGCTGTTGGCCTGGATGAAGAAATTCAGAAGATTTTTAATCATAATGATTTATCTAATGAAGATAAAGCTAATCTGTACTCATAAGCATTACAGAAATTTAGAATGTTTTATGGTCAGTCAGGTTATGCTTCACCTTCTAGTACTACTTTAAGCTCATCAGTCAAAAGCAATACTCTTTCAGATTTATCGATACCAGTACTGGAATGAAACCAAAAGATGTTGATAGGAGTACTGAATACTTAGCTTGGAGGTTTCTTTATCCTAAATGGAAAAAACCTAAAAAGTAGGTTACGCTTAAAGTTAGAGACAAAGTTAGAATATCTCTAGCTAAAGAACCTTTGAGAAAGGGTTCCTTCCAGTTTGGTCAGATGAAATCTTTACCATTGATAAAATCCACCCTCACAGACCCGGGGTATATAGTATAAAGGACATTAATGGCAAACCACTAACAGGAAGCTTCTATAGTGAAGAACTACAGAAAGTTACTAATATTAAATCAGATATGAAATATGACATTGAAAAGATATTAGAAAGTAGAGTATGAGGAAAGCGTCAAGAGTTCCTAGTGAGATGGAAGGGTTATGGAAAAACATTGATTGTTGGATTGATCAGGCTGAGATTGAAAAGAAGAAACATGTCATTTAAAAAGCGAGATCCAAGTCTAATGAGGTTTAATTTAGAAACTTAAAAAAGAAAATGGACAGTAATCAATTCTATATAACATTGCCAAGTAATTCTTCATTAGAGTTTTTTCCGGAAAATAAAATACAACAAAACTTGCTGCTCCATTAAGCTTTGAGGGGAAATGGTAGGTTGGACTTGCCACAGTAATATATCCATATACTTGGATGTCATTAAAAGATGATTCCTGGATCTTATTTAAGGCTAGAATGTGTTGGAATTAAAGATATAAATGAAAGAATGAAAATATTAAGTGGTTTCTATAGTGGAAAAGAAATAGTTGACTTATTTAATTCCATAATTAAGAAATAACTCTGAGATTTTCAGGGGAATTGTAGTTTTTTCCCATAAACATTAATGGTGGTAATAGAATTAGTGTTCAACTGTCAACAGACTTTCAGATAAAATTATGTCCAGGGTTAAAAGAATTACTAGGATTTAAAGAGAAATGTCTAGAGTCAGGAGTTCATTACAGCTTTGTCGCCAACTCATCTAATCCAAAAATAGCGAACATTTATTCTAATATAGTTGAACCTAATGTCATTGGTGATACAATAGCACCAATCTTAAGATAAATTCCACTTGAGCGAAAAAGGAAACGATTAATTGAACGAAGTTTCAGCAATATTCATTATATGCCTATAGCCCGTAACTACTTTGATAATATCAAGATATTATTGGCCTATAACTATGGCGAACGGGTATTCTTTCAAAGTGGAACAGTCGTTGTAAAGCTTCATTTCCGAAAAGTGTAGCAATAGAGAAAAATTATTAAGCAATATCATCCATATTTTTCTCAAACTGGTGCTTGTAGATGAAGACTCCGTGTATTTAAGGGATCGAGATTTCAAAGTGGGGGAGGTTTACCTGCCTTCACTGGGTCAAGATTTCAAAGCGGGCATAGAATAGGTAACGTCTTTGGTTCTCTATTATGAAGTGCAACACCGATACTTAAAAATGTTGGGAAAACATTTGGTAAAGATGTATTTTCAGCAGGGGTGGATGTGGCTAATGACGTCATTGCCGGAAGGGACTTGAAATCTGCTCGTTGGTCACGTGCTTCTAAGGCTAAGCAGACCTTAGCTCCAAAAGCTTTCTCTGCAATCAAAGAAGTCATTCAAGCATGCAGAAGAAGAAGATAAAAAAGTCAGCTGCTGATAGTTATAAAAAAAAAAGCAACAACGACATCCTAAGATCAGAAAGAGACATAAAAATCAAAGAGTAGGGGCCAGACAGAAAATAAGCAGAGTAAAACCTGACATATTTTCAAAATGAGTTGTGAATGCTCAAAGACTGAACTCGATGTTTTTTTCCCAGAAAAAACAGTTATGACAGCAATGGATGAAACACGATGGGTTAATTATCAACCTATAGCAAGTTTAAACAATGATGCCCCAATCGAATTCACAATACCAGGCAATGGTGATGATTATATAGACTTATCTAAATCATATCTCTATATAAAGGCCAAAGTAATGATGCAAAATGCAGCTGGTGATCCTGTAAATCTTACTGATGATTGTAATGTAGCACCCGTTAACCTCTGGTTCAATTCCCTTTTCTCTCAAGTAGATATATTTCTGAATAATAAACGTGTCTCAGATCCAAATGACATGAATGCTTATCGAAGTTACATTAAGACAATGTTTAATTATTCCAATGATACCCTTAACTCTCAATTGAGTAATGAGTTTTGGTTTAAAGATATTGCAAATAACTTTGAGTCAACTACTGCTTCAAATCAAGCCTATACTACTCATAATAATAAGATAGCCAGAAGTAAAGCAGTTAAACTGATTGGTAGAATACATGCTGACATATTCTTACAAGAAAAGTATTTACTCAATGGTGTAGATCTTAGAGTACGTCTACATCGTAATAAAGATTCATTTTCCTTAATTCAAGGAGATGAAAATAAATATGTTGTGAAAATTGATGCAGCTGCCTTGAATATTGGGAAAGTTAAACCGTCTGCAGGAATCATTACATCTCATGGAAAGGTCCTCTTAAAGACACCCGCTAGATATCCAATTCGTAGAGTAGTAGTTAAGACGGTTACACTTCCTAAAGGAGCTGCTTCTATAACCAGAGAAAACTCTTCCTGGGAGCCTTACAAAACAGAATTATTATTGGAATTGTTTCCAATTCAGCCTACAATGGTAGCAGTACAGAGAATCGATTTAACTTTAAGAATTGTAATGTCAACTTAGTGGCCTGCTATTTGAATGGTGAACAAACAGATGCAACTCTTACAACAGACTTTTCTAGTGTGGGGTTAAACTTTTCAAGAGTCTATACATCACTTTTTAGTGGAACCAGGACTCTTTTCTCAGACAAAGGATTACCGTTCTCAGTAGCGGATTATCCTTTTGGAAACACGTTATATGCCTTCGATTTCACCCCTGATCTGGGAGATTGTATGCATCGATATTTAGAAAAACGTGGAAATTTAAGAATACTACATTTTGGAACCCCCCCCCCCTACCCGTGACAGCCAATCTCATTTGCTATGCTGAATTTGAGAACAAAATATTAATTTCACAGGAGGGTGACATCACCACAGACTATTAGAATAGACAGACAGACAGATTTGCTACACTGAATTTGAGAACAAAATATTAATTTCACAGGAGTGTGATGTCACCACAGACTATTAGAATTAACCATGTATAAGGTAAAGAATAAGGGTAAAGGAATGCTTTAAACACAAGATATTTCCCAAATCATAAGAAAAGATGAAAAGATGAGAAAGCTTTTCCTATGAGTGTATGCTCGATACAAGAGACCTAAAGAAATACCATGATATGGATGTATTATTGTGAATACAGACAAGTCAACCGGAAAGGGGATTCATTGGATAGCATGTTTTTTTGCGAAAGAAGGATAAAATCTTTAAAACAAAGTCGGAATTCTTTGACACTTTTGGACGTCCACCATGGAAAAAGCTCATAAAAGATCATCTTAGACCTGCTTTTATATATAACTCAATGGAAGTACAGCACCCATTTACAAATTCTTGTGGTAAATTTGTGATATTTTTCGTCTATCAACGAAGTCATGGGAAATCATTTAAATGGATTATCAATTATCTTCAAGATCTTATGAATAATGAAGCGTTAATGACCAGATTCTATAAGTGTCTTTAAAAAAAAAGGTCGGAAAGATAAAGGGAGAAAACTCGAAATAGATTAATATATACATTCAAGTGATTGCATCTTTGACGTAAAGTGACTTATATTTTGATAAGCTCTTCGATATTTTGAAACTAATTTGACTGGGAGTTGTTGCTCCCTTTGCTAGCAACAGCTATGAGTCAAATTATTTTCAAAATATGTGACTTATATTGATAAGCGTTGCAATATTTTGAAACTAATTTGACTGGGAGATGTTGCTCCCTTTGCTAGCAACACCTTACAGTCAAATTAGTTTCAATATATTGCAAAGCTTATCAATATAAGTCACATATTTTGAAAATAATTTGACTCATAGCTGTTGCTACCTTTGACAGCAAGAGCTCCCAATCAAATTAGTTTCAAAATATGTGTTAGGAAAATCAATTCGTACTCTCTCTCTCTCTCTCTCTCTCTATCTCTATCTCTCTCTCTCTCTCTCTCTCTCTCTCTCTCTCTCTCTCTCTCTCTCTCTCTCTCTCTCATCATAGCACATCAGGTAAAAAAGCATGATTAGTAGAATAATATTATTTTAATGGTAAAGGTAGATATCACACACCCAATCTGCTGATATTTTCAAGATTTTATTTAACTCTTGCTTGCTTTTGAGGGTGTACAATAAGGGCCCAACGGCTCTGTGAGTCTAAGGGCCTTTGGTCTGTGACTCTCTCAACTAGATTTAATTTTCAGATATGTTAATATTTCCGATTGGTAGTGTTGATAAATCATCCATTATCCTTCATTTAGTATAGGTTCGTCTAAATCTTTTAACTAATTTTTTAGACCGAATTTCATGATTACGTGATCTAGTAATTCCTTTTGGATATTCAGCCTCGAAGACTTTAATATCATCTAAAACAGCTTCTCGCATAACATCGAAATTTATATGAGAATTTCGAGAATTGAGTGAAAGACCTTTAACTTTGCAAATTTGCTTTGTATTACTACCATCAGTAATATTATATGCATAAGACTTATGACCTGTGCTTACGAAGCTTTATATGCGAAAGTTAGTAGGTATTTCATCTGTAAATGCACCTAGTCGATCATGAGTTATCGGAACTCTATGAGGTGTATCTTTTGGCTCAGAATACTGAATACTATCAGGATCAAAGTAAATGACCGATTCACCAAGGTGTGAGAGCGTCTCATATACATGTAAGCATGCATAAGATGTTACAAAGTATGCAACTACACTATTTGTATTCAGGCGTCTGTTCAAAGTCTTTACTTTCGTTGTACGAAATCATGCGTAGGTTTTCTTGATAGAGAAGCATGTCTTTAACCATTTTTTGTTCGATCATTTAAAATATCACACATTTTTTCACTTGTTGTGACAAAGTGGAAACGGGTTTATTATTACAAGCTAGAAACCCAAAAAAATTATTAAGACAGAGATTTGTGATGGATCTTAATCCGACATCTTTTCTAATTTCATTTTTTCCAGCATAATTCCTTCTCTATCATAGAACTCACTTATATATATATCTTTGTCCACCTCACTGGCACAATCAGCTGGAAAACCGGTAGCCTGCTGCTTTAGACGAAGAAACTTATCTATATATCCCGCAAAGAGATCACTCGACCTCTCTGGAAAATGCCAAACTTCTGTGATCTTTATAATTTAATATCCTAACTCTAGGGCCTTTAAGACCTCGACTGTAGTCCACGTTCCTTTCAGTACCCGGTCCTTAGGAGCATGTGTGCATCTTGTTTCATTATTTTCAGTAGCACATTTACTGCATAGAGTAAAGTACTATTTTCCTTCAATTTTGAGTGGTAGTAGTGGATGGAATAAGTCACGAGGTGATAAAATTTCCCCTTTAATTAAACCAAAATATTCAGAAATTGGCTTAAAGTTCTCAGTTATCACTTCATGTGTTCCTATCATAAAGTCATGGTACTTTAGCGTGAATGAGTATAAACTACATATATCCACATAACGAATTACCTCATTCTCAGTTGGCTCGACAAATAACTTGATGGCATTCATTCGAGCTCCTGTTAAAGCATCTCGAGGGTTGAGGGGTTCAGGTAAGGACAGATCATCTACAAATTGTTTGACTTCATCAGATTTTAATAGATTATTAAAATCACATTCAAGCAGTGTGTGAATAATGTACCCTGCACCTCTGAGTTCGTGAATATTTGTCATTTGACGTGTAAAACAATCTTCCATTGTAAGGGATGGATCGAATGGACTACAGATGACATTCCTATTTTTAGGAAAACACTTTTCACAAACAATTGTAGCACAACCTGAGAATTCAAATAACTCACCAGTTTTTGGACAATAACCATCAATAAAATGAGAAAGTATTTCTTTTTCACCGGGGTTTGAGCATGTTGAATGAAAAGATTTCACCTTTTTGACTCCAATTCTAACCACTTACAGGCCATAATTGAATATTTACGCTTCGGTCTAGTTCCATTTATTGGAATGATGACCATTTTCTCAGGTTCTAGAAAATGTTTTCGAAAGATGAGGCTACAAGTACTTGTTAATGTAATTGCAGAAACAAAAGGGTCGGTTTCTGTTTCAGAAATAATGAGATCATGGAATTTCCCACAAGCCAATCTCAAGACATTCACATCAGCCCTACAGTATTTGATAAATTCAATTTTGAAATTAAATGTTTCATATGTAACAGCCTCATACCACTTATCAAATTCTAAGGCTTGTGAAGGTGACATTTCTCCATAGCCATAAAGCTCTTTAGACATGATAGGCCCACTATAAGTCTGATTGGACTTAATATTTGTAAAATGGGGGGATTTACCCCTTTTCTTCTTTAAGGTCAAACATAGCTGAGAGTTTCCGCAAAGCTGTTGGAAGGAAAGAGAGGCTATCTTTAAATTGGATACATGAAAGTTGCTAAAACAAAATCTTTCGCCCATCTAGAATAATGTCAGTGGGTTTGCTATTTGAATTTTTATATAACTCAGTCAGAACTAGGTGAAGGTCATAGGATCTTGAGTTATGTGCAAGAACGATGGCATCCCGATGTATAAATTGAGTGTAGTTGTTTTTATTTTTATTATTTCCCTTTTTAACAGTTTCAGTTTTTAATAACTAAGCTAAAAATTTCTTCATACATGTCCTGCCATAAAAGATTTGTTCCTTATCTTTACATTTACAATCATTACAAGAAAATGTTATCTCCTCAGAAATACAAATAATATCAACTAGTTATAACCTAACCAGCGTTTCCAATACTTCCAATAATCCACAATATCTTCAAGCCAAACTGATACACATGCATATATAATGCACAAATATATAATCGGATTTGACGTCCGAACTCCTTGAAGGTTGAACACTGATCTGCATAAACTGGTTTGTTAGTGTATGCCCATGCTATAGGAGTGCAGTGGTTACTATACATACAGCCAAACACATCCCAAGTTACTCACTTCCTCATACACAACATTGGCAAAACACAGTGGTAACTTAGCAGCAAATACTACTCAGACACACATTACAAAGACATTAACACTCCCAATGCTGCTATCACAAGCTGACATGCCTTAAGCACATCAGCCGTGACTAGATTCCTGTAAAGAAATAAAAGTCAACAGCATTGCATGTGACATGTTACTCATTAAAGGTGTGATGATACTAAAATGTCATTGAAATACAAAGTCATACCATGAAGTATGAATCAATATACATTAAAGGTGATATACTCTACTATTAAAGGGGACATAACTTATAATTCAAATAAATATACCATGAAAGTAGCAGTCATATATATAAAGCCTGTAACATGCTCTCCTGGCCAGAGAAAATGTCTCCTGACATTTCCCTATGCAATAGATAAACAATAGACAGACTTTCAATATTTAAAATTTAATATTTATATTTCTGCTCCGTCATGGATTATCAGAGTTAATATTTATGTACAACACAATCATATTCACTAAAATATATCATATGTTAATATTTAATATTTATGCATATGTATTACATATGGTATAAAGAGTATGATAAAATGGAATGCAATATATCTGTCCTTACCATAAGGTTTGACTTACATAACCCACATGTGAATTAGATGGTTTCCGCATTCAGGCCTATATTGTCCTCACTACAGCACCTGAAATAAAGCAGAACAACATTGGTTCATACTAAAAACAAGGTAGAAAACATACTCATAAACTTACCACATAGTAATATAGACACGTACAGTAATGTCCTATCAATAAACATATATTAAACGAATACTTCCCCTGCAGAAATTCCTATAACATATTCACCATATCCAGTGATTTCTTCTGCCAACTCGATCGTCCAGGTAGTTTTGGTGATTGTTCAACAATATGACTATTACCTGTTAACTCCGAGCTCCTTGTACCAGATATACTTACATTACCTGTGTTGCATACTTCTGTTGAGCTTTTGTGAGTTACTGATGCTGATTCATGACCTCCATCCACAGAGCTGGACGTTTGTATATGTCCAGGTGAAACTGTGACATGGTGTCTGCATCGACCACTCCTCCTAGCATGGATTACATACTTAGGATTACAGTTCACCTCGCTATCCATACTGTCATCTGAGGCAGAGCAATTTTCAGCTCCTGAATTTATTTGACCATTCCGACTTACCATCTTACCTCTGGCCCTTTTGCCCATGTTATTAGACATAGGCACTTCGTCTTCTGTCTCAACAGGTTCTGCCCATGGAATCGCCATAAAAGGTAACAATAGATTATGGTGCAAGGTTCTCACCAATCCTTTTCCAAAATGGATTGCGGGCGCATGTAGTGGATTTGCAGGCACATGTTGCGGATGTATGTAAAATGTATCTACATGTGTGCGTGCGTGCGTGTGTGTGTGCATGAAAGTAAGTATATCTAATCACAAACTGTAAAGTATGTGTTAATTATGTATTGGAAAGTACACATAAAATAACAATTTGCTATCCAGAAAATAGGTATGTCATGAAGACAATACTATATATAAAATGCAAAACGGATTCGCGTACCACAAGTGAATCAGACAGATTGTTAACTACTCTAATACCATTACTACTACGGATGGCAACAAGTGCATGGACATGCCTGAACATGTTGTTGTTGGAAGTGGAAACTGTTGCTTTTATGAGCAACACACATTACTACTACGGATGGCAACAAGTGCATGGACATGCCTGAACACACATACACGCCAAAATGCATGCGTACATGTGTGGACACATACGGTCCGCAAGTTGTGGATTTGCGGGTGTATGTTGCAGATTGCAGGCGCATGATGAGGATTGCGGGCGCATGTTGTGGATTTGCGGGCGCATATTGCGGATTTGCGGCTGCAGTACATATAATCCTATAAATCCATATACATTGTGACAGCAAACACCACCCACCAACCACCGCCACCCCCATCATCATCGCCAACACCCACCACCATCACGACGCACATCAACAACACCACCTTCAACACCACTGCCACTAGGGTCTGTAGGCGTATGATCAAGAAAACAGAACCCAAAGAGATGGTGTACACCTGCAAGGAGTGCTATTGTCTATTACCAATCAAACAGTATCCGCATGGGTGTCCTGTAATCGGTGATACTCCGACTGATATGGTCGATGGAATATCGATAGCGAACTAGACAGGCATGCTCTGCTTAAGCACAGAGAACTGCGCCAGGCAGAGGACGGCCGCCATAGCATTCTTCCTCAGCCTCATACTCCCTCCTCCTCCTATGACCTCCTTTATCAGACCACCTCTTGAACTAAATTTTTTACATCCTATTATCAGTCCTCCTCTTAAACTCTATTATTTTTACCTTACATACCATGGTACCATGGAGGGGGAAACAGTCAAATTATTTTCAAAATATACATCAATGTTGAGCATTGACATACTTCCTCACCCCTCCGCAACCTCATACTCCCTACTCCTACGACCTCCCTTATCAGACCACCTCTTAAACTCTATTCTTTTACATTACTCTCTTATTATATTTTCCTTACAACGGTAGATAACCACGGAGTGGGGGGGGGGGGTGCGCCGCTACGTTAAAATGTAAAATACTCAACTTTTAATTGTTAACATGTACAGAATACAGGAACAGCAATATTCAGTCGGACGCTTCGACAGTGTTCTAGAATCTAGAATTTGTGCGCGGCTGTTCGCCATTGTTTAGAGAACAATAACGAACAGATACACACAAATTTGTGCGTGGCTGTTCATCATTGTTCTCCAAACAATAGCCTACGGAAATGGAGTGTTTTGATTGGTTAAAAACACATTCAAACGAAAAGAACAATAGCGAATAGAACCCCCATTACTACTATAATGCTCTCTAAAGAAGCTATTCTTTGTCTAAATCGCCAACGATCTAGGGAAAGTTCCATCCAAAGACTTCCATTCCTACATTCACGAGATATGATATTATTCAAATCCCCCCACCCCCACCCCCTATATCGATGAAGACGATTTTATTAGAAAATCTTACACTCTTCATGATACAGGTGCAAACTTGTAAGTTGTTTTTTCCCAGGAAGTTATAAATAGATTCTTAAGTGACTAATATGGGAAAAACCTGCTGATGTTTCCAGAATATTCCTTGGGGGGGGGGGGGGGGGGCGGGGGGGGGGGGGGGGGCTGTATTTGAACATGATGATTGGCTGCTGGTGCGTCATCATTCTATTTTTAGCTCATGAAACAATCAAAATTATTGCTAGAGCACTGTCCGAACATGATGATTGGTTTAAAATATTACTAGAGCACTGTCCGAACACACTGATTGCTTGAAACGCTCTGCCCTGGCCGACTTTTCAACCAATCAGCGTGTTCAGACAGCGCTCTAGCTATACTACTCGTATCTCGTCATCGTTCTCAGCGTTATTTGATTGTTCACCGGACTCTCGGCTTGGTAGGAGAGGTCGAACTGGCACTGCGGTGTACTGGACTAACATCAGGAATATTTGTTTCCGCAGAAACATTTATCTGGGTACTGGTGTCACGTGGAACGCTCAGCCCGAGCTCTGGCACTGGGTCATCACTGACACACGGTTTAAGTCGATTGAAGTGGATGACTGAGATCAGGCCATCTGAAGTGCGGACCCGGTAGGTTACATCCAACTTCTTACCTACTACCACATAGGGACCTTTCCACTGGTAACTCAGTTTACTTGGCATGTTTGCAGAACATTGTGAATCGTGTACCCAAACCATTTTCCCCGCTTCAAATGCGTCTCCATGCACTTGCCGGTCGTGCCATGTTTTCTGACGCCGGTGTGCAGTGGATAAAGTTGTTCTCATTAGCTCATGGGTCTGTTCTATCCATTGCCACATGAGTTCTACGTAGAGAGATGGTGAATTTTTCTCTCCCGGTATCCTGGGCATGGCCAGATCCAGGGGTAAGGCTAATTTACAGCCTAACATTAACTATGCAGGGGTATAACCTGTGCTGGAATGTACTGAAGTGCGGTATGCCATGAACACATATGGGAGTCATAAATCCCAATCTCTACAATCAAGGCGTGTTTCCTTCTTCAACATTTCGGCAAGTGTATGGTTAAACCTCTCCACCATCCCATCACCTCGCGGATGATATGGAGTCGTGTAGGTCTTAACGATATGAAACAATTTGCAGAGCTCAGAGATTAGCCAGCTCTCAAAATGGCTTCCTTAATCGGAGTGTAGCTCATAGGGCATTCCAAACCAGCAGAATACATTGCTTGCCAAGACCTCCACTACTGTGGATGCCAATTGGTCCAGCAAAGGAAACGCTTCTACCAACTTCATAAAATAATCTTGCAATACGAGGATGTACTTGTTTCTTTCATCCGTCGCATTCAAGGGTTCGAGCACATCAATAGCCACTCGCTCCCATGGTGCACCAACAATTTTTACTTGTAGGGGTGCGGAATGGTGCTGGCCAACAGCACGTCTTTGACATGGGACACATTTGGTGACCCATGCCTTTACACTATCGCGTATCCCGATCCAGTGGAATCTGTTTTATCCGCTAATGCCCGCTCAACAGCTAGATGTCCATCGTTATCATGTAATTGTTGTAATATTGTTTCACGATAACATTCCGGAATCACCAGATGGTTATTAATGTAGAGAACACCTCGCTGTATGTGGCATTCCCTGAACCGCTGATAGTAGGACTTGGCTGCTGTGGATAGTGGTGTAACAGATTCCCGGGGAGGGCGTGCCCACTCCTGCATACATGCGTATATATTTCGTGTCTGCACGTCTGTTGCTTGTTCGTGAGTGATTTTCCCCAGGTTCCACTCTGCGCATCACAATTCTGGGAACACCGGAGAGATGGTTGTGTTGTATGTGTCACAGTGGTGACTACTTTGGGTTCATCCGCAAGCCCGATTCTGCTCAAGGCATCGGCATTTCCATGCAGTTTGCCGGATCTATGAACCACATTGAAGTTAAAAGCCTGCAGGGATTCCTGCCACCTCGCAACCTGGCCCTCCCGATTTTTAAGGTTGCGGAGCCAGCATAGGGAAGCGTGATCCATATGGTGAGTAAATGGGCAACTGTACAGAGTGTTTATAATACTTGACAAAGTAGACCACAGCCAGTAAATCCTGCTTAGTGGTCGCATACTGTTTCTGTTTTGTTTAGAGTACGTGAACCATAACCCAATACCTGCTCCGTCCCATCCTCCGTGACCTGAGATAGAACCACGCCGATAGTGTAGGCTTTGCCCTGTAGGTGGGGCTTAGAATACACCTTCCATATCCTCTGTGTGTCATAAGAGGCGACTAAAGGAGGTAAGGGTGAGGTAACCCTGACAGAAACCTCGAGTGCTGAAGACGGAGGTTCCAGGCCACACAGCGCACTCTAATAAACCATGGATCCATGCACTTAGCGCTTATGATCATGTCAATAGTCACTTACAGGACTGGTGGTATGATCAGCGAATGAAAAGAAGAAGAAGTGTAAGCTGACGCATCAGTGTCCAGGATGAAACCGAGGTTAGGATTAGGATGAGCGAGAATAGGAGCAGTCGTCAAGAGTTCCTTCATTGCCCTGAAGGAATCTTCACACTCACTCGTCCACTCGAATGGTCGATCTTTTTCGTTGATCTTGAATAGGGGTGATGCAATCTCGCTGAAATGATAGATGTATTGGCGATAGTACTGATAAAGACCAAGGTAGCTTGAGCTTAAGGTTGGCCATGCGGAATCGGGATAGCATGGTGTCCAAATTAGAGAGGGTTTGCTCAAATGACGGACCAAAGACGATTACGTTGTCAATGTAGCACAGCCAGATTTCCCATTGCAGGGTGGTTAATACCTGCTTAATGAGATGCTCGAATGTTCCCGGAGCATTGCAAAGGCCATAGGGCATCTTGCGGAACTGGAAAAGACTGTCTCTACATACAAATGCGGTTTTCTCCATGTCAGCTTCATCCATGGCTACCCGCTGGTACCGACTAGCTAAATCAAGGGTACAAAACCACTTGGCTCCGGCCAAGGAATCTAAGGCCTGATCTATCCACAGTAACGGATAGGCATCTTTGATGCTAAGATCACTAAGGCGGCGGTAGTCTATACAAAACCACAAAGATCCATCTTTTTAGCCTGCTAGTACTATGGGACTGGCCCAGGGGGGGTGCTGATGGTTCAATTATTCCGGCCCGCAACATGTCCTCTACCTGTTGGTGTGCTTCCACTTCCTTATGGTAGGGTTGCACGATTTTTCAATTATTCGATTAATCGCGATTACATAATTCAAAATGATCGTGGGCGATTTTAAAATTAAATAATCGTATAATCGCCATGTTGAAATTTTTGTCAAGACACTTTTACGCTTGTGAAACTCTGATGCATTACCAATCATGGAAACAAACATCCAGCGATTGGCCGAATGTGTGAATGATTAAATAAACCAAATAAGTAACTGATTTGTTTGTATATTAACTAAGTCAAAATTAATCCACAATTTGATATAAAATGGCGTCGCGAAAAAATACAAATCACGTGATTCGCCTCCAATTGAAGAGTTTATTTTAGACGAGTACTCGGATATAAATATTCTGGAATTTGGGACTCGGAACTCGGGAATTTCTATATATTATCATTGCACAATAGGAACTGAGTAGTATACTGATCTGAATAATGGGTACCCGTTTGATAAACTCCCATTAGCATATAATATCTCGCGAGAACACGCCGCCTCCCATCACAAAAGAGCCGCTGGCTCACCAACTTAAGAAGCCAGCTATATTGTCATTCGTAATAATTCAATTTGGATCATTTAATGTTGAGCGGCATTAAAAAATGGTGCGCAATCATTGGAGCTCATATGTCAAAGTTAGGGGGTGGGCTTCTATTAGAGCATAGGCTACAATTAAGCAAAATATGGTAGTTCATGATTAATCATATGATCATGATTATTTGTATTAAATGATCGCGATTATGAAAATTGAATAATCGTGCAACCCTACCTTATGGATAGGGAGACATCGAATGGGCAGTCGAATGGGTCTGTTGTTTCCGCTGTCAATGGAGTGTCATACAAGATGTGTCTCTCCGAGGTCCATGTCTCCAGCTGAGAAACTATCGCGATATTTATGAAGTAATTTCTATACTTGTTGTTTTTGAGATTGCATCAATCCAACTGTAGCACGCAAATAGAGGTCATGTAAGTCTTCTGGCAAATCATCAGAAGCTGTTGCGGGTGTGATTGTGCGGGTGAGGAAGGGGGGGGCTGTTTCCAGTGATATCACATCCACCAAATGGCCACAACGGACTCCTGGTTCAAGTGTTATTGGGTCCGCAGTGCCATTGAATACTCTAAAGGGTATATGATTCTTGTTGGTGGTGTCCACGATTATGCGTGGACTGGTGCATTGTGAGGTGATCATGTATTCAGGGTCGGGTTCCAGCGTGGCTGTGTGAGTGTTGTTTCCTAATTGTGGTGTGGTGGCCCACAAGATCCTTTCTTGACCCAGCTCAGCTGTGGCGGCTGTGGCTAATATTACTGCACACATATCATAATGTGATGATTCCGGTCCAAGGGGTATCCGTCAGCTGTGTATGTCTAGTTCCTGTTGTCTGCAGTGTATGACGGCTTCACTGGCACTGAGAAAATCAGAACCAAGCAGGGCAATGACAACTCGCTGTATGAATTGCATTTCCTCTATCTGTATTACGAGGTTTACTATGCCAGCCATGGGAACATCAGCTCCCATAGATGTTTGCAGAAGTATGTTTGTAGGCTTAAGGGGTGGCTTCTTATGAGGTGGGATGCTCTCATACAAGCACTTGTTAAACACGTTGATGGAAGCTCCAGTGTCCACAGTGGCACTGGTGGAAATTCCGCTAAACAGACAGGCGCACTTATATATCACCTTGCAGTGAGCCTGCAGAAGATTCCAATGATACCATTTGCAGAAGTGAAGGTGGTGCGATATCATTCTATACATAGTCGGCTTGCTTCCAGATAGCTTCCGTGAGTGCGATTGGTGGCTGAGTATGGAAAGGGCCAACCCGTCATCACTGCTGCTGGTGTATACTGCAGTGCGGATATGATTCTCACGTTCATGGGTGAGGGCTACCTGTGCGAGCCACTTTTTACAATGCATCATGGGATGTTTAGTTGACTCACAGAAGAAACAATGATGGCGTGTTATTTTTCCATTTCTTGTATGATGTTTCTTCTTGCGGATCCATGATGACGAATGAGTACTTCCTTCTGAATCACTACTGCTGCTGGGCATTGTTGATGAGTGTTTGTGAGTTGCATACCACCAAAAGGACATCGGGTATTAAGTGCCTTGGCAGTGGGACGTGGTGCTTGCAGAAACGGTGTTTCAGTGGAGGTGCTACAACCTACCTCTGCCGTTTTACATAGGAAAGAAGGTTGTGTAGATGCGGAAAGTGTGGTGTCACATCTTCCGCAGGGGGGAGATGGCATTGCTGCGGATGTTGTGTGCATTGTAGGCACTGGCATAGAAGAAGCAGGGTGCTGGTGAGTGCATGGTGTAGTAGGAATGTAATGAGGATTAGAATGGCCGCCTGACGTTGTGGTTCAGAGGCCGCAGTTGAGCCGGATTGTAGGATTGGGCATGGAAGCGACTGTGTCTATGCTAGTTTGATGGATTCTCAGGCTGTGGGGTACGTTGGTCAGCGGTTATAGTTGTAGACAGAGATCGGCTTGGGCATCGGTCCTTCCAGTGGCCCGGCTGACCACATCCAAAACACGTGTTTGGTGGCGGGTGGTGGGTTGTGGTCTAGTTGTGGACTGTGTGGCGACGATGGTGCTTATTGTTGCTATGAGATTGGTGAGTGCGGAGATCTGTTTTGTGATCTCTTCTAATCTTTCGTGCTTGTTTTGCCTATTGCTGTTGTTATGCTTGTTCCCACGTCCTTGGGCGTTATTGTGGCCCCCGTGATGGTAATGGCCACGCTCTCTTCCTCCAGTTGCGTGATTCTGACTGCTTTGTTCTTGCTGCACGTGTTGTTCGTTTGCTGATGTATTAGTGCGTTGTTTGATTCAGTGGTGGTGGCGACATTGACATCATTTACCTCGTTGATGGGGGTGTAGTTGGTGGCAATTCTTCTTCTCCTGCTCCAAGAAATTCTTGATCCGAACCACAGTGGCTGTTAGTTGTTGAAGGCTGCTGTGCTCTGTCAGAAATATTATATAGGAAGCATCTCTTCCAAAACCTTACATTGACAACCAAATAATACATGAAGGGCAATATGCCACATTTTAGGAGTCTATTTGGATAAGAATTTGACACGGGAGAAGCATATTGAAGTCGTAACATCCAAGGTAGCAAAGAGCATTGGCATCATATGCAGACTAAAACCCTAGCTAACACTGAATATTATTAAAAATCTGTACAGCACAGTGATACTTCCTGACATCACTTACTCTATCTGGACTAACACAGCTGAAGCTAAACTAAAAAACTAAAATCACTACAAAAGCAATCTATTAAATTATTTGCACAAATAGCAGGTGGCCAGGATATCTTTAAAGTAGAAAAACTTCTAAAACTCTAGCACATTGGAAGGCTCCAATTATACACACTTTTAAGAGACTTTCACAACAGCAACAGCAACTTACCCTCTTCTTTAACCAGTATCTTTACTCTCAATACACAAATACACTCTCACAACACTAGAACACGAAACAACCTGCACACAAGACACCACCAAACAAAAGCAGCACAACAAAAGCATATATATATTGTTCTATGTAGGGGTCCACCGTCTATAGAGGCTCTGCCTTTGGGGGACAACCTGTTGTGTAATTACAAATTGTACATTTTATATTAAAATAAATGAATTTGAACTTGAGTACTCTGGGGATATTCGTCAACCACCAGAGCCTATATGTATATGACTATTTATGTCCCCTGTCATTCTTTTTTTCCCCCCATTCTATGCTTGCAAGCATTGCCTGTCTTGCTTTCATCTTCATTTAACTTTTTAACCCCCAAATCTTTCGTGAAAATCTCAATCTTCTCATTGAATATTTCTATTTGTGGACCGGGAGGGGATTGTTGTTTTAGGGATTTGCCACTGGAATGACTAGGTTATCGAGCCAGTCATCCCAGTGGTAGATTCTCGGAAATACTCTCCTTCCTGTCTTCAAATGGACTCAATCCCCAAACAGCTGATCTTTGACCGACGAGTGTTCAGGGGGCTACAGGGAAATAGCATGAACCAGCTTGTCATATTTACATAATTGCCTTAACTCAGCCTTAATGTGGTGTAGGATCATCATCAATAGGCTGTTTTTTTGCTTTCTTCCTTTTGTATGTTTATTTTATTTATTTTTATTCTGATAACATTATGCGTTATACTTTACATGTATTCAGGTATTATTGCTCACCGTACTGGGTGCGATCCATAGCTTATCTACTACCTGTCTAAAATCCCATAATCACCACCACTTATCCACCCACAAACTCAGAATTAAGATTCCACCAAAGAATCCATTATAGCCATATATAAATTGTGTAAATGCCAAGACGAGGAAATTATTTCTGGTAGCTCATTCACCCAATCTTATCCCCCCCCCCACCCTAGTAATTTGTCCTCCTGTAATTTTCCCTTACCATGCCAACCAAAATCCTCTGTTCATCCTGCATGAAACCTGTTAAAAATAATTTAAAAAAAGGCTTATTATGTGATTTGTGTAGCATGTGGGTCACCTAAGATGTTCTAAACTAACCTCTACCGAGTATTCTCAACTTGAGTTAGACGTCCAACCTTGGTGGTGTCTAAACTGCAACAAATCACTATTCCCATATGACCACATTAATGACGACACTGACTACACACTTGCAATCATGAATCTACATGTCGAATTCAACTGCACCGAGCATATACAAGATCTCATCCTAAACCACTTCAAGTTAAACACAGACACATATAGACATCAATCCAAAAGACGCTAGAACTGACCTAAATATACCTCCATAAACCTGTAACTACACACTTCTAAGTACATTTAATGATAAAATAATAAATAGCAACGAAAGTATTACCCTCTCACTCATGCACGCAAACACCTGGTCAATACTAAAGAACAATGACAAGTTAAAATAATTTTTAGATGAGTGTGCATACGTTTGGGATTATTGAAATTACGGAGACATGGCTAAAACTAAACTCACCTACTACCCTAATTAACAAGAACAACTATACCTTTATTGAAAAGCACAGAACTGAAAAAATTAACATGGACGGTGGTGGTGGTGTAGGCATGTACGTAAAGACAGCATCCAGTTCACTGAACGTCAAAATCTTGCTGTAATCGAAGAATACATTGGGACCATATTCATTGAAATTCCCATGCAAAAAGGTAAAAACAAAATTATTGCTACAAACAGTGATAACAAACAATTCATCGAATCTTTAAGCAAAATTCTCGATATTATTCAAGGAGAAAGCAAGATAGCCTATCTGATGGGTGAATTCAACATTGACCTGCAGCAACAAAAATGTTGTCATACAAAAGAGTTTATCAATCTACTAAATACCTACTTCTATTATTCGACAATAACCAAGCCAACCAGAATAACTGAATCTACAGCAACCGTCATTGACAACATATTCTGCAATAACATTAACCACAATATTAGTAAAAAATCAAGTCGGAATTTTCGTAACTGATATCTCAGACCACTTACCCATATTTCTTCTAGAAAAACAACAAACATATTAAAAATGTGAGCAGGAAAGATTTAAATGCAGAGATTACTGCTAAGTCAACATTGAAAAATTCAAAAGGTCCATGGCAGAGACCGGCTGGAGCTCAATAACAAACATACAGTCTTGTGAGCATGCCTACAGCAAATTTCATGACATATGCACATCTTTTTGATCAAAGCTTCCCACTGAAGGAAAATAGAAGATATATGCACAGCCCAACTAAACCATGGCTTACGAACGGACTAATAGCTGCCTGCCATAAGAAACACAAACTCTACTTAACATTTATTAAGTGTCAAAGTAAACACAATGATATCCAATTAAAAAAATATAGAAACAAATTAGACAAACTCATCAAAACAGCCAAGAAAACATACTGTCAGAGTAAATTCAAACAGTCAAAAAATGATATAAAGGAAACATGGAGTCATCAAATCGCTACTAAATATGGCCAACAGGGCACAACAGACACAATTTCTTTGTGACAACAAAGTCATCATAGATGAATTTGAAATTGCCAATGGATTCAATAATTATTTCGTAAATATAGGACCACAACTTTCGAACAAAATCCAGGCAAATTCCAATAAAATGTTTACTGATTTCCTTGCAGGCAGCTATCAATCATCGTTCTTTTGTAATCCTACTAATACAGAAATTTTTTTTTACTATACTAAACACATTTAACCCATCAAAAAGTGCTGGCATCGATGGCTTTAAGTGGCGTATTTACAAAAACTGTGTTGTGGATATTCTCAACCCACTAAGCCACATTTGCAATTTTTCTTTAACACAAGGCATTTTCCCAACAAATTAAAAATAGCATGTGTTACACCCATATATAAAGCCAAGGATTCAACTAATTTCTCAAACTACAGGCCACTCTCCATATTTCCACTCTTCTCCAAACTCCTAGATCACCTAATATACAATCAGCTGACAAGTTACCTAGACAAAAAGTCCATTCTATACACTTTACAATATGGATTTCGCGAAAAACACCCAACAATGCATGCAATAATCAAAATGACTGAAAAAAGTATTGAATCAGTGGAAAAGAAACAAAACATAGTAGGCATCTTTCTGGACCTTTCAAAAGCTTTTGACACCATTAATCACCAACTCTTATTAGACAAACTTGCCTATTATGGTATAAGAGGTAGTGCACTCACCTGATTTCAGATTTATCTAAGTAAAAGAACTCAATGTGTACAATATAATGAGGTATGCTCTGAAAACAGGCAATTAACATGTGTTGTTGCTCAGGGATCTATTCTTGGGCCCCTGCTGTTCCTCTTATATATGAATGACTTACCCAATATCTTCAAACACATGTCACTGATACTGTTCGTCGATGATACCAATGCCTTTTGCTGTGAGGACAATATAGATACCTTATATAAAAAGGTAAACAAGGAAATGGAAGAAATTACCAACTTGTTTGAAATTAACAAATTATCACTAAATGTTGACAAAACAAATTATAGGTTATTTACAAATTTGAAATTAAAGAAAGAGGACACTACAAAAATCTATATAAATAAAAAAGAAATTAAGGAAGCCCCATTTGCTAAATCTTTGGGAGTCTACTTAGACAAACATCTGACCTGGGCTAAACAAATCGAGATAGTAACGGCAAAAGTAGCAAGGGGCATAGGTATCATAGAAAGACTAAAACCATATATAACACCAAAAACTATTAAAGCACTATACTGCACCCTTGTTCTCCTACATCTCACTTACTGCAACGCTATCTGGACCAATACGCATAAGAGCAAATCTAGCAAAGCTTAACAGCCTTAGAAAAGGAGTAAAACCTTTTTCAAAACCAGCAGGGGCCCAGAGTATATTGAAATCCGAAAAAATTTTAAAACTCACTGACATAGGCAAACTACAGATGTACACCATTGTTAAAGATTATCACCACAAAACATTGCCACAATCCATCGCCTGCAACTTCACACTCAACACTGATATCCGTGAACACAACACTAGGGCCAAACATAATCTACACACACAATTTATGAGAACAGAAACAGGAAAATGATGAATCACAATAGCAGCCACAAAATTATCGAACAGCACCAGTACAAAAATATGCGAAAAAATTCTGAATCAGAAATCCTTGAAAAAAAATTGCCAGAGAATCTATATTGGACAGATAATAAACTTACACAAACCTTGCATCTGATTGATATAGATTATCTGTTAATTTATAATATTTTATACAAACATGAGACAAATCACACCCTGCAATCACCGCCATTACTACTACTAGTACTTGAGACTACTACTACTACTACTACTACTACTACTACTACTACTACTACTACTACTACTACTACTACTACTACTAGCACCTCTACCTCCGCCGCTACTCCTACTACTACTACTACTACTACTACTACTACTACTACTACTACTACTACTACTACTACTACTACTACTACTACTAGCACCTCCACCACCACCACTACTACTACTACTACTACTACTACTACTACTACTACTACTACTACTACATTGAGACATGTCGGGTGAACCCGCATACACCAATATAACAATCTAACATAATCTGTGATAACTTTTTCATTCAAATTCTCTATCTGCAGTGATGAGCTTTCCCCTTCCCTCCCCGTCCCACCCTCCATACCATACCAATAGTAAATCATTTAAAACCAACATAGAATACCACAATGATGTATTAGTATATGCACATGTACATGTACATGCGGGCGTGAGTGTGTATACATGTATGAATGTTTGTACATGTATAAAGTGAACTGGTGTGTATGTATGCATTCATATATGTTGGTATAGGTGTGTGTATGTGTGTACCTGTGTGTGCATGTGTACCTATGTGCATATTTATGTATAAAGCAAGCATCCAGATAAGGACATTACATATGGTACACAGAATGTATATGTGTCAATTGTCATGCTTCCTATATATATATATATATATATGTGTGCGTGCGTGCGTGCGTGCGTGCGTGCGTGCGTGCGTGCGTGCGTGCGTGCGTGCGTGCGGGCGTATATATATATATATATATATATATATATATATATATATATATATATATATATATATATATACGTACGTACGTACGCACGTACGTGCGTGCGTGCGTGCGTGGAAAAGTATAAGCAACATGCTATATGCTATGTACCACATGTCATCGCATCAGCATCATAGCCGCTTTCATCCTCTATGCCATGTACACTGTCTCGTATTGTATGTTAGGGGGTCCATCGATTCATAGGCTATGCTTTTGATGGACTGCCCATTTTCAATTTACATATATGTAAAATATGTTATGAAATAAACAACTTGAACTTTTATTCTTGAGCCCAGTGTCTAGCAGTTGTAGGCAGTACACCGCAGTTGGCGGCCGTTGGGCATGCGCAGCCTAAATTGTAAGCAACGGAACAATTGTGCTATTTGAAGTAAAACTAAGACTAAACTAAGAGTAGAATTAAAATTAGGCTACAACCTCTCTTTTCCGTATAGCACAAAGCAAAATTGAAATAATTGTCGGGACTTGAAGAAAAGCCTAAAGGCTTATGTCCTGAGAAGATGATGATGATGATGGTGTCAGACCATTTAATCGTTTTACATTCTGAAGTAAATGTACGCTATTTTTCGTGTTAACAATATCACACAAACTTTGGACATTGAAAATGCGCAGTAGGTTTCCCTTAAACAAATAGGGGCCCATATGCATAATGAATCACCATATCCCATAATGTAACGGGGGCCCATGAAGAAACCACAAAAGCTATATCATAAGCCAAAATCGGAACCAAAAAAGCTCGCCACCGGAAACGAAGCTCTGTTGACTTTTTTACATTACACGTATGTACATATATAGTCCAGACACCAGAGAGTTTGCATGAATGGATCGTTTTCACCATGGGCTGAAGTCATTGGTGAAGTCCCACAGGGCAGTGTCCTAGGACCCATCTTGTTTTTGATTTATATCAATGATCTGCCAGATGTTGTCCACAGCTACATACAATTGTTTGATGGCAGTAAACTCTTCCGGGCAATTGCATCAGTAGAGGATTGCCATATACTACAAAAAGATATTGACAATCTTCAACTCTGGGCAGAACGATGGCTACTGAAATTCCATCCCCAGAAATGCAAGGTAATGAGGATTGGTACGGACCACCCTGATTATACATATGTAATGGCTGAATCTGGAGGCAAAGTGACTCAACTGGAAGTGACGACGTGCGAAATCGATCTTGGGATCCATTTCAATGACAAGTTAACCTTCCACCAACATGTTGAAATGACGGTTGACAAGGCCAACCACGTAGTTGGGCTAATCAGGTGATCATTCCGTGATCTAGATGGAGAAATGTTCCATCTACTGTTTAAATCTCTGGTGAGACCGCTACTGGAATATTTTAATATAATATGGAGCCCGCGCTTCAAGACCGACGTATCCAAGATAGAAAAAGTCCAGGAGGGCAACCAACTAAAGCTTCTGACTCTTGCCTACCGACGAGGTGACATGATCGAGGCCTACAAATTCCTCAACAATAATTACACTATAGAGCTACATGGACTGGTTCTGGAAACGTGGACCACAACACGTGGACACAGCTACAAGCTTAGGAAGCACCACTTAAATAAATCACTGCACGCACACACCTTCAGCAACAGAGTTATCAACAACTGGAACTCTCTTGCTGAGGATGTGACGGTGGCACCCTCCCTTAACTGCTTCAAGCACAGACTAGATAAACACTGGTCCCAATATCTCTAGTCGGCCTCCCTCAAGTTCTCAGAAGCCAGCACCAACCCGAATGTGATTCAGAGAAACCTGGTACTATTTAATACCTTCAAGGGAATGCTATTCCGGGCACGCTGATAAAACATAAGTGCCTAAATTGCAAAGTATATCGACAAGGTGGGTCAGTCCTACCAATCATGAAAGAATACAGCGAACTGAAAATCGTAACTGTCTCAGTCCTCCAAGTAAGTTGACAAGGTGGGTTGGTCCTACCAATCAAGAAATGTATTAATGAGGCTGGTCCACCCCACCAGCTAAAACTGCTATGCTGTTCCTGGTCCACGTTCTATTACTAGTCCACAGCCAACCTATAATGTAATACTCTCATCCGCAACAAGCCGGGTCAGGTGGGCTTGTCCGACCAGCCCCACAAGCACATAAACAACTATTGTAATAATGTAAACGTACTGCTAAGGTGGGTATATCCTACCATTTAAGTAAGCTAACTATGCGCGCCAGCCTTACCGGCCCCAACAGGTCGCTAGGTGGTTGCTGTATTTAATTCCTATGTTTTAGTACCAGGTACCAGCCAACATATTGTATATATCTCCACACATTAATCGGGAAGAATACACCGAACTGTAATCGCAACTTTCACAGTCCCACCCCCACCCCCCCCCCACCCCACCACCCAAGTAAATTGACAAGGAGGATTGGTCCTGCCAATCAAGAAACGTATTAATGATACATATTGTATATATCTCCACATATATTAATCCAGGACAGGTGGGCGTGTCCTACCATCCATATGAGGCTACATGTGCACTGATAAGGTGGGTCTGTCATATCATTCAATCAAGCTTGCAAGGAGGGTCAGGCTTTCCACCCACACGATGTAAATATATGTATATACTGTACATTTGAAAAATTATGCTTATTGTAAGTGGCTGAGCCAGGTGGGATTGCCATACCAGCCATTCAAGCCACATCATGAAGAACCAGAGGTTCCGGCACTTCGATAAGGTGGGTCTGTCCTACCAGATCAAGGATGTCTATATGTACATTGTAAATTATACATATACCACAGCAACCCTATAATACAAACAGTAAAAAATGAAATTCAACCATTATCCGCGCATTGCGCAAGCAACGACAGTATTGATAAAAAAAATAGATCGGCAATAGGCCAAACATGGCCTCCAAGGTCGCAACAGATGATGATGATGATGATGATGATGATGATGATGGTTCCTATTTCTAACAGGGTTCTATTTCTAAGAATTGCTCATTTTTGCGTTCTCCCGCACTCGTTGTTTTCGTGACATCGTCAAAATATGTTTATTTCAATGGATACATCAGTTGTTATTACACCACAAAAACATCTATACCATTCAATCTCTACTTGCTAAATCAACTACTCTGCATTTAACCACCAGAATACGATGTTTATGCTTGTTTACATACCCCCATATGCCTATTCCATTTCAATATACCCTCAACCAGGCTACTGGTAGGGTACACCCCAGCATATGCCCTGAAAGAGACTGGCACCAGTCTGTACTGACTCCTCTATGACACCTGTCACTGCGCATGCGCAATGGAGGCCAAATAAGAAACAGGTTCACTTTTCAAATATTCTGCAAGAAGTACAGTCAGCCATATACCAGCTTACGTTTTTTATGCTTTGCGATGTATTCAGCTTTACATTTTGAAAGTTCTCTGCATCAGAATTATGCCTAACATGAAGTCCATTCTTCCTAAGTTATGTTTATTGAGTATTTCGTGGTTTTGTTGCCTTTATTATACTTTTATGCCTGTGTTATCGGTTTTCGTGGTACTCCAGTTTCATGGTAGTCAAACATGCCTTAAAGTAATTATCATCATTAGAAAATCCTCAATTTTCTATCTGTTACCTTCGCTTATAACTCATGCTTTAGGGCTTTCGACTTATATCCCTAAGAATTTTCTCTGTTAGTCCATTTTCTCTGGGGATATTTGAATTTGATATTATCTGCCTTTTCTAAGCATGTGTTTTGCATTCTTTAGTTGAGACTCCAAAATTTTAGAGAAGTTCTTTTTTAAGTTCTTCTAAGCTGCATGCTTCATCTTCTATTTTTATTTTCGTTTTTAGGGGTCAGTTAAAGCAGCTGAGAAGGGTAAATGCACTTCTACCCAGTGTGATCATGGCCACGCCGTGGAGTTCTTGGGCCATGTCTGCTTCAAGTGTACAACGTGTACACCATTAGCGATGTACGGGATTTGCAAGGGTTGGGTGCCGACCATTTCCAAATCATTTTTTTTAAATTGTATGGCCAAGTCCACGTCCTCTGATCATTCCCCCTCCATTGCTTCTAAGCCTAACGCTGTTTCATTTTCTGGTACATCTGTGTCAACTCCACCAGCAACGGGGGTGGCGGCCTCTTCCTCTAATTCAGAGGCTATCATGGCTCTTTTTGCTCGTTTCGAGTTATTCGCGACCGTGTTGACCTAATCATTGGATGAATGTATTTCGACAGCCATTCGTGCGGCTAAGGACGAGTCATCAGAGTCAGACGATAACCGGAGGGTGAGCGGACATGCCCGCAAATGGGGGAAACTGACTTCCCTCACGTCCAGACAGGAGGTTTGGTCGCCGAAACCGAAACCCAAAGACTCTAAGAAAAAGCCCATAAAGGTGGTTTCGTGCAAGTCACCAGGCAAAACCCACCTAAGCCATGGGAAGGGCACTACCCTCAAGCAGTGGCGATGGAGATGGAAGTCCCAGATTCAGCACACTATGCCAAGTTTCAATTTTCCGTGATATCGATAGCTAGAAACGTCCAGAGATTGCCTGTTATTAATTTAGTACAGTCAGGAAGCTCGGTAGCTTCCGGTTTGACAAGCATTTCCGGTAGGTGCTCGGTAGATTCGGGTCTGCAAGACCCTGGTCTACTTTCGGTTTCCATTTCCGGTCCTTCCTCTTCCACTTCCAGTATGGCTTCCGGTTTTGCCAGATATCCAGGTCCTCAGAACCTGTTTATTTTCCAATTTCTGGTAGGCGTTTCTCCACTTCGGTTTCTGCTTCTGGTGCTAATACTTTTGTTTCTAGTAGGGCTTCCGGTCTTGCAGGATATCCGGGTTCTCAGGACTCTGTGAATTTTCCAATTTCTGGTAGGCGTATTTTCATTTCCGTTTCCTATTCTACTTCCGGTTCTCGTATTTCCGGTTCCTCATTTACTTCCGGTTTTTACTCTACATCCGGGTCTGTATGATCCTGTTCAGTTTCCAGTTTTATACTTCTGATTTGCTCATTTATGTTTCCTATTCTACTTCCGGTTAGCGTATTTCCGGCTCCAAGATCTTTTCCGCTTCCAGTTTCCATTCATCTGGGGATAGGGTCGCTTACGGTTTCAGGGACTTCAATTTCCATGTTTGTTTTCTTAGGACATAGTCATCATATGTACCACTAATAAGACTAGTTAGTCTTATTTCCGTAATTGCTTTAAAGAATTGGAATATTTAATGGCTGAAAATCTTCATACAGAGAGAGACATTGCCAGTCTTTTAGTCTTTTGAATTTATACAGTCATTCAGCATTTATTCTTTAGCAGTATTTCAGTGTAATTAAAGACTCTTCCGACTGGTTCCCATATGGGATTTTTGGTTTAGCTTTTTTCATATGGGCTTATCGTACGTTTAAATAGAACACTCAGCCAATAAGGCGGTTGTATTCTTCTGTCAAGCGTGTATTTTCAGTTAGTCTTAACGTTCCCATGCTTCGTTATTTAATATTTTCTTCTTTTGGATTTAGAATATTTTTCTCTTTCTGTCTAAGTTTCTACACATCTTCTTTAGCTACATAATTTTCTTTCATCCGCCTTTAGATGGTAAGTTGTCTTCGGGCCGTTCAGCCTTTCTATTCTATTCTGTAACTCCCGCCTTTTCATTAGGCACACCTAGCAGAAATTCTTGCTAGATATGACTTATTAGTAAACTTTTGTTAGGTGCTATGTAGCTCTATATACATACACACATACACATAAGCATGCAACAGACTATAGTGCGCTAATTGAAGATAATTTTCCTTACGGTCTATGCACATTAAGGCTTGCTGGTTAATGTAAGTAGAAGTCAGTACACTCGCCTGTTAATACCTAGTTAGTGATATTTGTCCTAGGTATGCGTTCATTAGTTATCCTACAGCAATGACTATTGAGACAGTACTTAGCAGTTACGACATGTAGGTCTTGATAATGTAGAAGCTACAGAGTTACTTTCTATGGGCAGATTACTGGCTAACTACATATAGGTAGGTACTCTGATTCTGATTAGTTGTCCTAGTTTTGAGGAGTGTTAATGTTATTATTATTTATTAGGCCACATTTAGCAGCTTACTATAGGTACAGTGAAGAATAAGAACGTATCTTCTGGCCAACATAGATGGTCAGAGAGAAATGGCAGTTATAAAACAGTGGTTGTCACGGATATACGATCATTTGCATAAGATCGTTTCTCTTGCTTCTTTCTCCACTTATGTTGGCAGGTTGACATATGTATTTTAACCTAATGGAGTTAATCCGTCCCGCTTATTCGATTGTATTTTTTATTCTATATCTCGGCTTTTATTCCTTCTTCTTTTATGGGTTATTTCTCCTTTCTTAGTGTCTTTTTATTTTTGTGAATATTATTCTTGGTTCCTTTCTCTTCTCGGGGTTCCCTCTCTTGATTCTATTCCTTTTCAGTGGCTGTCAGCTTTCTTCTCTGTCATCATGGTTACGGCAAGTCCTGGTTTCATGTCGCCTCTTTGTCATTTTAATGTCTTTTCTTCCCTTTTCGCTATTATTTTCAAATTTTGGCTTGCCTCTAGTTTTATCCTTTTACTTAAAATCTTGTTCTTTCCTTTACTTCTCGGCGTCAGCTTTCTCGGCTAGTAAATTTACATTTCTTGTTCTTTTCCTTCTACTTCCGGTAGCTGTCGGTCGTCGTCTTTTGATTCTTCCTTTCCCTTTTGTTTCATTTTCCCATTTAATTCCTTTCATGATATCTTTCTATCTTTTTGTAGTTTTCTGGGGTTTTCTCCTAGATCTGAGTTTATTGTGCTGACCCTTGAAGTTGTCTTTACGCATGTTAAGTTCATAGCTGTTTTTTTCTTTAGGCTTTTCTGTATTATTCAGTTCCTTCTTGTCATTTTCAGTAGATGGGTTTCAGTTGTTTTTTCCGTACCTTTGTTTTCTGTCTTGTGGGGGGGGGGGGGGGGCGGATGTGTGAGATCAGGTTTTCTGTCGTGTAAGTTTAAGATTGTCTTAATAGTCTTAAGTCTCTTATTTTTTCTTGTCTTATTAGTAGGCTCCTTGAATTATTTTCTTTCCTCTTTTAATTTTAGTTGTTCTCATAGTGGGTCTTCTTTCCTTTCCTTTTAGTTCTCCCCCTTCAAGGCTGGTGGGGGGTTAGGGATGTTGCTGATATTACATTTCATCCATTACTCACATCTTGATGGCTGATTTACATTCTGCATCATGCAAGGCTGTATCTGAATACAATATTTTGGCGCAATTGTAATTTAGTCTTTGATCTTTATTACTTTATAGGGGCAATTCCCTTTTTTAGTTTGCTTAGCAGGGAATCATTTTAGGCGACCTATCACTCTCGCTCTCGCAGCTTGCCTAACTTTCATCCCAGGAGAGCAAGTAATATTTCACCTTATATCTTAAATCTTTGATCAAGGTTTAGATATTTTACTTCTTACATGTAAGCACAGATTTTCTATCATACAAATGTGTTTGCAAATTTTCATTCTGCTAGAGGAGCGACCACTCACCTAACACTGATCGTGGAGAGCAATTTTTTAACTCACCACATTTTTCTAGAAACTAAGCCCGGGTTTAGCATGAAACATTTCATGTTATGTAGATTTCACTTTATTCTTTCTTCTTTTGATAGAGTGGGAGTTGTTAAATTCACGTATGGTGAACCAGTCCTGAGATATAAGACACTATATTGATATAAACCAACAATTTAACCGAAAAGAATAGGTTTATAATAAGGTCACAGTTAACTTGACATTTAACCTCATGAGTCCAATATGATTGTGCTGCGTGTGGTTGATATATGTAACCATGTGTCCAAGTTTAGTCACAATAGACTGAACCAATCCTTAGAAAATGATATGTTAAATAAAACCAAATAACTAACCGGACAGAATAGAGCATTATACCAAGGTCACAGTGACCTTAACCTTCGACCTCAATACAATTAGGCTCCATCCACTTGATATAAGGAAACATGTGTCCACGTTTAGTCCCAATGTGGCGAGGTCATGCCTAGATATAAGACGATATGTTGAGCTAAACGCAAAACAACCGTAAAAATTGCTTTTTTTACCAAGGCCACAGTGACCTTGAACTTTGACCTCATGACCTCGCTATCATTGACCTTGGTATAAGAAGGCATGTGGCTAAGTTTAGTCCCATTATGGCGAAGCCATGCCGAGACAGAAGACGACATATGGAACTAAGAGGAAAGCTTAACCGTAAAAGGTAGAGTGCTCTACCAAGGTCACAGTGACCTTAAACCTTGAACTCATGACCTCACCATCATTGCGCTACATCCTCTTGATATAAGGAAGCATGTGTCCAAGTTTAGTCCCAATAGGGTGATGCTATGTCGAGATAGTAGCTAAACCAAGATTAGACGGTGACAAACAAACAGATAAACAGACAGACAAACAGACGTAACGTAACCCATCGATATATTGGCGATAATTTTAATTTTCGCAAATAATTAAATGAAATATCTGACAACTGCGCGCGGTTTATGAAGATCTCTCTGTCGCTCCCTTTCCTGTTCTCTATGGTGTCAAAACTGTGGCCATTTTAATGCGTTGCCGTTTCACTTTATTGCACACAGTATAATGGCATATGAGGCTAATCTACCCCGTATGTAAATATACAAAACATGCACGCATAATGATGACGCAGCAAACGAGAAAGAGATGTCGCGGGAGGCTCGTTGTAACTTGTAAGCCCATGCGCTGATTAAAATAACGTTTAACCATTTAACCCTCGAATTTGTCCATGAAAATTCAAATTTTCTATTAGAAAATGTCCATTTTGCAGACCACGAGAAAACTATTTTTTAACAGTTACCACTGGGATGACTTGCGCGATTATCGAGCAGGTCATTCCAGTGGTAAATTAAAAAAAAAGTCTGCTCTTGGTCTGCGATTGGACATTTCTCAAGACCACTGCAGGAGCCGCTTTTTAGCTGATATGAGTGTTAAAGGGTTAATATAGGGAATTTTGCAAATGGGATAACAGTTATATTACTATCTCAGACGTAGCAATATTGTGAGCATCATATTGAGGATTCTATGATCTAAATGACCAAGATGAAGGTCAAAGTATAACTGATTGATTTCCTCGACTTCTGTGACCAAATAACACACTACGATTAACTAAGCCACTGCATCAACTATCTTTAATACGCTATGAAATGGAGGGATCCGATCTGTGACCCAAGTGTCTGACGTCGTAATCAAATACGTCAGTTGTTGGTTGACATCATAGTCAAAATAACGTAGGAGAGTTCAGGATGCAAATTGTCTAATTCATCCATTCCTACACATTTTTTTACGATCGATCGGCGTTTCAAAGATCGAGGTAGATGTCACGAAGAAAGCACTCATTAGCTATCTCAGCGTAGCGTTTCTAATATGGGCGAGTACTTCAGGGAAGGTAACTTTAAGCCCAGTACCTTAGGAGCTTAGTATCATCGATGTTTTCTCAGATATATCGTGAAGTTGGAAGAAAAAACGCCGTCAAATATATGACGAGTTCATATGAGGTCATTTTATTACACAGACTTCAGTCCTCTCCTGCATTTGTATTTGCTGGCTTCGAGTAGGGCGGATTCCAAGGCTGTCTGTACCGGTCTGTCTTCTGGAATCCTTAGCACATGGCCAAACATGGACCATCCTTGCTGGGCGAATTTTACAGACAGCAGCGACGTATTAAACATCTTGTATAGTGCATCATTGGGAATTATGCTGTCTGGCCATCGCTGCCCTTTGATGGCGCGAGGTGTTTGCGATGGCAGGCATCGAGTTTGTCTAGAGGTGCCTTTGGAGCTGCCCAGCTGTTACAGTTATGCAGCATCATGGGTACGCAGGTTGCATTGTATAAACGTAGTCTTTTATCAAGGGAATCTTTGATCTACGAATCCATAACTTCCAGAAGGACTGGAAGGCTATGTTCCACATGAAGCAGCGTGCAACATTGTCAACAGTTCTGCAGAGCAGTGAGCCCAGGATTGTACTTATCCTCCATAGTTCGCCACCACGAAGTGGACCATCATTTTTTTAGTTTCATGCTTTGTAGATAGGAATATGTGGGTGAACTCTGTTTTTGGATTCATTTATAGAGATTCTCAATTTTCAGTTTGTTTGCAGCTATTGGGAGAAGTTCGTCAAGGGGTTTCTTTTCCTTGACTATGAAGGCCACAACGTCAGCATATTACATCTCTAGCGGCATACCCAGTATTGATACTGGGAGTTTGGTTTTGTGGAATCTTTCCACATGGATTTCAATGCGGGAGCAAAGTAACAGGTGAAAAGATCAGGAGATAGACCATCTCCCTGTAGGGAGCCGATTGACGTCTCAAACTCAACAGACTTCACTGACTTGACTCGTATCCTCAGCTTGGTGTCTGCAATCAGTAGTTTCACTAGTCGTAGCTCATCTTCATTGCAACTGGCATGGTACAGTACATCTAGGATCCTTGAGCGTTTAATTGTGTCGAAGGCTCATGCCATATCAATGTCCATTTTGCGGAAGCCCAAGTGTTTGGCCATGACTACCGACATAAGCATGCATTGAGCCCATACAATGTCTGCGCAGATGCGTCCATGTTTGAAGGCATGTTGACATGATCCAGTGAAGTCATCGATCTTGTCTCGGATGCGGTGCATAGAATAACATTGGATAGGATTTTCCTTATGGTGTTGAGGAGTACAATGGGCCACAGATTGGCTGGGGGCCAGGTGGCTTCTTAGGCTTGAGTAGTGCGATATGGGTGCTTTGGCCTACAGCGTCGATGGGAATGTGGTGTATAAAAGCTGAATTGATTAGGTGCATAATCGGTTTTGAGACAATGTCACTTGCATATTTGAATCATTCAATGCTCATGCCATCAGGTCCAGATGCACGTCCTTTTTTCAGGGCTTTAAGAGGTTTGTCAACTTCTGCTACTTTAATTGGTGTTAGTAATGACCTGGGATCTCCTGAGAACCGGTGCAAGGGCTCATCATCTTGGACAGTGGACTGTTCCTTGAACCATTCTCGAATCGCCTTGGCTTTGCCCTGGTAATACCGATAAAGTGTCCTTCAGAGTTGTGTACAGCGAGTGGTGGTGTGTAGTCAGTAACTCTCAGGACTCGGGCTGCCCGAAACATTTTGTGACAGTCATCTAAGGCAGTGATATTATCTTCTAGGGAGTCTGCTTATTGAATAGCAAGGTCTTTTAGTCATTCGCTAATGTGACGCAGAATGTTAGTGCGTTCCCGGCGTGCTTTGGTGCCGTCTTCGCTTTGGCCATTTTGATAGATGTGCAGCCGTAATTCTTTCGGCTCTGCTGACAGTTTTACTACTAAAGGGTTGTCAGTATAACTATTTCGGTTGTTTTTAAGAACACCTATGGTGCTAGTAGCTGATGATTCCACCTTCGTTTGGATCGGAGCTGACGTCGATGTTAGCTATCTCCTCCACGAGGGCCTTTTTGTATGACATTTGAGTATCAGTGTCGCTGATGAGCTTGGGTAGGTTATAATGACTCTACCCTCTTGACTGGTTTGGTGTTTATACATAAGGTAGAGATCGTTCATCTGAAGGCATGTAATAACTGGCTTATGGTCAGAATGGAGGTGTGTGCCTCCATAGGAACGCGCATTCCGAAGTAGGGGTTTTGCTTCTGTCTTGCATTGTATGAAGTCTATTTGGTTGAAGACAGCTGTTGTAGCTTAGAACCTTTGAGGCTTTACGATCAGCAATGTGTCCGGTCCATGTTGTACAGTGACTGCATGTGTGTATGAAAGCTGTATTTGTGGCAAATAGGTAATTGGAACTAAGGAATGTCATCAGTGCATCTCCATTGTTGTTGTGTGTGCCCTCTCCATACGATCACATGCATAAGCCAAGTCCTGAACCTTTGTCCGCAAGTCCGAGTTTACCCAGCCTGGAGTTGAAATCTCCACACACTAACAGTTACCATTTAGCTGGGATTGTAATGGCGGAGCTCAGTTCTGCATGGAAGGAATCTAATATTACTGGATTCTCTTTGTATTTTTCTGTAGTTGGGCCATATTTGTTGACTGTGCGACACGTAGTGGTGGTGTGTTGTCACGTATAGTTATAGCCAGGTCGACATGGTGCAAGAGCCTTGATCTGATTACGAAGCCTAAACCCCGGTATGTGGCCCGTTTCTGTTCCATGAGTACTAGTTTATGGCCTGTCTGAAGTTGCTGCTCTGAGTGTTTAGGTACTTTAGTCCCTTGAATTATTGATGTAATATCGATGTTATATTGTTCACAGTCTGCACCTAACGTTTGCCTCTTTGATATTGCACTCATGCCACTTACATTCCATGTAGCTATCTTAAGCTCCCGGGAAGATCGATGATCCTGTTTGAAGAAGGGTAGACATAATCAGAGTTGCCTCTATGTGCGGATGTCAGCCTGCAATCCTTGATGACTTAGTTTCCCGACAAAGTTGGTACTTACGAAGGAGACCGGCATGGAGGTGTCACTTTACCGCCATCCCCACCCCACCCACCCCTACGTGAATATGCACCTTTAAATATTGCGCAAGACCTGGAGCATAGTTTGTAATAAAGCACGGGGCAGAAAAGATAATTCGAAGTAAAGACTGCAGTGAGCTTATGTCACGTTTGCTCATGATTTTGCTTAGATTAGGGGGAGTGGGGCGAGGGGTTATATATGAAATTATTTTAGCCATCTAGATTTTATCCGATCATGTTGCTCTGCTCTTATTTGAAAGTGTATAGAAAGACTACCTACGTGCCAATTTTTAACAAGTCATGCACCATCTACCAAATTGCTTTCTCTGTTGCACAGTAGTCCATACAGCCGATCAGCCCTACTGGCCATGAACCCTACAGGCAGGTTATAAATAAATTTCGCTTATAAATGGAAAAATGTGTATTCTTTATATTTTAGCATTTGTAGAGATATATATTGAGTGTCACTATGTTTTATATAGGCGAGCGTTCAAATGCGAAAAAGGTAATTATTTTATTACCGTATATCGATGACCCCCAAGAGCCACACGACAAGCATCATACTAGCATACGCCCACTCACATAGTTACGCTGTTCGTGGATCAGGTCATCATTTATTTCTTATTGAATAGTTGCATTTGCGGTGACCACACCCACCCTCCTCCATCCCCAACCCCCACCTCAACCACACCCCACCCTTGTTTATATTTACGACACTTCGTTAGCTTAGTGCAGATATCAAAAGCATGCAAGCACGGTACTCGATACGAGAGCAGAGCGAGAGGGCGATACCGTGCAATACGACGATGCATGGCAAGATAATTTGATCTACTACTATGATATGTTTTCTGTAGAATCCTGAGTTGGGTTAAAGCATCGTTATTTTAACTCAAATGAATCAACCCTCTTTTTCGTCTTCCATTTCTTTTATGCAATTACATGAATAACACTTCAGTTGTTGTGATCATACGAAACTGAGGCAGAAAGTATTATCAGCCACCGCAATTCCTAGAGATCTACCATAGTAAAACATCATCCTTACATAAGTTTCCACCATCTGAGGTAAGATTCCCGGGGACATATAAAGAAAGTAGTGTGGCGCTAGTTCACAACCAATCCCCCGCCCCCAACCCCCAGCCCCGCCGACCTCAGTAAAAAGGTCGAAGTAAAGGTGTCCAGTCGAATTTCGACGGAATGGGGTGTCACAACTAGCGGGGGAATTCTTCATTAAGGGAAATAGTGCAGGGAATGGTTCAGCTGTGGAATCTTCCTTTGGGTAGTTGGATGGGTCGGGGATTGCATATTAAGTCTCAATGCAATTCCGGCATTCATGTCCAAGCTGAAGACATTCAGGGAAAATGCGATGTGGATGGCGCGTAATGGTTTTCCACACGTCAGCAACTTCTTCTGGTGCCACACTTACTGAGAGGGTGTGGCCTCTAGGGAGTTCTGTACTAGGGACCCAAGCAGGTTTAAATCACTTGGTGGGTATTCAGGAGCAGGTTCAGGGTCATCGTATTCGACTAAGTGTACTGTACGAGAGGTATGCGGGATCTCTAGTTGGCGATGGACATTTGTACAGTTCATGACCCAATGTCCAGTCAGTCCACAGCGGAAACAATGGGCTGCTCATGGCTGTTGGGGCACCGATCCAGAAAGAGGGCAGAAAGGCATATGGGTGTCTAGGTGAGTGAGACGATTCCAACGGTGGCTAATCGAGCATCATATGGTTTCTGGGCAGCTTGTAGTGTCCAAGCGGCAAATTGTATCATAGTGTTCTGCATAGAAATTACGCTGGAGTTCAGGTCAGCCATGTGCGTAATTATTTAAAGGACGCTATCCTCCATCATAGAATGGGCACAGCCAGTGGCCTTGGGTGGCACAGAGATATTCTGTAAGCCTTTAACAAGGCATCCATCTGAGTAATGCCAGATGGAGGGGCGGTGGGTGCTTGTGCAGCAGAGGATGTAGAGTCAGCGGCAGAAGGTGCAGGCATGGTTGTGGGACATGGCGGACAATTCTTCTTGCCAGGCCCTCGTGGTCTGGCGACCTTGTTTACGGCGGCTGCAGTCTCTTGTGCTTCCTCAACGTTTTCTATGGGATGGATGATTCTCCTCTGGGTGGCTTCTCGATTCAAGAAGTTATTAATATGGAGTGTGGCATTAGTCAATTCCATAATGTAGCGAATGACCGCTTGATATACATGATCTTTTAAGCTCGGGTGTCCGCCCAATACCTCAATAGAACTGTCAACGAGGATGGGCTTCGCCATGCAGGATGCCATAGACGTGTGTTAATAATCTTCTATTGCATACAGCCAGATATAGGAACATTTCTAGTGTGGAGAAGAATGCCGCTAATTTCTGCTTAGATGCTATTGCTGAAGCGTTCTTGTAATGCAGCACAGAGCTAGTCGAAGGAGGGTGGTCCAGTTATTCGTAAATCGATTAAAACATGAAGGGCCTTTCCCTCCAGTCGACTTGTTAAATATAATCCTCTAGCACTATAATCCCATCTGTTCAATTCCGCTATTGGGCGGAACTGGCAAAGATAGTCCTCCCAAGGGGTTTCTCTGTCATATTCGAGTGGCATTATTGTTTCCCGCTAATCGTGTCAGTAAGGCGATTCGATACATGGGTGGCAAGCCGGAGGTGTGATCGGTCTGTCAGGCAACATGCCCCAGAGACTAAACCTCTTTTTTTCATCATGGTCCGATGGTGGTCTCCATACTGCATTTTCTTCATCTTGGCAGAAAGGTTTGGTGGGGTGCCTATGAGTTGACCCTTCCGAGAAGAGGGATCTGTTCGGATTAATCCTACAGGGAGTGGGAGGTGCGTGCAGATGTAGTGCATGCCAGATGGGAGGAAAGGGTTGCAAGTGGCTCTCTTTACCATAGGTGGCTTTTGATGTTTCCTAATAGCATTCGAGCCATGCTCTTTTGAAGTGTCTCTCTTGGGTGGCAGTGTGATGAGGGGTGGGTGGGGGTGGGGGTGTTGAGAAGCGAAAGAGAAGGCACGACTGCAGGATTATACTTAATGTTTAAGTTTTCCAAAGCTCCATGCATAGTATTTTATTCATTGGCCAAAAAAGGTGCACAGGCAGAAATGGGGGAAGAGTTGCACCACTGTGTTCTTCTTCAACCTAGGCGATACGCTTTGTGATTAGTACGAAATTCAGGTGGCGATAGAATATATATAAGGGTCACAAGACCCGTTGGGGTGGTCAAAAGGATGGCAGGGGTTACTCGAAGTCTCGAATGAGGGGCACCCGTGGTGAGAAGTCTTATGTGGCATGAAGTAATATTGCGATGTCGAAACCATTCACCACGGTACTTGCTAGTAGGTGATAATGTTTTTCAAGTGCAAGTAAGGCGAGCTGACAGACATGGCGAACTGAGAGACTCAACTTTCCTAATCCTAGTGATACCTCCTACTCAAGGAGCCTCTAGCCCTAAGCCGAAGCAGCGCAGATCTAGGTGCTGGTACACATGCACCGATTGTGGGAACTTCGGGAGAAAGCGGCAGATTGTCCGCTGGCGACTGTTAATCTATACTGAACCAAAAAAGTTTAGCAACACTGAGAATATTACTGTATAAATGTTATTTAACAAAAACAATAAATTGATTCAAATATTTTATTTAATTGATAGGACATTTTCCAATTTTAACAACAGTCTCTTGTTACTGTAATGCTAGCATCGCGCCTTTAACACGACATCATTCAATGGAAGGGGCCAATTTAAATAATGACACTGAGCTGTCAATATCGGTTGTGACCTCCGCGCGCATTAACCACCGCCGTACATCGCTTTCTCATGCTTCGAATTAAGCACCTGATGTCCCGAAGAGGAATCGCATCCCATTCCTGGAGTAGTGCAGCTTCCAGCTCCCGCACGTTGTGAAGATGTGGATGGTTCTCACGCACCAAATGGCCAAGAATGTCCCACACGTGTTCGATAGGAGACAGGTCCAGTGATCGCGCTGGCCAGTCCAACACCGGAACGATGTTAGCCTCAAGGAAATCACTGGTGACCCTAGCTGAATGAGGACAGGCGTTGTCTTGCTGGAACATAAAGTCTGCATGATGCTGCATAAAAGGGATGACAACAGGGGCGACAACTTCTTCACAGTAACATTGAGCCGTTAAATTTTCGCGAATCACAATAAGATCTGTTTTGCCATTTTCATGGATTCCAGCCCACACCATGACACTGCCGCCACCGAATCTGTCGTGCTGAATGATGTTGGCTGCATCATACCGCTCTCCTAACCATCGTCAAACTCATTGCCTACCATCCGCCACATCCACACAAAACCTCGACTCATCACTGAACAAAACGTGGCTCCATTGTTGAGCACGACATCGCTGATGAGTTCTTGCCCATGCAAATTGATTCTCGATGTGACGCCCTGTAAGCGGAACAGCAACAAGTGGACGACGAACATGCAGTCCACCATCATGGAGTCTGTTTCGCACAGTTTGTGCATGCACTGTAGTGCTGGTAGCGGTGTGCAAATTGCCGCGGCGCAGTCTCAAACCTTTGACTTCGTGATGACGTAACTTAGTAGCGGTCTTCTCGTGGTGTTGTTGCTCTCAGTCTGCCAGATCGTGGTCGGTCATTAACATGTCCAGTTTCCTGCTCACGTTGGTGGAGACAGGAAATGGTTGAGGCGTGAACATTAAAATGTTGAGCAACAGTGCGAGGCTTCCCATTGCTTCATGGCGCTGATTTTTGGGTAACCCTGGGCGGCGGCCCATGTTCGGTAGGGTAAACCTTTAAGCGTTTTCTGTTAACGTTCCTTATCTTCTTTTGCAATATGGTGAAATGTTTGCCTTCGCTACCCACCAATGTGGGCCAGTGCATGAAAAATGCATTTTCACATGCGGTAAGCGTGTGGCCGAGAAATGCAAGAAATGATTTGCATTTCTTCATGATCAGCGAGACATTACATTGACGAAACATGCCTGCAAATTTGGTTATAAATGGACGCATAGTTTTAATACAACAAACCAAACTTCACTGTTGCTAAACCTTTTTGGCTCAGTATATTTACAGGGGACGATCCAAGTCAGGTGTGCGGGGCCAAGTGAACAAGAAGAAGGGGTGGCTTTTTTGGCAGGGAATTCACGCTGAGTGTGGATGGTGTCACCAGCTTAGAGAAGCAGCTACAAGGGTGAATTTCCTTACTTGTAAGAATACTTGGCAAAGGTGACACCATTACAATGCTAACAGTTTGTCTTCAAGTTGAATTTTGCGTTGGGCGAAAACAGAATGGCTGCTCAAATGCAGTGGAGTATAATAAATGGTGCTTAATGCAAGATTTCTGGAATTCTGCAAGATAATAAGATCTAGATTAGTGCGTGCATTTAAGGTTTTATCATGCAGAGTTCAATTCATAAGCGCAGTAGAAGATTCAGTTACGGCCAAAACGGTTCCGCAAACGTGGGGTCTAGATTTTGCTATTGTGGGTGCTACTAGGTTTTTACCTGCATTGCTAAGAATCTTCCCAAGGTACGCCGTCGCATGCTGACCTAATCCTCGACAGCCAAAGATCACAACAAGCCAGGCAGATAGCACTTCTAAGAACAGATGAACATTTAATGGCTCCCCACATAGGATGTGGTCGCGAAGAGGCGGTTCCAGTGAAGTTAGTCTATCTCATGGGTTTGACTGGATTAAAATGGCAAAAGGAGAATGGTAGAATTAGAATCAGCAGTCCAGGAAAATGTCATAGTAGTACTTCAGAATGAGAGCAACAAGCCGAAAAAGCCGAGCTCGGTCAAAGGCTAGCACCGAACTGAGGTTTTCCAAGTTTCTTAGTAGCAGATGAAGGGCGGCAGTGGATCTTCTAGACAATGTTCCAGCATGGAGGAACCAACAGTTCTGCCAGTGTGCAGTCGAATCTACTTCTCTTCAGAGTCAGGAGATGGTGCAGAAGTTTCAAATCAGCCAAGTTTTATGAGCGTTGCGGTTGCAGTGAAGGTTGCTGAAGGTGGAGGAATTTAGATTGTTAATTTGGCCGCTTTTGCTGAGCTGTCTTTTCAAAATTAGGTTGCTCTGCTGCTTACGTAGATATCGGCCTTCTCTGAGCGGTTAAAGTCCCGATGGTACCACAGTGCAATTTCTCTGTCATTTCTGAATTGGAGAGCTGGGCGTATACCTTTCAGCAGCGTGGTCCAGAGATTGGTTGGCGTATAGTTCCCTGGAAAACGAGATCCAGAGATCGCAGAGCGAGCAGCTTTTATACTCTCAGCTCTGCATTTCATTATCTTGTGGCGAATGGCTGTCTTTCTCACGAGTTCTCCAGCCAATCAGTGGTCGCCTTTTTGGGTGTGCTGGTCTTAGCAACAGTAGCAGGAAATCGAAATTTTATGCGTCGCTTCCTCTTTGTCTTGACCTGGCATTATTATCACGAGGAAGTGGAAATTTCAGGCTTTTTAGATGTACCAAGCATTCTCGGAAGCTTTTGCGATCATGGCCAGTACGGGGAAGGAGTCATGCAAAATATCCTGTATAAAGAACTAATAGTGTCCACTCAGTCATCGGCATCGCGTAAACGCGGCCTTATCCATTCTATGAAAAGAAAACCTGTATTACGGGGCTACTCCCAGTGGCCCGGCGCATGCACAGAGGGAACAAGTCGTGTCTTAGACATTCCTGCCGTCATGCATGCCTTAGGTATAGCCACCCACAGTGTGGCCATACGACATTCCAAGGGGTGTTGGGCCAGATTGCCCGTTCCGGATGGCTTTCCGTTAGCTGACCACAGCTATTAGTTAATGCACGCACACCGCAGCCTGGCAAAGGATCTCCATTGCAATCTGGATGGCAAAGGGTTTAAGCAAAAAAAAATGTCATTTACCTGTATGGCTGTATATTATGAAGGTACGTTTGCCACCGATGCTAGAGATTTGCAGTAGAAAGCCAAAATGCAAAAGGGCTTGTTCATGCTATAAATATATGCTCCCATGCACGAATCGATGTGTCAAGCCTACGAAAGGTGTGGAAACCTTCATACATACAGGTAATTCAGTCTGCAGAATCAGATGATGATTAATTTGATGGCAATCATAATCTCAGGTATCGCTTACATTAGATTTTGATGTATCTGTTTAAATGCAGACATGGATCTGTTTAAATGGTTTGTATATCATTTGTCCTACACCCAACTGGATTTCCACATAAAATGTGCATCTACACATGTCTGCTAGACCATGAATGACATATAAGCAATTCTAATTTATATGGGTGTCTGGCTGGAGGGTTGGCTGGTTGGCTGTCTGTCTGTCTGGCTGGCTGGATGGATGGATGGCTGTTTGATTGGTTGCATGGTTAGATGGATGGATGGTTGGCTGGCTGGCTGGTTGGTTGGCTGATTGGCTGGCCCACTGGCTCCCTCGATCGATTGAGAGATAGATGGGAAATGAATGCATCGATGTGCAGAGAAGGAGAGAGCGTGAGTGTGGTGCTGGGAGAAGGTGGGAGGCCTTATATCGATGGCACTGCCATTATTTTTGCTATGTTGTAGTATAAGTAATAAACCTGTAAACTAATAAAATTGTGTCTATTTGCGACTATGGGCATAGCTTTGAATTTCTGTATGTGTTTCACTTTTGTATGTGTTTAGCATGATAATTTGTTCCAGAGTTTCAGTGGAATTATTCTAATCATGATCGTGCATAATTTTCGAACACATTGTGTCCATGATTTTTGTAGCAAAATAGGGCGTCTTGTATTGCGTAATTTATCGCTTTACTAAGTGAACCCTTTTTGCATTTGTAATGTCTATACATCTCGACCCACGCTTCCCATTTAGGCTGAAATAAATCTCAGGCTTTGTATTTTGATGTGATTTTAAGTGTGTCATTTCATTTGTATACGAATTAGACCATACACCATTGCAATGTGTGCAAATGAATTCGTGCGCAATAGTGATTTTATTGGTTTTACTGCTTTATTTGATTTGAATCGTCAAATGACACCAATGAAATTGATTTTTATCCAAGTTATCCCATTTTATTTAGTCTTTATGTAGGGAAACAGATGGGTGCGTGCGTGATGTGAGTGGGTGGGTGGGTGGGTGGGTGAGTGAGTGAGTGAGTGAGTGACTGAGGGAGATAGTTATTATTGTCGATGTAGTCTAGACATCTTCTAGACCATCAGTAAAATCTAATTGCGCTATTGCTGTTGTTGTTGTTGTTGTTATTGTTATAAAATGTATAACACACGCAACACAGAAACATCTAGAATGTCAACAAATATATAATTATTTAACAAAAGAAATTGTATATTTAAACACACGGTGCATAGCCAGTTAGTTTAATTCGTGTGGACGTAGATTAAATAGAAAGCACTGAGCCATTCAATGCGGTAAAGCATATCTGGATTGTTTGGCAGACACCCAGTTGAGACTAACATGTTTCAGAGTCGGACTGGCCATAGTGCCATTGTGCCAATGGCACAAGGGCCCTCTGTCCTGAACATCCTGGGCCCCATCCGCGGAAAATGTGTATAGCGCCAGTGTGGATCAGACTAATAGCAAATGTAGCATATGGTATGGCCCACACCGTGGGACCTATAGCCCCTATCATCTGCTACAGCCCCATAGTATAGTTGAGGGTCCAGCACCAATAGAGAAAAATGTTTATAAAGCATATTCAAATTCAATATGAGTCTTAGAAATATCAAACGTATGCTGTAACTATCACAAACGCATATGTCAAAACAGCTGTGTAATGCCATTTTTAGTTTAGTTTTAGCTTTCCAGTGAAAGTTTTGCCAACAAATCGAATTTCCTATAATAAACCAGTGGCTGCGGTGGCATATCTATTTATCCTGGCTGTACGTGCAAAGGGCACCCAATTAACAGCCCAAGGCCTAGTGCCAAGGAAAGGACGCTTTATCAGCTATGTTATGTTATGTTAGACAGTTAGATATGGCCCCCACCCACCCCTCCCAAGAAATAAGACCTAGTTCTGACTAAAATTATTTTTAAAAATGAAACCTATAAATATGATGGCATCCGATGATCCGAGTGCCTTCAAAAATAAATACATGCCTGGACCAACTGGTTGACTTGAAATCAAACTACAGTTTTACTACTATTTATTCATGGTTTAATTATTAAAAGGGTTTATTAAGGCTTTATTAAAATGTTGCAAAGGAAAACAACACCACATCACTGCGTGACCATCGTAGTCGTACCGCTCATGGGGTGGGATTAGGGCCACTTTCGTGATGGATGTTATGGGCCCCACGTGACGTAAGCTTGACCCGACACTGTATACTGCTAGCGTGTGTAAATATGGGGTAATTATTAAATTAACAACTGTTTTGAAATTTGAACAATGAACATACATGTAATTGTACAGAAGAGTATATCTGCCCACGGAATTGTCAGCAGAATGCTGTACATATTAAAGTATTTTCAGAAAGTATTTTTAACCGTTTCACCCTGCCTAACTGACGTTACTGAGCTTAGTCCAGTATCATGTATGAAACGTATTATGTCAATTGTCATTATGCTGCTTATGCAATACCATTACGCCGTCGCCTTATAGGAGTGGCACGTTCTCCTCTTTGTTCTAGTATTTCTGGTAAAAACTTTGATCTACAGTCCAATTATAATGATGATGAAACAAACCAATGTATATATGTACCAATACTCGAGCAGTAACACAGACAAGTTTTACTTTTACTGTTGAAGTGAATGAAATTCAATGAACAGATCAACTTCAAGCAACTTGTAATCGTATTAGGTAAGATTTATTGATTTAATATGCACGTGTGTGTATGTGTGTGTGTGTGTGTGTGTGTGTGGGGGGGGGGGGTGGGTGGGTGGGTGGGTGGGTGGGTGTGTGTGTGTGTAATGAGTGGGCTGGGGACCCTGTCCCAAGTACTGCTGCTCCTGCTACTGCTCTAACTTCAAATACATTTAACCCTTAGAGCTCTGAAATTTCAAATTTTGAAATTTAATTTAATTTCATATTATAGCTGGTGTTCGTTTCGGAAACAATGTTGCTGAAAGCTCAAAGCTGCAACAGTTGTTTTCAAAATCTGCACCAATCCTTCTTTACTAGACTCTGAAACTATCTACTTTTCGGCATCATGTTGCTAAGAGTTAATATTCCAAGGTCAGCTTTATTATTTTTGCCACCACATCAGCAGAGTTGAGAGAGGGTGTCACATTTGTGGGTGCCTGCCAGATGTGTCCGTCTATCACTCCTCTTCACTGACCACCCACCCCCAGGCCCCAGCAAACTTGCGGTAGACTTGGTAGAGTTGAATCATCTTGTGCAACTATCCGTCTGTCTGTCCATCCATGAGCCCACTGTCCAGTATTTTACCTGGAGATTCATTTGTTTCTTTGAAACATTGTAGACTTACTCCCCCAACATGCGAACATGTGCACCAGCTCCCATGTGGCATGTGTAATTGTCAATCTGTCATGATGACTGAGCCTAATATCAGAGTTATCTCCAATGCAAAACACATTTTCAGGTACATGTGCGTGGGGTGGCAGAGTCGTATGTGCATGTGGGAGGGGACTCAGGGGGTGTCATTGGTGAGGGATGAGTGCCATTTGATGGGTGGGTGGTGGTGTAAATATAGTGGTCGCTTCCATTAGTCCATCTATCTGTCTGTTTGTTTGTTTCTTTGTCTGTCAGTAGCGGCCATGTATTAAAATCCCCAGAAAGCTAAAACTTTCACCAATATCCTTTCAGTGTAACACTGATTGATGTCTTGTTGACTGATCGATGTCTTGTTGACTGATCATTCTTCCTTTGCTTGCCTTTCAGCAGCCAGTCAACCGCTGAAATGAACCAGAAGGAAAAGAGTGGGGCAGAAAAGAGAAAGGACAAGGCACGGAGGGATCTGCTGGATGTGGCAAACCAGCCTGGACAAAAGAAAATATGTTTTCCACAAATACATTCTGGATATCCAGCACATGATTCTGTAGAGGACCAGTCATTAGATCCAAACAATGCATCAGTGACTACTAGCGTAACTAAATGTTCACAGGACATGCCAATTGATCCAAATGACCGAAACGACGTACAACTGGGTCTTTCTTCAATAGAGCGTCATCATCAGAAAAAACTGGATTCACCAGATGCAGAAGATGACCAATCAATGGAGTCTCAGGAGCCCACAACTGAAATACCAAATACTTCTTGTGTTATAGAATGGCCCAAAGAACGTCAGGCAAAACTTGATCATCTTTCACTGCAACCTCATCAGCCAACACATCATATTCCATTCTCAGTGGACATTTATCATCTGAAAGAAACTGATGGCAGTATTATACAGCATAAATGGCTGACATATATTGACAGAAAGCTCTATTGCAGAATATGTTGTTGTTTTTCTGTTAATCGCGAAAATGATTTTGTGCTAGGTGTTGGTGAAGACCATTTCCGCAGAGCTAGTCAGTTAGTCAAACGACATGAAGTTTCCCAGAATCACCGAGAAGCTTCAGATTGCTATTTTCGAAACCTTCGTGGAGGTGACATTGATTCATTGATTCCTGGATGGAGATGTGCTTCAGAAACTGCTGCCTATCGTAAAGTGGAACACAACCGACAAGTACTTGCTCGTATAATAGATGTGGTCAAACTAGTCGCAGGCCAAGGATTGCCTTACCGAGGTGAATCCGAAAGTGCACGTGATCTGTTAGACACAAACAAGCATCATGGGAACTTTCTTGAAACAGTGTTGCTTCTTAGCAAGTATGACTCCGTCCTTAGCAATCATGTGGCACAGTGTTTTGAGAAAGGACAGAAACAAGGTAACGGTCGGGGCAACACTACTACTTTCCGTAGTAAAACAACTGTTAACAATATTATCAAAGCTCTGGCTGAACTCATTCAGGAGAAAATTGTAATGACAATCAAGGAGGAATCTAATCGAAAGTATGGCATCATGATGGACGGGACTGTGGATATCTCTGGAACAGATCAACTGAACATTGTTGCAAGGTTTGTTGGCAATGATGGCAAAGTTCAAGAACGTCTGTTGGGCTTTGAAGTGATTACTTCTGGCAAAGGGAAGGACCTCTGGAAACTTCTTGTTGGAAAGCTTGAGGGACTTGGGATTGACATTAAAACACTTATTGGCCTTTCTCTTGATGGATGGAGCATCTGCGAATACATCAGAAAACGTTGGCGTGGTGAAATACTACAATGATGAAGTCCCGGGGGGGGGGGGGGGGGGTTACTTTGTATGGGGAATCGCTCATCAACAGAATTTAGTAGTTTCGCCAGTTTTGTCTGAAATCAAGGAACCAAGGAATCTCATGGGGCTTCTTCAGCAAACATGTAGTTTTTTCAATGAAAGTTCGAGACGAATGGACGTGTGGAAAAAGTGGGTTGAAGCTCACTCGCGTGGATCCAAGAAGCTGACAAAAATGGTGAAACTTGGAAAAACCCGTTGGTGGTCGGCTTACAAGGCTATTTTACAACTCTGTGATGATCCACAACGTTATTTCATTCTCTTAGGTTCACTATGGGATCTTAGCACGTCTGAACAAAGTAGTTCTGCAACAAAGCGTCTGAGTGACGGTCTTCTTTCAAACTATCTAAATTTCAACTCACTCCTTACTGCAACAGTTCTCAAAAAGGTGCTCGCAATCTTCAATCCAGTTACTAAATACCTCCAGACACGCGGAATGCATCTAAATCAGGCAATTCAAATGGTGGAGTATGAACAGAATGTATTGTTAGGTGATCGTTCCAAATTTGATCGGATTTTCGAAGAAGCAAGCACATTTCGTCTAGAAGTGCAGGAACTTGTGGATGCTAACAGCAATCAGGATTTTGATATTACTCTACAGGAAACCCTTCCAAAATCGGCAATTACACGTAAAAGGCGACGTTTTTTGATGAAGCCAACGACAAGCGTGTCACAACTGATCCAAAAGAACAGTTTCGATTAAATGCATTTCTGCCCATAGTGGATCGTCTGAATGCAGAAATATCAACCAGATTCAATGAAAGAAACACTGAACTCTATTCTGAACTATCATGTCTTAACCCTTGCAATTATGAAAAACTGACTGATAGCAGTGCTTTCTCAATGCGATGTCTTGCTCAACTGTCAGATGTAGATGAGCAAGAATTGAAAGAGGAGCTCATCCATTTTGCACAATGCCACACGTACCTTGGCAAGCCAGTAAGTTCCACAGTAGCAGATGACAGTGACAGTGATGAAGATCCAGATGATCCACCATTCTGTAAAGGAAACTGTTCTCGCTGCCTCGCATGTATTCTCATGTTACTAGTTGGCTACCGCTTCCACTGCAGAAGTTACAATAAACTGTATAGTTGCATCAAAGTTGCACTTACCCTCCCTTGCACAGTGGTATCTTGTGAACGGATCTTTTCAAAACTGAGATATGTTAAGAGCCGACTGAGATCTCTGCTTGGACAAGATCTGCTAGAGGCACTCCTGTTGTGCATGGTTGAAGTTGATATTCTGAAATCACTTGATAATGAGTGTGTATATAAAAAAACTCAGTATTGTCAACTGAACTAAAACACTTCTCATATACCCATAGCTGATGTACGTATACGGTCATTACAGTGTACCCTTTAACTGTGTATTTCTTTGTTTGCGCAAACTGGATAGTTAGATCTTGTAACATGTTCACTTATGTTATTACATAACATATTACTCAGGTTCCTGTTAGTTTTTGAAAGTTATTCATGGTTTCATTGGTTTGGAATTCAATAGGATATATGGTCATATTTTTCCGATACTTTTAGCATCTCTTAACTCTAGGCCCTTTCCAGTCAATTGATGGCACGGCCCCTAAAGCACCCCCAGTCCGACTCTGACATGTTTCAGTCGATGAAAAGATGGAGAAGGCATTTATTATTCGTGGCAAGGTTAAACCAGGTTGCAGCTCCAAGTTGTTCACAACCAAGAGCTTAAGCTGTGGTAGATAACGGGTTCTCTGCTGATGTAAGGCTCCACAATGCTATATAACGTGTGAGTAATCCTCAATATCAGCTTGACATAGACGACAAGCAGGATTGGCAGCATTCTCATTGAACTTGCTAAGTGTGGATTGAACCAGATACGCCCAGGGTTACAAATCGGGCTTTGGTGATACTTTTTCCGACATCTTTGGTATCATTTTGCACAGACTCAATTGATAAATGCTGTTTGCCAATGGGTACATTGGATGCATTTAAATGTATTAGAGCACCCTTCGAGTTGCATTCTGTAACTAGGAGAATATTCCAATGAGTGTTAAGGGCACGTCTAACAGCTGTTTTCCATGCAGCCTTGGTTGGTCTATTCTGAATTAAATTCTCTATTGTTGGTAGATCATATCGTTCCAGAAGTTTAGTAACATGTATGAGCTAGCTCCTGGAATTCTTGTCTTTCAATGCTGTTTGCCGTACTAAGATGTTATTGAGTTCTTCTTTTTTGCTCAAAAGAATTCTTCCTAATAGTGAGAGTTGGCATGTATTAAGTTCAGCTGTTAGTGGTCTAGCACCAAGTAGTATATAGACAGCACATTTGGTAGTGCGGACTGGAAGGGCCTGAATCCTTCTAATGGTGCTAATTAAGAATTTTTCGAGAATATCTAGCTGCTGTTTGTTGAGAACAAATAGCTCTAATCCATACAAGAGACGAGTAAAGGCATACATCATCAATATGACCGTAAATAGTTCTCCCAGCACAAGATACCCGTGCTTGCACTTTCACTTTTGACTCATGAGAGGCAGTGCAATCAATCCCAGATGTGTAGCTATTGGAGATATGAATACTATAGTTTTGTCGAGATGTAATGTTGGTGAGTCTGCTGAAACTCTCGTGGGAATGAAATTAATGAGAATAGTCGACTTCTCTGGGTGAACTATGTATCGTTCACGAGCTGAATATTGATAAGTGATGTCAAGCAAATGTTGCAAATTGGTTGTGAGGGTTAGATCATCAGCAACAGTTGGGAAGCCTACATATTGTGTTCCGATGAATGATCTCAGTTACGCTTTTTCAAATTGTAGTAGGTTGTTGATATACAACTTGTATAGACAGCGGAAAGAATTCCACCTTGCCTCACTCTTTGAAGGAATGGAAATGAGTGGCTTACAGATTGTCTCCATTTTGCCCTTGTAGTTATCCCAGAGTAAAGTCTGTCAGTTATATGGAGCAGATGGACTTAGATTTCCTGTTCATACAGCTTACATTTAAGAGATTTGTGGTCCACTACATCATGGGCTCTTTGCGTATCAATAAAGGCGATGTACTGAGGAATGTGTAGTTCTTTGTATTCAACCATAGATTCTGAGAGGATCCGACCTGCCATTAGTGGGGAAAGTCTCTTCGTAAAACCAAATTGCAGGTTTGACTGATGCTGTGGTAGTCTGTCAGTAATTTTAGCCAGAATAACATGCTCGAAGATCTTTCCTATCTGAGATGTGACAGTGATGCCTCGGTCGTTAGCTAGAGTCTAATGGGTCTTTTCCTTTTTTGTGGACGGGAATTATTACACCCAGCGGTATCTTCTCTGCACTCAGAATAATGTTGAACAGATGGACTAAGTGGATGATGATACTCAGTCCTCGGTGGAGGAAGTGTCCTACAGCGAGATTAAACTCATCCTCTGCTTTACCACTACATGGATGCCTGAAGTTGCAGAAGCTTAATGAATTAGGGTAGCAAATTATATATATTGCACCTACTACTTTAGAATAACAGCTATTTTTATAGTATATATTAGCCAATGAAATGGCTTCATTTCTACTATGTGCCCTTCCAAGTAAAAGTGGTATTGGACTCTTAAAAGTGCCATTGGACTCTAACAACTGTTATTGGACTCTGTCTGAAAGTTGAAAGTGTTATTAGACTCTCGAAGCTATTTGTTACGTCATAAGAATATTACATCACCCTGGTTTATGATGTCATGACGTCACGTTAAGAACGTATTATGTCACGCAAACATTACATCATAATAGTTTTACGCCATTGCTTTATATGGGTCATTAATGACCATGAAGGTGAAGTTAGGTTCACTAACAAATCAATCAATACCATACATTATGGTGTCCGCATACAGCACGATAAAACAAACACTTAAAAATCACACAATGGCAATGCATAAACTAACATTAAATGAATTAAACTAAAATTAAATTAATATTAAGAATAAGTTATTTATATTTATTTATATTATCCAAAACATATCAAATTGTTACTTACAACAATATAATTGACTTTTGACTGTCTGAGTGCATTCAACTGGATGGCATAAATCAAACCTAGCCGTTAACCCAACAAGTTGGGCACTTGGTGATGCGACCAGTTGGTCTGAACATCATGTGTAGAACTGTACAGTAAAGTCGGCTATAATCAGCTGCATCAGTGCACCAATTGGATACAGTCACAGCCATAATAGAGGCATAAGTAGGTTGTAAGTTAATTAGTAGGCTACTCTATCAATTTATCTGACTGATGGAATACAATTTTGAGAGGTATTGGATAAAATGTTGATAAAGTGCATTGATGAAGAGAACGCCATGTTGCTCAAGGAATTCCATCAAGGGCACAATTATGTATTTAAACAGAGAATGGAAATACGACAACAAGCTATGGAACTTGATAATCTACTTTCAGAGCTCGACCGACTATACAGCCAATCTAAATCAGATGGCACAAAGCTTCGGCATTATTTCAGTCTTGGGATGAATACTTGGAAATGGTGTGGCTCGTCTTAGACTACAATGCAGGTGATAGAGATGCAAACTCAGCCCTTAAACCTCGAAACCTCTATTTCGATGTTGCCTTATGACAGAGCATTTGATCACTTAACTTATTTTAAGTGGGGCACTATGTACGTCACTGACATGAATATGCTCCCAGAGGTCACTTCAATTGTTCATAGAGAGTTTACTGAGAATAGAGCACATGTAGTATCAAGGTCATCCTCAGAATCCTTCGTTAAATCTGTTTCACCAGATATGGAATTGGAACAAACAGTGACCAGAAATTCTAAAACGAAAGGTGAGCTCATTGGTGTGTCTGCCAGTGGTGAGTCCAGATGTCAGCAGGGATTACCATGACTTCAAATTTTCATAAAGATCTGGGTCTTTGCGTCACATAAAACAGAAAGAGAGGAAGGTGATGTACAGCATATCATTAAGACTATCAAACCGAAAATGGTCAATCCTTTTGATTTCAGGTCCTACGATGGAGAGAAAATGGCTCTAATAAATATAGCTACTCAAGCAATTGCTCCAGTTAATGTTACCAATTCATTACTTACTGCAAAAGAGCAAGGGCAATAGTCCATACAAGAGTTTGAGAAAAAGAGGCTTATATATGGGGAAATTTTTTGATTTCTGCAGCCCCGCCATGAAAAAGAAGTTGCAAACTTTTGGAAGTCTAAACATGCCGGTAAACCTGACAAAAGGAAAGCAGAGAGTAAAACACTGAACATTGATAGGCAAGTATATAGTCGACTGTTGACTGTATCAAAGACCCGTGCAATTGATCTAAAGGTAATACAGTCATATGAGCTTGCACCATTACCTCTTTCACTAGCTAATATGGATGGTTCACTTAGGAAAACAAACAAAAGCATGTTACTAAGAGAGTTAGATATGGACAAGTTGGCACAGAAACAACTTCCAATGGATAATTATAACGATGACAACATTCGGTGAACTGTTTGACAGACTTGGAGCAACAATTCTGGATAAATTCCTTTTCGCTAATCATGTCCATGTTGTTCCAGATCGATGTGATGTAGCTGATTCCGTCAAATCAAGCAAGACAAACTGAAATGAGGGCAATAGAGATACATATTCTAGAAGAGAGGCTAAGTTACCAGTCAGTCTGAAAAGATACCCATCAAGTGCCAAGAACAAATCAAATTTGGTAACATACGGATGTTGCAGTGTTATTCTGGCATTACCTTAATGGGTTACAGATTCGAGAGCTCTGGTTCCACACGGGTACAGGGGGGGGGGGGGGGGATGTAAGGTGTATACCTGTACATGAATATGTGAAAGGCATAGGATCTGACAAATGTGCGTTATTACCTGCGATGCACGTATTGACAGGGTGTGATTCCACAAGCAGCTGACATGGTATTGGAAAGAAAAAGGCTTTGCTTACATTATCGAAACATAAATACCAACTAAAAGGCCTAATCCTGCCAATGACTGTTAAATTATTGTTATGATGCCACTATTGGTGCCTCAATTAAATTTATTGGCTTACTTTATGGATAAGCTACGTCACCGTTGAACCTGCTAAGATACAAACTTGTCACCAATATGATTTGGATGGCAATAAACTTCCACCCACAGAAGACAGCGTCCATCTCCATATAAAGAGAGTCAATAACCAATGTTTTATCTGGAGACATACAAGGGACCATAATCTCACACGTGTATCACCTCTTGGAAATGGCCGGATTAATGATGATATGGGAAGCCTTCTTCCTAAACTCATAAATGAGGGTCCATCTCCAGAGAACATTGTTGAACTAATTGCTTGTCAATATAAGAAGGGATGCGTGGCAAGGCGCAGCTGCCTACGCGCTGAGCTTCCTTGTACAGCAGCTTGTGACTGTGACAATGAGTGTGGTAATGTTGGTCAAGAATACGATGAGGGCGCCTAGGGTTATACGATGCTTATTAAGCACTTAATTGGGTGGATTTCATTATATATTTTAGGAAAGGCATTCCTTGTAATTGAGACTTACTATAATAAATATGTTTGGCACTAGTCATTCCTTGTAATTCAGACTTACTATAATAAAAATGTCTGGCACTAGTCACCTCATACTCAAATCCCAAATGGAACATAGCTGCCAAAAATGACAAAAAGTGCCACAATTGTTGATAGGCGACAGACAGAAAATAAAGTATGGCCCTTGTTTCTAGCTGTGGTGTTCATATTAATGGTGCAACTAGATATTGCCTTAAGCGATACATCTGCTAAATCTTGTTTTAATGCATCAACAATTGATCAAACCACTCTATTTTACCAATAGGCTTCAATAATTAAAAATGCCTTAACAAATCAGATTCATGGCTCTTGTTTTAAGGTGTGGCCGCTTCGTCTTCATAGTTTAAATAGATACTATGTAAGGGGCAGATCTGCAAAATGTGGCTTTAATCCATTTACAATTGACGTTTGACATGTTTGTGCCACATTTAATAAATCCCCCCCCCCCTAGGATTCTATACTTTAAACACCTTAATGAATCAGAGATATGGCCCTTGTTTAAAGGTGTGTCCTTTTCACTTTCATAGTTGCAAAGTTATGGCCTGAAGGAACATAACTGCAAAATCTGGTTTTAGTCCTTCCATAATTGACGAAATGTACAATAAACATTTATTCCCTATAGGCTTCAATGCTTTGAAAATATAGCAAGGGGCATAACTCTGTTATTTAAAGGCGTGTCCACTTTATATTAATGGACCGAATAGATATTACCTAAGGGACCATATCTGCCACATTTGGTTTTAATCCGTTGATAAATGGGGAAATGTGCCACTAACGTATTTTCCCCATAGGCTTCAATACTTTGAAAATATAGCAAGGGCCATAACTCTGCTATTTGTGGGCTTGGTCTCTTCATCTTCATAGCCCCAATAGATATTGTCAAAAGGAACATATCTGCCAAATTTGGTTTTAATCCATCAGCAAATGCCCTGGCATTAACTACTAGGTAGGTCAGATTTTGTTAGCTGAAAAAGTAAACGAATCCATTCTCTAGCTCCCCACCCCACCCACCCCCACCCTTGCTCAACGTGGGCACCCAGACTAAGCCTCTATTGTCCATTTGATTTAATGAATCTCGGTATAATGCTGCATTTTATGTAAGCAAATAACTCAGTGAAAATTTTACAAAAAAAAATAATAATAATGCATTAATGTTCAGGACGAACGTTCTTTTTCGTCAGGAAATATTCATCCATTTTGTCACAGACAATTTTGTAAGAATCGCCAGTGTCCGTTAAGCACTGCAATACTTTTTGGACCGATTCACCAGACAGGTGAAACAATAACGCCCATGTTTGCTTGTCATTTTCTTTTCCCAAGTAGATTGTATATCTAACACTCCAAGCTTCCCAATAGACCTTTTCAGACTATCAATCCATTGCATGACGTCATAATTAACTACGGAAGGACATCAAATCAATGACGTCATGAATGACGTAGATAAGTACGTTACGAACACATATTTGAAGACGGGCCATGCGTTGTTGTACCAATTGTATGTCTTTACTATTTAATAAATATCCTGTTGAATATTTTGAAACTAATTTGACTGGGCGCTGCTGCTGCCATAGGCAGCAACAGCACCAAGTCAAATTAGTTACAAAATATTCAACAACTTAACTGTATAGTTTTCACGAAAATGATAGTTATGGCATTCGGGGATCAATCAATTCCAACACGTCGAAGTATGGGTGGGGCTTAGTTAGTGATGGGTGGGGCACAACTAAGATTGTAAAGGTCCATTGGAGGCCAATGATGCATTCTCTGTATCTGCATCGAATGGAGGTAAGTTCATATACATAGCCATGTGGATATTGTCCACATACGGTACACGTGAACTTAGAATATTCAGCCGAAGAACTTCACTAGCGGATAACTTTAGCTACACTGAAAATTATTTAATTACCGTGAACTGTCAATCGCTTATATATTTATTAACGTATAACCATACAATTAAGATATATGAACTTTATTAAACCTACTGACTTTGATATAACATGACCACACTTTGAATAGGTGTTTGTATGCTACGAGAGATGGGTCAGAATGACCTTTGATACATTGGATATAATGAAGCTTACTCAAAGTGTTTGAAGGTGAAAGTTGGATCTGCACGGCTAGAAGACTGTTAGCCAAATATGAACTTCCATCTCCCCATACTATCATAGATACTCCATTCACAAAGAACACTTGGAAGAATACAGTAAACTCAGCCATTGACAGATATTGGCTCAAACATCTCAAATGTAAAATTGAACTATACCCATCAATGAGAATATCATAAGAAAAGGTTACGTTCAGCCGTCCATGCCTAGTAACAACATCAATCAGCCATAGTCCAAGAGATGTTACAGAGCGCCAGTGTAGAATTGGATAGTGACAGGCACATTTCAGTTACAGACAAGCAGAAGATGGAATCATGGCTCAGTATCTGATCAAAGATGCCTATTATGCCTAGATGAAGGTGAGTCGAATTGAAGACTTTATGCTAAGCTGCTATGCAAGCCAATCAGTTAGACAACCTGTTCTGAAGCCGATACTGGCCGAACTGCAGGATAGTGTATGTAGTGACTCAAATTACTGACAACCCTTCAAGAGGATGAACGTATGATCCACAGCTTTCTCTTGGACACAAGTCAAGCAGAACTACCTACAGATATCACCCTTCAACTTGAATTTCATACTCGCAGATTCTGTTATGCCTTCTACCAGTTCAGATAAAAAAGGCTATCACAGCTGCCTGCAAACAACAGAATTGGAGTGTACCAGGCCAGAGATGTCAGGATAGATCAAACCAATACTCCTCAACAATTATGTTCTTCAATAATAAGGTTTTAAAAGCGTTCTCACCAGATGTGAGGGAACTACAACGTCAAGTCAAGTCAATTCAAGTCAAGTCAAGAAGCAGGTGAGTGAATGTGCTTGAGAATGTTTTCTTGGCCTCAGCCATCAGATTCAGATAGAGTTTAATTGCTCTAATAGCGCCACGAGTTCACGTCGGTTACACTATGGTAATCGACGAAAGTGAGTGTTCCCCTCGTACCAGTCTGGTGGAGTGGTGGGTGGCTGTGGTGGGTAGGGTGGGGTGAGGAGAGGGGGGGGGGGGGGGCGGTGGAGATCCTTTCCGATGGCATCTCCAGTATTTTAAATGTGGAAATATCACCATCTTGTATTCCATCCTCTGTAGCTCTACCGACATTGGAACTCGCTGTGTAATAGGAAGTATCACCTTCCAATCCTTTGCAAATTGTGGATTCATGGCTCTAAAACCATCATGAAAGTCAAGATGCAACTATATGCTGCTACACGTGATTCCATAACGATATGGACTTGCAATAGCTGAGCAGCTCCAAAAGCCCTCTTGAACAAGGTTCGGACATATTAATCGAATGCCCGAAAATACGCCTGCTCAGAAGGCACTGGAATTTGCAGTCATATGTGGCAACAGGTATCAGGCACACGAAGGAGGCCACATCATCAACTTGCTAGCTGCTTTGCGACCAGACCTCAAAGAACCTAATCTACGACGACTAAAGATAGACGAATGATGCAGTATGTTTACATTTACTTGTGAGGTTGTCTCATGATGCAGTATGTGTACATTTACTTGTGAGGTTGTCTCATGATGCAGTATGTGTACATTTAACTGTGTGGTTGTCTCATGATGCAGTATGTGTACATTTACCTGTGAGGTTGTCTCATGATGCAGTATGTGTACATTTACCTGTGTGTTTGTCTCATGATGCAGTGTGTGTACATTTACTTGTGAGGTTGTCTCATGATGCACTATGTGTACATTTACCTGTGAGGTTGTCTCCTGGTGCAGTATGTGTACATTTACTTGTGAGGTTGTCTCATGATGCAGTATGTGTACATTTACTTGTGAGGTTGTCTCATGATGCAGTATGTGTACATTTACCTGTGGGGTTGTCTCATGATGCAGTATGTGTACATTTACTTGTGAGGTTGTCTCATGATGCACTATGTGTACATTTACCTGTGAGGTTGTCTCCTGGTGCAGTATGTGTACATTTAACTGTGTGGTTGTCTCATGATGCAGTATGTGTACATTTACCTGTGAGGTTGTCTCATGATGCAGTATGTGTACATTTACCTGTGTGTTTGTCTCATGATGCAGTGTGTGTACATTTACTTGTGAGGTTGTCTCATGATGCACTATGTGTACATTTACCTGTGAGGTTGTCTCCTGGTGCAGTATGTGTACATTTACTTGTGAGGTTGTCTCATGATGCAGTATGTGTACATTTACTTGTGAGGTTGTCTCATGATGCAGTATGTGTACATTTACCTGTGGGGTTGTCTCATGATGCAGTATGTGTACATTTACTTGTGAGGTTGTCTCATGATGCAGTATGTGTACATTTAACTGTGTGGTTGTCTCATGATGCAGTATGTGTACATTTACCTGTGAGGTTGTCTCATGATGCAGTATGTGTACATTTACCTGTGTGTTTGTCTCATGATGCAGTGTGTGTACATTTACTTGTGAGGTTGTCTCATGATGCACTATGTGTACATTTACCTGTGAGGTTGTCTCCTGGTGCAGTATGTGTACATTTACTTGTGAGGTTGTCTCATGATGCAGTATGTGTACATTTACTTGTGAGGTTGTCTCATGATGCAGTATGTGTACATTTACCTGTGGGGTTGTCTCATGATGCAGTATGTGTACATTTACTTGTGAGGTTGTCTCATGATGCACTATGTGTACATTTACCTGTGAGGTTGTCTCCTGGTGCAGTATGTGTACATTTACCTGTGAGGTTGTCTCCTGATGCAGTATGTGTACATTTACTTGTGAGGTTGTCTCATGATGCAGTATGTGTACATTTACCTGTGAGGTTGTCTCATGATGCAGTATGTGTAGATTTACCTGTGTGGTTGTCTCATGATGCACTATGTGTACATTTACCTGTGAGGTTGTCTCCTGGTGCAGTATGTGTACATTTACGTGTGAGGTTGTCTCCAGATGCAGTATGTGTACATTTACCTGTGAGGTCTCCAGATGCAGTTTGTGTACATTTACCTGTGTGTTTGTCTCATGATGCAGTATGTGTACATTTACTTGTGAGGTTGTCTCATGATGCAGTATGTGTACATTTACCTGTGAGGTTGTCTCATGATGCAGTATGTGTACATTTACTTGTGAGGTTGTCTCATGATGCAGTATGTGTACATTTACCTGTGAGGTTGTCTCATGATGCAGTATGTGTACATTTACTTGTGAGGTTGTCTCATGATGCACTATGTGTACATTTACCTGTGAGGTTGTCTCCTGGTGCAGTATGTGTACATTTACTTGTGAGGTTGTCTCATGATGCAGTATGTGGACATTTACTTGTGAGGTTGTCTCATGATGCAGTATGTGTACATTTACTTGTGAGGTTGTCTCATGATGCACTATGTGTACATTTACCTGTGAGGTTGTCTCCTGGTGCAGTATGTGTACATTTACTTGTGAGGTTGTCTCATGATGCACTATGTGGACATTTACTTGTGAGGTTGTCTCATGATGCAGTATGTGTACATTTACCTGTGAGGTTGTCTCCTGATGCAGTATGTGTACATTTACTTGTGAGGTTGTCTCATGATGCAGTATGTGTACATTTACCTGTGAGGTTGTCTCATGATGCACTATGTGTACATTTACTTGTGAGGTTGTCTCATGATGCAGTATGTGTACATTTACTTGTGAGGTTGTCTCATGATGCACTATGTGTACATTTACTTGTGAGGTTGTCTCATGATGCAGTATGTGTACATTTACTTGTGAGGTTGTCTCCTGATGCAGTATGTGTACATTTACTTGTGAGGTTGTCTCATGATGCAGTATGTGTACATTTACCTGTGAGGTTGTCTCCTGATGCAGTATGTGTACATTTACCTGTGAGGTTGTCTCATGATGCAGTATGTGTACATTTACTTGTGAGGTTGTCTCATGATGCAGTATGTGTACATTTACGTGTGAGGTTGTCTCATGATGCAGTATGTGTACATTTACCTGTGAGGTTGTCTCCTGATGCAGTATGTGTACATTTACCTGTGAGGTTGTCTCATGACGCAGTATGTGTACATTTACGTGTGAGGTTGTCTCATGATGCAGTATGTGTACATTTACCTGTGAGGTTGTCTCCTGATGCAGTATGTGTACATTTACCTGTGAGGTTGTCTCATGACGCAGTATGTGTACATTTACCTGTGAGGTTGTCTCATGACGCAGTATGTGTACATTTACCTGTGAGGTTGTCTCATGATGCAGTATGTGTACATTTACCTGTGAGGTTGTCTCCTGATGCAGTATGTGTACATTTACTTGTGAGGTTGTCTCCTGATGCAGTATGTGTACATTTACCTGTGAGATTGTCTCCAGATGCAGTATGTGTACATTTACCTGTGAGGTTGTCTCATGATGCAGTATGTGTACATTTACCTGTGAGGTTGTCTCCTGATGCAGTATGTGTACATTTACCTGTGAGGTTGTCTCATGATGCAGTATGTGTACATTTGCCTGTGAGGTTGTCTCATGATGCAGTATGTGTACATTTACCTGTGAGGTTGTCTCATGATGCAGTATGTGTACATTTACCTGTGAGGTTGTCTCCTGATGCAATATGTGTACATTGTCCTGTGGGGTTGTGTCTATAATATGCACATTTTCTTCTGGGATTATTTTCTGATGAAATATAGGTAAATTTGCCAATTGAGGATTATCTTACGAGAGAAACATGATTTCCCACCAATTTATATGTAGAAAATATAAACCTCACAAGTCGGAACCTCAGATGCCCTTGTTATAGCTACTGTGTCAGAAGACCGCCTTGTATCACCAAGAGTACCTCACTAGTTATGAATCTTCACAAGTGCAATTTTGTGTGTGTGTATATATATATATATATATATATATATATATATATATATATATATATATATATATATATATATATATATATATATATATATATATATATATATATATATATATATATATATATATATATATATATATATATATATATATATATATATATGTATGTGTGTGCGTGAGTATATGTATATAGGCCTATTTAAATATGATCTATTGCACATTATAAGTCTGAGGCGAGTTTCATATCCTTTCTCACCGAAAATCTGCATAGATAATACAATCTCCAAATAGGTTAATTTGCTGGCTAATAATTCCAGAAGGGTCGTCAGGTTCCTGTATAAGTATTCATATCTAGGTCGCTTGTTAGCATTCTATCACTGTGCCACTGTTTTGTGTGTCATATATATGTTAATGTACAAATGTTTTGCAATGTGTGTAAGGAGTCCATCGCTCCATAGGCCATGCCTTTGATGGACTGCCTGTTTAGAGTATTTATGTATTAAAAACCCATCAAATAAAGCAACTTTGAACTTGATCTTGAACGGCCGAGTGTGTTTTGAGCGAATCGCGCACACCTCTTATAAGTAAGACCGAAATTCGTAGTTCGAAATTGGACGGGAGCGGGCATTATAGTGTAAATATTAGATGCTGCAGATTAAGCCATACGCGGCAGGTCTAATGTGCGCACGTGTGTACACAAATAGTATGTAGACCTACATATAAACTGAATAACGAACTACGTTCTAGCAATAAGATGCAATACGATATACAGTCTGGACTGTAATTCAAGCTGAATAAAATTCTAGAAGGATGGCGCTCTTGTGTATCGAGATTGTGCCGACCGATCTATAGACTGAATAACGAACTAACCTTCTAGCAGTAAGATACAATCCGAACTACGGTCTGGACTGTGATTCAAACTGAATAACGGTTTAGAAGGAAATTCAATCTTCATCCGAATTACGGTCTGGACCGTGATTCAAACTGAATTATGTCCTAACATGTGATGTCATCCGAATTACGATCTGGACTGTTATTCAAACTGAATTATGTTCTAGCATGTGACGTCAGCTGAATTACGACCTGGACTGTTATTCAAACTGAATTATGTTCTAGCATGTGACGTCAGCCGAATTACGATCTGGACTGTGATTCAAACTGAATTATGTTCTAGCATGTGATGTCATCCGATTATGATCTGGACTGTGATTCAAAACTGAATTATGTCCTAACATGTGATGTGATCCGAATTACGGTCTGGACTGTGATTCAAACTGAATTATATTCTAACATGTGATGTGATCCGAATTACGGTCTGGACCGTGATACAAAACTGAATTATGTCCTTGCATGTGATGTCATTCGAATTACGGTCTGGACTGTGATTCAAAACTGAATTATGTTCTTGCATGTGATGTCATCCGAATTACGATCTGGACCGTGATTCAAACGGAATTATGTTCTAACATGTGATGTGATCCGAATTACGGTCTGGACCGTTATTTAAACTGAATTATATTCTAACATGTGATGTGATCCGAATTACGGTCTGGACTGTGATTCAAACTGAATTATGTCCTAACATGTGATGTCATCCGAATTACGATCTGGACCGTGATTCAAACGGAATTATGTTCTAACATCTGATGCCATCCGATTTACGATCTGGACCGTGATTCAAACTAGTATAATATATTACAGATTCAGGCAGTATAATTTCAAAAACAATTTGAAATATGCTGAGCTTTGTTTAACGTTCTCGTGCCCCATTAAATACTGGATGATAATAAGATGGATTAAAATTTTGAAGATATAAAAGTGGCAATAGTTGGTGATTATGATTTAATATATATTCTGTTGGGTATTTTGGGGCTAGTTCGACTGGGGGCTGTTGGTGCCATATGCAACAGCAGCCGCTGATCGGATTGGTTTCAATATGTGCAACAGCTTTTCTCTGTGCAGTTACCTTGAGATTTGTACTACGGTAAATAAGGTTCAAAGTATATAAATCGACCCTAGCATAATTGGAATCGATAGCATCTGATATTCTTGTTAATTTATGTGTATTTGTATTATGTAGCATTATTATGGTAATTTTTGTTCAAACCGTTATGATGATGCTTTAAAAGACTATATTCTGTTGGGTATTTTGGGGATAGTTCGACTGGTGGCTGTTAATGCCATAGGTAGCAGCAGTCGCTGGCTGGACTGGTTTCAAAATATGCAACAGCTTTTCTCTGTGCAGTTGCCTTGGTTCAAAGTATATTAATCCTACCATGTGTGATAATTGGAAATGATAGTAACTTTAATTTAACTCGTTGATTTATGTATACGCGTATTATTATTTTGATGATGCATTAATATTATATAGGCTATTCTGTTGGGCATTTTGGGGCTATTTCGACTGGCGACTGTTGATGCCATAACTAGCAACAGCCGCTGGTCGGATTGGTTTCAAAATACGCAACAGTTTTTCTCTGTACAGTTACTCTGCGACTTGTATTATGGTAAATAAAGTTCAGAGTATATAAATAGATTCTAATATGTGCAATAATTGAAAATGACAGTAACTGATATTCTTTGTTAATTCACGTCTCCCCATTTTATGCAACATTATTATGTTAATTTCTTTTCAAACTGTTATGATGAGGGTTTAAATATTATATATTCTGTTGGGAATTTTGGGGCTAGTTCGGCTGGCGGCTGATGATGACAGAGTTTTGCCGAATTGGTTTCAAAATGCGCAATAGCTTAGCTCAGTGAAGTTAGCAGGATATTGGATATTGAATATTCAATTTCCTGTAGCGGTATATATTGAATATTCCATTTCCTGTAGCTGGATACAATATCCCGCTACAGGAAATTGAATATTCAATATCCAGCTAACTTCACTGAGCTCATTTACAGGCCAATTGAGGAGTGTTTGAATTTTTACCACTGGAATGACTGGCCAGTCATTCCAGTGGTAAATTTACAACAATCGTCTTCTCTTGGGCTGTAAATGGGCATCCTCAAGACCACTGCATGGGAAAATATTGAAAGAAATTACCGATTGTGTAGGATACGCAATGAAACAGACAACGAAAACCATTTTCTTTACACTTGCAGAAAATACGGTGATGAGCGATCAAAAAACAGTCAATAGTACTTTATCACAGGTTTCAAACCAGGCAAAACAAAAGATTTATTAACTATATTCAATGCGCCTCCATAAAACTAAATTTTTTGTATTTTCAGAAAAGCCAAAGGTTTAACCTAACAGCTGACAGCGACGACGACGACGACGACGACGACGACGACGACTACTACTACTACTACTACTACTACTACTACTACTACTACTACTACTACTACTACTATGATAACGATGAGATGACAATATGAGAATGATGAAATAATGATATGATAATGATGATACCAGTAGATCAAATTGTACTGCCACTACTGCTACTACTACTGCTGCTGCTGCTACTACTGCCGCTACTACTACAACAACTACTGCTGCTGCTGCTGCTGCTGCTGCTGCTGCTGCTGCTGCTGCTGCTACTACTACTACTACTACTACTACAGCCATAGAATTATAAATATTATATACATGCATTTTACTGTAGTGCTAAAACTCTACCGTGGCGTTCATTGGTTAAATCAGTATGTACATTTTACCCTCACATGCCCTTAAAGGGCCTGAGTGTATTAAAGTGAACTTGAACTTACATAGGCTGGTTTGTCAATCTTTATCATGAAAGGGTTAACAATGAGCGCTTTAACGCCAATGCAATACGGTTAAAGAAAGCACGAGGACTTGCAAATCCTATCATCCTTGATGGTGATAGCAACAACTTTCAGTCGTGTTTTTCAAAATACGCTGCTGGTTCCCACGTTCACAAGACAATACCCGCTGAATACTTCTAAATCATTTGCCTGAACGTAGTTGCTATCCTCGCCAAAATGACTCAAATAGTTGTCAGTGACAATAACACCTGTATTTCTTTCACTGAAACTGTAACGGTGTCAAAACATGGATACAGTCACTGAATTGCTTAAATCTTGTATATAATAAATGTGTGTTAGTGCTTTTAAACTACTTGGCGGTTTCCTTTGTCTCGCGAGAATGTGTGAGTCTGCAAGACTGATCAGAATCTGGTTTCTCGATAGAAATTAGCTAATATTTTAAATACAGACAAACCTGTCTATAGCGAACAGTTGTTTTGGGCCACAAGATGGTAGTTCTTTGAGACGCGTGGTCGTAAGACTGCAAGTCATAACGAATCGCAATTTTTGTGACCAAAACACGCCATTTACTATGGTAAATGACCTGTATTAAGATAACTTGCTTTTAGTAATTACTTTCTGGTATAGGCCAAAATGTTCCCGTGATAGACAGGTTTTGCTGTTGGTCTCATCACTATTGGTCCCGTATCGATTGATACACGCACCATGCCATAACCCGAATACAGCAACGTCTATGATTGAAGTATTGTAATGTGGTATATTTTAAACCTAATTCGCCTTTAAGCTGGTTGCTTTTCATGGCAGCAAAATCTTCCAGTCCGATAAAAGTTTAATAAAATTCGGATATGTGTGCATCATAGATAATGTGTACTTCATATATCTTGTTGAAAGGCGTAGAAACTAGAACATGGCGGGTTGAAGACCACGGCTTTTAGTCCAGGCAAAATTCGATTTGAACCAGAATAAATTGTAATAGAAAAGAAACCTATGGCGATACTGAATAACATCTTTAAAATGTTCTGAAAAATATTTGATGGAGCAGTGTTTTTATCTCACCTGAATGAGCTTATACAATCTCGATTTGTCTGTTTGTCATTTATCAACAATTATGGCAGGTTTCACCAATTGTGATGGATTAAAAGCAAATTTGGCAGATATGTTCCTTTAGGCAATATATATATATATATTGGGGCTATGAATCTGAAGTGGCCACTCATTCAAATAACAGAGCCGTGCCCCTTGTTAGGTGTTCAAGGTATTGAAGGCTATGGGGAATATGTTTGTGGTACGTCTCGCAAATTGTTGATGCATTGCAAGCAAATTATGCAGTTATGTTACTTCAGGCCATTTATATCTGAACAATAAAAGCAATAATAAACAAGGACCAAAATATGGTTCATTTAGGGGGTTTTAAAGCATTAAATCCAATTTAGCAGAAATATGCCTTCAGACAATATCTATTTGCACTATGAAGAGGAAAATGCCACGACTTCAAACAAAGGCTAAAACTCTGGTCTCTTTAATCCCTTTTAGTATTATTGAACCATATGAGGAAAATACGCCAGTGGCACGTTTCGTCAATTGTTCATGGTAAAACCAAGATTTGGCAGGCATTCTACTTTATCCATATGACAATAGTGTCAGAGATGGCTGACCCATTGATCAATGATACCGTTTCCGATAGTCACTAATGTCAGGGACGCCAATTTCTTGTATTTCATCTCCAATTCTTTGCCTGTGACCATTGCCCCATTTGTAAATGGCATCTGTAATACGGGCCCCCATGGGCCAATGGAGCTTTCCCTTGGTGGCCAATTTAGTGTCAGAAATACACAGACAATGTATTTCCCCAAAGAATTTCCGGCCCATTTGATTTCCGTGGTTCTTTGACCCATTGATCTTTGACATCAGTTATGCTTCCATGATTGAAAGTCGCTGCTTGTATGTATGTATGATTACTGTATTCTGCGGCTGTAGTAGTAGAAACATCCTACAGCTGCAATCAGTCCTTCTTCGCTTTTGCCCACTGTGTCTTGTCCTCAGCCGAAATCCTTACCTTCCTCAGGACCATTCTCGAGTGTACCTAGTCCTGCTTTCTTGAGGTCACCTCATAGCATGCTTAGCAGATTTATGCAATGACGTCCTCTCCTGGCCCTGTATTTGCTGGCTCTGAGTCACTAAACAATAATCATTGTGGTATTTGCTTCTTATTTATGAAGTTTTTGCTGCAAATCTTAGAATATACAGCAGCATCTGCATGGATGTAGTCAACAAAGACTAACCTAGACATCACTTTTCACAGCAATTGATCACAATCACGACCGTCACAAATCTTTTTGCAGATGTGTAAGAAGTCCGTTGTTCGGACAGGTACGGATTCAGCTGAGCGCAGATCACATCTATCATCACACGATTCAATGGCCTCTGACTTATAAATAGTAGTTGCTACTGATTTAGGGTTAGTGTGCTTCCTACGACGACACTCCATCATGTACTTGCTGTCCGTGACTGACACAAATATCTAAAACACAGAGAGGTTGAGATATTCTTTAACCCTTTAACGTTCATGTTCCAGCCAATAATGGCTACTGTTGTGGTCCTGAGAAATGTCCATTTGCACACCAAGAGAAGATTAGTTTTGAAAACGGACCACTGCAATGACTGGATCTATAACCGATAAGTCATTCCAGTGATAAATTTTCAAAACTAATCTTCTCTTGGTTTGCATATGGATATTTTCTATGAGAAAATTGAAATTTGCTTGAAAAAATGTACGGGTTAACAATTTGATGACGATGCCGATATCAGAATGCTGATTGGTTGTTGAATCCGACAGATCGTACGGCTGAGCAAAAGTACAGAACCAGTCCTACCTGTGCGATTCGTATGACACGCGTGTGACACGCGCCGTTTTGGTCGTATAAAACCGACATCGGATTCAATTAATTGCGTCGTGGAAACATACATGCACTCGCTGTCATCTCGGTAGTGGAAATGCACATATTTGTTCATTTCAATCTCATGTTTTATTACCAACCAATTCTCAATACCTGGATAAAAGCACGCCCTGTTTTGACACACTCGCTGCCGAATTGTATGATTCCTTTTAGGCATCTACTTTCTTATTTTTAATTACTGGTTCGTAGTGGCATTGGTGTAGTTGCATGTTGATGCTGTTTAGGATAGCAACAGCGTGTTGCAACACCAATGGTTCAATGACTTCTGAGCGTAATTGAGCTATATTGTACATTATAATTGTTTATTGATCAGCTAACGAGTGTGTTATGCGTCAATATTACTACAACTTGACAAATGTCCAGATTTGAATTTAATAAATGATTATGTATTCTTGCTACTGTTGCTAGTTAACGACAGCAACGGCATGGTGCAACCTTATTTCCAGTGTACTTCAAATTTTGTATTATACATGTCATGCCGACTTTGAATATTACATTTTATTATTGTGTTGATGATTGTCATCAACAATTTGGAATTTAGCGGTAAATGTGTCCAACAGCTGTTTTAAATCGATTATGTAAACTTGTATTGCATTCCAAGAAAAAGAATAATAAAGAATGGATAATTGTTCAGTGCCAAAAACAAAATAAAAGATATGTAATCAAGCAAGCAAGCGCCGCCGCCGACGACGACAAAAGCAGAGACAACAACAACAACAACAACAACAACAACATCTGAATTGCTATAATACTACTACTACTACTACTACTACTACTACTACTACTACTACTACTACTACTACTACTACTACTACTACTATGTTGCATGTTTTATATCATTGCCAATTTTCGAGAAAATAATATTTAACTATAACTTATTATGTATCTCTATATCACGTATAATGTACATATATCTCTACCGTCAACTGTATAAATGCCAAGCACACCTCATATGCTACAGCAGTTGCTGCTGTAGCCTGAGAGAATAAAGGTATCTTGACTTGACTTGATGTTTGGTCCAATCAACTATAGGATGTTTTATGAATGATTTTATGGAATTTTGCCTCTAGCTAGTTCGTTTAATAGAGTGTTGTTGGGAGTTGTTACTGTTTAGAATAGTGCCAACTTGCAGTGACATTTCCTTCAAAACCTGCTATCTTTCTGCCTTCGGTATTTTATATCCTTTATTAAAATATTGCTGTCTTGTTTTCACAAGATTTTTAGGATGTGTGCCTCATATATATGTCGATTTGACATCTTTTTGTCCCTCTCTCGCTCGCTGTACTAGGAAACAGGTTTTATTATCTTGAAATAGGTTTTTATGTCACGCCCTACTGTTCAAAATGACAGACATTAAGATATCTATTATGAATTGCGTTGGAATAGGCCAGGTGAAACTTGACAGGATAATTAATCCAGAGATGTCCTTAGTGTTAAAATTACTTTCATCGGTCCATCTTTACGTACGAACGCCCAGACTTTCCTGAGAATCTTGTCACTGCAATTCCTCCTATACGGGTTGAGGGAGAATTGCTTGAAATGTGACAGAATTATTTCACACCGCGCGAAGACGTGCCTAATGTTAAAGGTGTATGCATCGGACATGCGTGACTTATTTGCATTCACTTTTAGTTTTAAAATGGCATTGGGAAACACCCATGCTGAGGATGTACTCTTGTTGCGGTGGGGTAGGGTGAGTTGGTATGTCAGTTTTCAGTTGACTTTCTCTTGTTAAAATTGAGCTATTTTATTTGATTGATTTCGACATCGAAAATGGCACTATATAGATTTAAAAGCTTCCTGAATAGTCGTTTGATACTTTATAAACCGGTTGATTGATTAGGGCTGTGGAAATAATAGATTCTATTGTTTCTGGTATAAGTTTGTCTATTTTGACATAGATTTCTTTATTTCTGAGCATTTAAGTTACCGGACAAAATATTGATATTGGGACTTCGATTTTACGTTTCTTACAAAAATCTTTGTCCAGTGAAGATTCATATTAATTGTTCAAATATTAATACTGATGTTTCAGGTGAAAGATGCAGCTCAATCATATAAGTTATTCCATATGGCCATTATTCCGATTTATTCCATGAAATATGACACCACTTCCAATGTAATATGGCCATTGTTCCTAGTTATTCCATGAAATATGACAATTATTCCATGTAATATGGCCATTATTCAGAGTTATTATATGAAATATGGCGATTATTCCGTATAATATGATCATTATTCTGAGTTACCAGATTGAATACCTTTCTAGAACGTAAGTCCACTTGAATTACTGTCGAGACCGTAATTCGGATTGTGTCTTATTTCGAGAACGTAATTCAAGTTTGATTCACTGTCCAGACCATAACTAGGATTGAATATTTTTGCTAGAACAGAATTCAGTTTGAATCACAGTCCAGACCGTGATTCGGATGGCATCACATGTTAGAACATAATGGAGTATGAATCATGGTCCAGATCGGAATTCAGATGACATCACATGTTAGAATATAATTCAGTTTGAATCATGGGCCGGACCATAATTCGGATCACATCACATATTAGAATATAATTCAGTTTGAATAACGGTCCAGAACGTAAATAGGATGACGTCACATGCTAGAACATAATGTAGTTTGAATCACGGGCCAGACCGTAATTTGAGACACCACATGCAAGAACATAATTCAGTTTGAATCACGGTCCAGACCGTAATTCGGCTGACATCACATGTTAGAATATAGTCCAGTTTGAATAACAGTCCAGACTAATTTGCATGACATCGCATGCAAGAACATAATTCAGTTTGAATCATGGTCCAGACCATAATTCGGATGACGTCACATGTTAGGACATAATTCAGTTTGAATGATGGTCTAGACCATAATTCGGATGACGTCACATGTTACGACATAATTCAGTTTGAACGATGGTCCAGACCGTAATTCGGATCATATTAGAAGCTAATTCAGTTTGAATAACGGTCCAGACTGTAATTCGGATGACGTCGTATGTTAGAACATAATGGAGTATGAATCACGGTCCAGATCGGAATTCGGATGACATCACATGCAAGAACACAATTAAATTTTGAATCACAGTCCAGACCATAATTCGGATGAACGTTGAATTTCCTTCTAGACCGTTATTCAGTTTGAATCATGGGCCAGACCGTAATTAGGATGACGTCACGTGCTAGAACATAATGCAGTTTGAATCACGTGCTAGACCGTAATTTGAATGACATCACAGGCAAGAACATAATTCAGTTTGAATCACGGTCCAGAACATAATTCAGTTTGAATCACGGTCCAGACCGTAATTCGGATGAAAATTTAATTTCCTTCTAAATCGTTATTCTGTTTGAATCACAGTCCAGACCGTATTCGGTTTGAATTTTACTGCTAGATCGTAGTTCATTATTCAGTCGATAGATCGGTCGCACAATCTATATAGGTCTACACATGCGTGCCATAATTCTAGAATTGTATTCAGTTTGAATTATATACACCTGTGCAAAAGTTAAGCACCAGCAAAAACAATAGAACGTAGAAACATGATGGTACAACTAGGCTGCCATACTTTTTGTCCCCGCGTTAGCTGACATAATTCCAAGTACAAAATGCACATGCATGCATGACTTCACGCCGCTTGATGTCCGTGCGTGGCGGGAAACAGCACACGTGTTCAGTTATGTAAAAGTCCAGTTTGAGGTGTAGAACATTACATACAGATTTAGGCGACAAGATTAGGAAGTTTGTGTTCATGACCGTGGTTTATTTGTACAGAGAGAATTAGCTCTTGATTGTGAACCGCTATGGCAAGACGAAGGTTAAGTGATCGTGTGAAATGGCAAATCATAGGCATGCATACCACTGGTATGTCATGCAGAGAGATTGGCAGACAGCTGAACATTAACCATACTGTAATCAGTCGTTTGATTGCAAAACATGGGCAAACTAACGAGGTGAAGGACAGGCCTAGATCTGGAAGACCGAAGAAGACTACTGCCTGTGATGATCGAGCCCTAGTACGCCTTGTTAGGAGATCTCCATTCACCAACAGCAGAGTGCTCAGCCAGCAATGGGAAACGTGCAATAGAGTGTCAATGTCTACCGTCAAAAGGAGACTGTATGCTGCTGGCATGAAAGCTAGGAGACCTGTCAGACGCCCCCTCCTCACTGCACACCACAAAGAGGAGCGTCTGAGGTGGTGCAACGAAAGAAGACACTGGAACATGAGATCCTGGAGATGGGTAAACTGGGCCGATGAAAGTCGGTTCCTGCTTCATGCCACAGATGGTCGAACTCATGTATGGAGGTCCAGACGCACGGCGTACGACCAACGTAACATCATGGAAGAAGTTCCATTTGGTGGAGGTTCCGTTATGATATGGGGGTGCATCTCATTTGATTGTAAGCTGGATCTTTTGACTGTACCTGGAACAATAAATGGACAAAGATATCAAGATTCCATACTGGATAGAGTTGTGGTCCCTCATTTTGTAAATTATGCACCTGGAACCCACCCTATATTCATGGATGACAACGCCCGACCACATCATGCTAGAGCTGTGCATGAATACCTCCGCCAGAATGCCATCGAAACCCTACCATGGCCAGGAAGGAGCCCTGACATGAACCCTATTGAGGATATCTGGGACATTCTGGGAAACATGGTGAGAAGGAGGGATCCTCCTGTGCAGAACCTACAGGAATTAACAGACGCACTCCATCTTGAATGGCAACGAATACCACAATGGCGTATCAGTCGGTTGGTGACCAGCATGAGACGTCGTGTCCAGGCCGTCATCCAGGCACAAGGTGGATATACCCGGTATTAATAATGACAGTCTCAAACTCGTGCACAGATGTTAAACTTCGTTTTCAGACACCATTAATGACAATCTAGCCACATGTGTCAACTGTAGGGCAATAGTTGTCAGTTGTGTCAACGTAACCATATTCAGGCCTCGTTTTCAAGTTCAAACAAAAACATACAGTGTTTCCCCAGCATTCCTCTAGTTGCATTATTACCTCTTGCACTAAGATGGATGGGTACATAAATGTTTATGCTATTGCTTTCTTCATAGCACATGAATATACCCTCGCATGTGCGTAAAAATAGGGTGGTGCTTAACTTTTGCACAGGTGTATAGTCCAGACTGTAATTGGGATTGCTTCTTATTGCTAGAACGTAGTTCGTTATTCAGTTTATATGTACGCCTAACGCCTGTATCCTATTTGTGCACACACACGCGCGCATTAGACCTGTCGCCTATGGCTTAATCTCCAGCATCTAATATTTACCCTATAATGCCTCTGCTCCCGTCGAATTTCGAACTACGGTCTTACTTATAAGAGGTATCTGTAATCTGTACTCGGAACGCCAGCCTCGATGGGCTCACCCCTGGCACGAGCAGGGTAACGAAGAGTTGCAACTTGAGTTGCACAATAGTTTATTATTAACGTTTTTATTAATTTAACTAATATTCGTAGCACACGAAGAAGCAACGGATGTTGCCGAGCACACGCGCACAAGCTGGATTGAATCCGTTGCGACACTGACGCTCCTGGGTTATATTAATTTCCCAGGAACCGTAGCACAGGCTGAGAAGTGTGTGCATACTGTAGATAGTTCGTGTGTGATAGCTTGACAAAAGTCAGTGCGGCAAAAGGTGTATATGCACAATGTGCAAATTGACGGAGATTTAGTTATATATACACCTGTGCAAAAGTTAAGCACCACCCTATTTTTACGCACATGCGAGGGTATATTCATGTGCTATGAAGAAAGCAATAGCATAAACATTTATGTACCCATCCATCTTAGTGCAAGAGGTAATAATGCAACTAGAGGAATGCTGATTATGATGGTGGGGAAACACTGTATGTTTTTGTTTGAACTTGAAAACGAGGCCTGAATATGGTTACGTTGACACAACTGACAACTATTGCCCTACAGTTGACACACGTGGCTAGATTGTCATTAATGGTGTCTGAAAACGAAGTTTAACATCTGTGCACGAGTTTGAGACTGTCATTATTAATACCGGGTATATCCACCTTGTGCCTGGATGACGGCCTGGACACGACGTCTCATGCTGGTCACCAACCGACTGATACGCCATTGTGGTATTCGTTGCCATTCAAGTTGGAGTGCGTCTGTTAATTCCTGTAGGTTCTGCACAGGAGGATCCCTCCTTCTCACCATGTTTCCCAGAATGTCCCAGATATGCACAATAGGGTTCATGTCAGGGCTCCTTGCTGGCCATGGTAGGGTTTCGATGGCATTCTGGCGGAGGTATTCATGCACAGCTCTAGCACGATGTGGTCGGGCGTTGTCATCCATGAATATAGGGTGGGTTCCAGGTGCATGATTTACAAAATGAGGGACAACAACTCTATCCAGTATGGAATCTTGATATCTTTGTCCATTTAGTGTTCCAGGTACAGTCAACAGATCCAGCTTACAATCAAATGAGATGCACCCCCATATCATAACGGAACCTCCACCAAATGGAACTTCTTCCATGATGTTACGTTGGTCGTACGCCGTGCGTCTGGACCTCCATACACGAGTTCGACCATCTGTGGCATGAAGCAGGAACCGACTTTCATCGGACCAGTGTACCCGTCTCCAGGATCTCATGTTCCAGTGTCTTCTTTCGTTGCACCACCTCAGACGCTCCTCTTTGTGGTGTGCAGTGAGGAGAGGACGTCTGACAGGTCTCCTAGCTTTCATGCCAGCAGCATACAGTCTCCTTTTGACGGTAGACATTGACACTCTATTGCGCGTTTCCCATTGCTGGCTGAGCACTCTGCTGTTGGTGAATGGAGATCTCCTAACAAGGCGTACTAGGGCTCGATCATCATGGGCAGTAGTCTTCTTTGGTCTTCCAGATCTAGGCCTGTCCTTCACCTCGTTAGTTTGCCCATGTTTTGCAATCAAACGACTGATTACAGTATGGTTAATGTTCAGCTGTCTGCCAATCTCTCTGCATGACATACCAGTGGTATGCATGCCTATGATTTACCATTTCACACGATCACTTAACCTTCGTCTTGCCATAGCGGTTCACAATCAAGAGCTAATTCTCTCTGTACAAATAAACCACGGTCATGAAGACAAAATTCCTAATCTTGTCACCTAAATCTGTATGTAATGTTCTACACCTCAAACTGGACTTTTACATAACTGAACACGTGTGCTGTTTCCCGCCACGCACGGACATCAAGCGGCGTGAAGTCATGCATGCATGTGCATTTCGTACTTGGAATTATGTCAGCTAACGCGGGGACAAAAAGTATGGCAGCCTAGTTGTACCATCATGTTTCTACGTTCTATTGTTTTTGCTGGTGCTTAACTTTTGCACAGGTGTATACAATGGCTTTCCAGGTCAGTTCGCTTCAAATGAAGGGCATAGCGCAGAGCGCGTGTATCGCGCACCATTTCCAGTGCTCCGGGAATTCTTGTCCTCGATACCGCTATGAATCATGGGAGGCGTGGTCAAACGTACCATATATGGGCAGGTGGGTGGAGCAGCCTGATTTAGTACGTACACAGATTCAGATTATTTATTGGTACAAAATCTTTTACACGAAGATATAGCCAAACATGAAGGTTACACAGACATTATACAGATTACAATACACGCAGTACGAATAGATAGTACATACGATATACAGTTGACAATAAGTAAAATATACATGATATATACAATACGCACACGCGAACGCAAAGTTCACGGTATAATCTTTGTTAATATTTTATGTCAACAGACGACTTGTAAGCGAGAGTGATGCGAAATCAGGCCGCCCGCCCACTTGCCCATATATGGTAGGTTTGACCTCACCTGCTAAATAAGGCAGTGTATTTACCATGATTCATAGCGGTAACTAGGACAAGATTATTATTATTATTATTATTATTATCGATAATACTGAACACACGCCGTACAGGCCTCTATATTCAAGATGGCTGGCGAACTGAAACTGTTGCGGGATTCGATCGGCGATGAATGTATTGGGCCGTGTATCAAATTCATTCAAAATACATGAAATATGTAGCAATAAAGTGTATATCCTCCTATAACCGACTAAATAAGGTATACGTGTGTGAAATGTGGCCGATGTAAATGCAAAACTCAAGAAGCGAGAGGAACATCTGATTTACACTCAGTTTGTGTCTCGCCTGCGAAGCAGGATCGAAACAGGTATCACTTTTCCGGCGGCGGCGTAAACATTTAAGTTAAGTTTTATATCTCAGCAATGCCTGATCCGATAGGAACCAAACTTGGGTGCATGGTAATATCCATCAAAAGGAAGCAGCCCGCCGATAAAAAGGCCATGAGTTCAAGGTTACAGGGGTCAAAGGTTACAATATAATCTTTGTTAATATTTTACGTTAAGTTTTTGCGTTAAGCAAAAGTTATTGCCTTATATCTCAGCAATGCCTGATCCAATTGGAACTAAACTTGGGTACATGGCGATATACATCAAAAGGAAGCAGCATGCTCAAGTTCAAGATTATTTATTTTGATATAGAATATACATTTACAGTTTCACAACAGGTAGTCCACCAAAGGCAGAGCCTATGTGGCGGTGGACCCCTACATATAACATATCACAACAATATAGGACATGAGAATACTGAACACATAAGGTTAACATGTTATAGTCCTATATATATACATATAGTTAACTGTCTCGCTGCCAAGCCTCTGCAGTCTACATTGTCCATAGAGCCTAACTCAGGGTATGCTGAGTACCTCTAAAACAATTTGACCAAACGTTGTCGGTGGCTAAGCCACAAGCAACTTTCAGTCAAATTTTTTCTAAAATACTCAGCCAATCCAGTCATTGCCAATTGGAATTATTGTCCGCTGGCTTCCAACAGTTAATAGATGTATGACAATTTACATTTTTACAGGGAAAGACATGACAGAGGGATGTGTGCTTATCTTGCTTAAGTTAATAATTCTATATTACATATTCTTATTATCAATGACACAATATTAATTTTTTTTTTTAGGCTGATGGTAGAGGTAGTTGTTTGGTAGTTACCATTATGACAGATATTATTATTATTATTATTATTATTATTATTATTAATATTATTATTATTATTATTATTATTATTTGTTCTGGTGACTGAGTGCAAGTATGAGAATAGCATGCCATCATGATGAGTGTTTTCCAGAGTCTAGTAGGTTTCTATAATCTTCTTTTTGATATTCTGCTTAAGGTACTGTAGCTTTATGATGTCTGTGCATGTGCTTGGGTCTGTATTATTCCATAACTGAATTGCTTTGTATGAGGGGTTTTGTTGTGCTGCTTTTGTTTGGTGGTGTGTTGAATGGAGGCTATTTCTTGTTCTTGTGTTGTGAGGATGCAATTGTGTATTGAGCATAAACATGTTAGATAAGGATGAGGGTAAGTTGCCATTGTGGAAGTCCCTTAAGATTGTGTATAGTTGGAGCCCTCCAATGTCCTCAAGTTTTAAGACCTTTTCTGGTTTAAAGATATCCTGGCCACCTGCTGTTTGTGAAAATAGTTTAATAGATTGCTTTTGCAGAGATTTTAGTTTTTTTAGTCTAGCTTGAGATGTATTAGTCCAGATAGCATTGCAGTAGGTGATGTGAGGAAGTATCTGATGCAGACATCATGAGGTCAAGGTTATGGAGGTAAAAGGTCACAGTATAATCTTTGTTAATATTTTACTTTTTTGCGTTAAACAAAAGTTATTGTCTTATATCTCAGCAATGCCTGATCTAATTGGAACCAAACTTGGATACATGGAGATATACATCGAAAGGAAGCAGCACGCTGATGCAGACATCACGAGGTCAAGTTTATGGTGTCAAAGTTCACGGAATAATCTTTGTTAATATTTTATGTTGTTTTTGCGTTAAACAAATGTTATTGCCTTATGTCTCAACAATGCCTTATCCAATTGGAACCAAACTTGGGTACATGGTGATTTACATTTAACGGAAGCAGCATGCTGATGCAGACATCATGAGGTCAAGGTTATTGGGGTCAAAGGTTACGGTATAATCTTTGTTAATATTTTATGTTCAGTTTTTGCATTAAACAAAAGTTATTGCCTTATATCCCAGCAATGCCTGATCCAATTGGAACCAAACTTGGGTACATGGTGATATACATTGAATGGAAGCAGCCCATCGATAAAGCGGTCATGACGTCAAGGTTATGGGGTCAAAAGTCACAGTATAATCTTTGTTGTCTCGCCTGCGAAGCAGAAAAAACGAGACATAGGTATCACTTCAGACGCCGGCAGCAACATTAAGGTTATGAATTTAGCAAAACGTCGGCTTATATTTCAGGATTGGTTAAACCTATTGCAACTGAACTTGGATACATGGTTACCTATAAAGATAGGAAGCAGCATGATGATGTTGGGGGTCACATGGTCAAAGGTCAAGGTCACCTTGATACAAAACTGCTATTTCAACATTAAGTTTTTGCGTTTAGCAAAACTTCTCAGCTTATATATCAGGATTGGTTAAGCCTATTGCAACTAAACTTGGATACATATGGTTACCTATAATGTTAGGAAGCAGCATGATGATGTTTGGGTCACTAGGTCAAAGGTCACTGAACTTCATACAGAATTCTGTTATTTCAACATTAAGTTTTTGCATTTAGCGGCTCATTGACATTTATGTTTCAGGATTGGTTAATCCTATTGGGACTAAGCTGGGATACCTGGTTGCCTATAATGTTAGGAAACAGCATGATAACATTGAGGGCAGAAGGTCAATGACGGTCAAGGTAACTGTGACAAACAGGAGACAGGAGAGACATTTAATTCCGCAGAATTCTTGTTTTATACAGTTGACATCGTAGCCCCAGGCTTAGCGTAACGTCGTAAGCGGAATTGCGTGGGGCTACGTTTCGCAGCTACATTTTGTTATTATTCAGTAGATTTCGCTCTTGATTTTAGGAGCAAGTACAAAGCTTTTACAGAATCATTGATCAGCACTGATTTTCTTATTCAGTAGATACCTCTCAATTTGTAGCAAAAGGGTACAAAGTTTTTACAGAATCATTGCCATTGTAATCAGTTTAGAATCGCACCATGTAGGTACACTCGTTAACATTAGGACACGCAGAAGATGAATTGTTGATTATTTTTTACACTACACGTAGGAGCTATTTTTCAGTAGTATTTTATCGTGCCATTACTATTTGTTAGTGCCTTGCTGATGCTAAGAAGGTCCCTGCCTGCCTTAGCAACGGTTCGAGCATTGTGACGTCATAATCTTTATCGACTAATCTTCTTTCTTCTTTTCGTTCGCTGATCATACCGCCAGTCCTGTAAGTGACTATCGACATGATCATAAGCGTTAAGTGCATGGATCCATGGTTTATTAGAGTGCGCCGTGCGGCCTGGAACCTCCGTCTTCAGCACTCAAGGTTTCTGTCAGGGTTACCTCACCCATACCTCCTTTAATCACCTCTTACGACATGCAGAGGATACGGAAGGTGTATTCTAAGCCCCACCTACAGGGCAAAATCGACTAATTATCTAGTACGTCTGGACTCCCCTTTGGTTAGGTTATGATAGGTGAACCGGATATGGTTTCAGTTTTTGGCTGGAAGTAAACAAGTACTCGAACAGCTTCATGATAACAGTGGACATTTATCGGTTGAACGTATTTGTGGAATCTGCATCCTGAATCGAAATTAATTACTAATCCGGTTTCACATAAACCAAGCGTAGCGTTAAGGGGAAAGGACAAGGCCATCTTTAACACAGGGTAGTCTAAACTTTAATTTTACTTGATCAATTCAGTTAAAACTTGATCTCCGTCGTCTGTGATTTCGAACCATTGAATTTGGCTAAATTCAGTCTAGAAACTCGGACACGTTTGTAGGAGAAAGGTCATAGGGAAAGGTCATCAATTAAGTTCACGCGTACTCGCCCGGTAGTTAGAGAGGTCACTCTGCTTTCAATAGAAAGGTGAGCTAGGCATTTCAGCTCCTGACTACCAAATTTCAAGATCATTCTTATACTTTTATACTTGATCTTATTTACCGGCTGTCTCAGGATTTAGTCACTAGGAGTCCCAGCCCGCTTACTTATATAGTTCTTAGAATAACTTTCAGGTGAAAACATCTTGATTACTTGTCCAATAAGCGACACAATATTCTTTACTTGAACAGGTTATCCTAGGATTATAGGCCCAACATGCTTATAGATGGTATCCGAGTCCTTCTTGGCATTGTTGACTTTCAACATCAGTTAGCAAATATTTAAGCTGGATAGAATTTATCTTGAAGTGTTGTTTCCAGATAGTGAGCTAAGCTGCTATAACATACGGTACAAAATCAGAGCATAGTTAACTGTTGCCAGATTATTTATTATTCAAACTTAGTCTCTGTGTTAGCCATTGTATAGGTTGCTTAGTTGACATTTATTTTCAATTCATACCAAGTTTGATGTAAATCATCCGGTCAATTTTCAATTGACTTATATAAGTTGTTCTTGATACAACTGCACACTTTACAGTACACATTAATCGGATAAATTTAACCCTTGGCTAAGCATTGGAGTAAGAAATTATAAGCTAGTTATCTAGTTATTTAGCTGATATAAATCTTAAGAGCACCTCAAGTTTGCTAACTGAGGATTCTTTGTGTCGACTAAGAAGTTTGCACAACCCCAGTGTTCAACCAACTTGGTGTAATCTACCTTTGCTTAGCCTTGTAGCAAAACATTTTCTTAAAAGAACTTCTGTTCTTCATTTCGACTTTGCAGACTAGGGACCAGTCTTTAGTAAACCCATTAGGAATTTACAACAACCTCAGCACTTGCATGGCCTGCACTACTAATCTGCACTTCACCCCTTTTTCAAGACTGTTTTGTGAGGTGTACCTTGAATGTCATCTGACCCATAGTATGGACCTTTCATCCGTTTGTAGTCATTTGATCGTTCAAGCGCTTGAGTGGTGCATGGAATACAGCAAGATGGGAACTCCTGTAGCCCTGGGGGTCAGGGACAATGTTGTTCGGGAAATAGAACAACTGTCTGGTGGGATGGGCGATCTGTCGAGACAGAAGGGGAAATAACTGTAGGGGAAGCGGAATGAGACGGGGCAAATTGTGGTGTACACACACCCAACAGCCTGAGAACTCGCCATCTTTCCTGATGAGAACGCCAAAACTGGTCTGCATTTTGACTGTGATAGGACCACCACCTGGGTTCACTTTTCGGTCTTCAGCTTTAACTTCACCAAAGAGAACTCTGGGTAGCAACACAAAGATCGACAAGCCGAGACATAGAATGCGTCACACTTACACCAAATTAGCATCACACCATGACCAGCAGAGGATTGTGCCCCTGGTTTCGCTATGAAATGTTAAGATTTATCTCGGTTCATTAATCTGAGGTACACAACTTAAGCCTCTAAAATTGACCGATTTTAGCAATTTTACTTTCAAGGATTTTTTGTGTGAAGATGCATCTTTAAGCTACGAATAATTTGTAACTGATGTGCAAAGATAAAATAGTTAAGTGGTTACTTGTGTTTTTATTATGGCAGTCATTGACAGAGTACAATTCTGAGATGGACTTCATAAAACCTTGTTGCGATAAGAAATCTGTGCTTAATGGAAAAAAATTCCAGATTGTATTTGTAATCTGACTGGTTAATATGCTTTGATGCCCTAGATGTCTTTTCTATGTAAGACTTTCTTAGCTGAAAAAGTGGTATGAAATTCATCATTGGTGTCCCAGTTTTTGCTTTGGAATGTTTAACATCAATTATTTGACCATGGATAGTGTTCATGATCACAAGGCTATAGGGAGTCTGTGCCAGAGTATAATGTAATAATTTGCTACATGTCATCTGAAATTCAATTGGATACATATTGTGATCACTGCAGAAGTAGTTTTCAATCATCTGTGTTGACCATTAATAAAAACGTTGCCACTTTATGATCCATTTGCAGTCTAATAGACGACTACTTATTGAAAACTTACCACTGGAATTACGAGCTGTTCATGTGGTAAATTTTCAAAAATAGTATCTTAGCCCTAGTCAAATTAGTTTCAAAATATTCAACAGAATATTTATTAAATAGTAAAGACATACAATTCGTATAATAACGCATAGTCTGTCTTCAAATATGCATTTGTGATGTACTTATCGAAGTCCTTCATTATGATGTCATTCTACATGTCGCGTAGTTGATTATGACATCATAGGATGGATTGATAAAGTAGAAAGGTCTATTAAAGTGTTAAGCTGTGCAAACCCGTGACCCTGAAACCCGTGACCCTGAAACCTGTGATGTAATATTACTCATAGCTTTATTTAACCTTTTAATGACTAAATTTCTTCGAAAAATTAAAATATTTACTTATTGAATGTCCATTTGCAGGCCAAGAGATTTTTTGGAATGTTTACTACTGCAATGACTGGCTCGGTTACCGAGCCAGTCATTTCAGTGGTAAAATTTCAAAAGTAGTCCTCTGTTGGACTGTAAATGGACATTATTCAAAACCATGACAGAGGCCGGTTTTGGCCGGTTTCGTCACAAAAGGGTTATCTATCTGGATGAAAATTGTTTGTGGACAAGGGAGCAAATGATAGAGCATTAAATGCTTTGGCAATATGTACGCTCAGACTCTTCTGTCTATTGCTCAAGATAGCATTTCACTGCTAACAGGAGTTACAATCGGGAGCCTGTCGAGGATTATCTCCCTTGTGACATATAATGAAAAACGCTATCTTGCACGTCATCCTTAATCTGTAAGATGTATTCTTACAATCCTAACGTCCCTAGTACTAGGCGATGCAGCTGATCAGCAGCTATTTCCATATACCTGAATAATTAGTCGGCGCAGTGACTGGCGATATCAGCATCTATATATTTACAGCAGATGTGTCTGTCAGCTATACGCCCCTTTAACAACTATGGCGTCATTCACCACCTGGAAAATACCACACAGATCTATGCAGAATACCTAAAATAATGCGAGATGGTATATTGTGACGTAAACGATGACATCATTAGGTCAGTGACGTCATATGACATCACAAAGACGCTGTTGGATGATTTGCTCACACGATTTGAGCAGGTTTGGCCAATCCAGTTAGTATTCATATCAGTGCGTACAACGCTTAGTCCATCACCAATTATGCGTTCTTGATGAACTTATCTACGTCATTCATGATGTCATTGATTATGACATCATTCTACATGTCATGTAGTTGATTATGACGTCATATGATGGATGGATAAACTGGAAAGTTCCATTATGCTCATACATAAGATATCCTAGGATATCGCCAGCCTTGATATACAAAAGTCTGAGGTTGTTCTGGATTGTCTGCGCTCAACCTAGCCTGGACATTCGTAAATGAGTCGGGGATTGTCTGCACTACAAAACCTCGGAAATCCTAGGAATTTGTCTGGGGATATTCGTGCAGGAATTCCGGGCCATTTGAAGCAGGGTACTGGCCCATCAACCTGCATTATCTGGGTGATCTTGTCTTGGATATGGCTTTGATGGATTGCTCATTAATGTGGCATGTTTTAAAAGAAAAGATAAATAACTTCAAATATAATTGCTGCTTCTAAATATAAAATTTTAAATCTCTATCTCTTATTTTCCCAGGTGAGGTGCGCTACTCATAGCTACTGGTTTCTCCATGGATATTACATGGCCAAGGCTACCTGGCAGGTTACGAAGACTTTTAGCATACTTCGACATTCTGCTTTTCCTAGCGGCTACTAGAGGATTAATTTACTGGACAACTCTACCTCATATTCTCAGATCAGTTCAAAACGTTTCCTTTCAACATCCAAGAAGCTTCATTGATTACCACGAGGATAGCAGACTCTCAGTCAATGATAATAGACAACACAGTTTTAGGACAATACTTGTTTGGAATAGTCACTTTCAAAATACAGACTGGAGCAACAATGGTTCGTATTCTGCTTGTCCAAATGTCTGCTATGTTTACACAGCTCAACATCTCTTGTCACAAATTGATGCGGTCGTATTTCATCCAAGGGACATTAAGTCACCAAGTGACATGCCCGAGTCACGCCCGTTTCACCAGAGATGGGTACTTTTCAGCATGGAGCCTCCATACTACAATTATATGCAAATGAATCGGTATAATGGTCAATTTAATTGGACAATGTTGCTTAGAAATGATTCTGATTTCCCTGTTGTGTATGGAAAGATTCAGCACAAAACATCAATGGAAATAAGTAGCAAAGATAACATTCCGAAGGTTAATAGAGAAATTAGTATGGTCATAGAAGCTAAAACAAGTTTGGTAGCTGTTCGGATAAGTAACTGCATAAGCCAATACTCACCTAGACTTAAATTTATTAAAGAACTGAAGAAATATATTAATGTTGACTTTTATGGTAAATGTGGTGATATTGACTGTTTAGATCATGATTGTTCAGCTTTTTTGAAAAAATACAAATTCATCCTAGCTTTTGAGAATGGATTTTGCAGAAATTACATTACCGAAAAGTTTTGGTCGGTTTACTTCAATTTTGCGAGTGTACCTGTTGTCATGGGAGGAGCAGGAAAAAGTGACTATGCACAGGTGGCACCACCTGCTTCATATATCAACGTGGAAGACTTTGGATCAGTGCGTCAGCTTGCTCAATATCTACTTTACCTGGACAAAAATCCTGAGAAATACAGAGAATATTTCAACTGGCGATTTCATTATAAGGCTTTGTATTCATCACATTTATGTACATTGTGTTCCGCTCTTCATAACAATTCCATGCCATGGCAATCATATGGGGATCTAGAAGGATTCTTTCTTGAGGATACCTGTGATTATCGTTTTGAAAGACCGGAATTCTTCAGAGGCAAGGACCACACCGCAATGAGTGCAAATGTACTAAGCATAGATCATCTGACGTATTATGATGTATTCATCTTGTTTCTTGTTATGGTTGGTTTGTTAATTTCAATAGTTTGTTTTTTACTAAGGTTCCGTTGTATGAGGACTATAAATGACATAATTATACAGTTCTTAAAAAGAGGAAAATGATTAATATGTGTTAGGGGCATAATAGTATTACATTAATATAAATATAGGGACATCCATCATCGGCACACAGCCGAACAGTTTCCATTGAATACGACAACCTGAATGAAATGTTCAGTGTGTCGCCCATACGCATCTGTACCTGATGTCCATTGACCCACCCGATAACAGTTATCGGCCATTGTGCCTTAGGCAGCAGTCCAGTCAAATTGATTTCAAAATATTCAACAATTTTTCTTTATGGATGCCTTGAAAATGTGATATATGGAATTAATTGTTGGAAGGTTTAATGCAGGTGATCTTTATAGCAGGTTTCGCTGAGTCTATTATAAAACATCAATGTAACATATGTACATCTGGCTGAATGGCCAAGTTAGCAGCATGAGGTTGGGTAGATGAGCTGGAGTTTATTTAGAAAATAATTTGACTGAGCAACTTTGCTGCCTTAGGTAAGAAGTGAAAGAATCAATAAGTGAATATATGTGAATAGTCGGTTAACTTATATAAGAATTAGTGTCGTCTCATAGCTTCACAGCGCATTCGTCATGAATTCATTGCTTAACGTATAAGATAACCAATGACATTTTTTTTACAGTATACTTAAACAAGCATTCTGTAAGTATTGCTTTGCAAGACATGTCCCCTACATGGTGATATAAATCTTTAGAGATTGACAGTCAAAAACTCCATTAAGAATTGACAGAAGCAGCTGAAACTTGAACTTGATCTGTAACTTCTGATATCTCATAACAAAGCAATAAATCAAGTTTCAGTTATAATTGGTGAAGGAGAACGAAAAAGTCTTGAAAGCTGATATATTTGTATTTCATAAGTCGAAATGGGACATACCTCCATCAAAAATTGATGCAAACACCTGAAACTTGAACTTACTCTGTGATTTCTCATAACAAAGCAATGTACCAATTCTCAATTGAATATCTCGAAGGGCTGCGAAAAAAGTTGTGAAAAACTAATATTTTTTGTATTTCCAAGTCGAAAGGGGGGAAAATTGACGAAAATGTGAAACTAAAACCTCTATAATGCCCTATAATAAAGCAACCTATAGTTTTCATATTTCATAAGTGGAAATGGGACGTTAACTCTATCAAAATTGACTCAAACTCCTGAAACTCGAACTTGCTCTGTAATTTCTCAAAGCAAAGTCACGCGCCAATTCTCAGTTGAATATCTTGAAAGACTGCGAAAAATAGTGGGGAAAACTAATACTTTGTGTATTTCATAAGTTGAAAGGGGGCATTAACTCCATGGAAAATTGATGAAAATGTCTGAAACTCGCACTTGCTCTGTAACTCCCTATAATAAAGCAAACTACCAATTCTCAGTTGAATCCTTTGAAGGTGTGCGAAAAAGTGTGGAAAACATATTTTTTGTATTTCATAAGCCGAAAGGGGGCATAATTCCATAAAAAATTGATGCATACACCTGAAACTCGAACTAGGTCTGCAATTTCTCATAACAAAGGAACGTACCAATTCTCAGTTGAATATCTTGAAAACCTGTGAGGAAAAGTGCGGAAGACTAATATTTTTCGTATTTCATAAGTGGAAAGGGGGCATAACTCCATGAAAAATGGATGAAAATGTCCGAAACTCGAACTTGGTCTGTAACTTCTCATAACAAAGTAATGTAGCAATTCTCAGGCGAACAGCTTGAAAGACTGAAAAAAAGTGCGAAACACCAACTGCAACAGATAGACAGGGGCATAATTCCATTAAAAATTGACGCATATGCCTGAAACTTGAACTTGCTCTGTAACTCCTTATACTAAAGCGATTCTGCCTTAAATATCTTGAAGGAGTGCGGAAAGCTGATATTTTTTCGTATTTCTTAAGTCGAAGGTGTGGGGGGGGGGGGGTTCATAACTCCATCAAAAATTTACACATATGCCTGAAACTCGAACTTGGTCTGTAACTTCTCTTAACAAAGTAATGTAACAATTCTCAGTAGAATATCTTGAAAGACTACGAAAAAATGTGCGGAACACCAACTGCAACAGATGGACAGACCGAGTGCAAACCTATAGTCCCCCCCCCACCCCCCAAACCCCAGGGGACTAATAAGTAATAACAGAACAAATTGCTTCAGTAGCACATCGTATAGGGCCAGTTATTTATTCTCATACTTATATGTCATGTTGACAATAGAAATTGACAACCAATTACTTTATTTTCATATTAAAGAAATTAATTTTTTTAAATACATATTTTGTGAGATCTTATTATTAAAATTAAAAAGATCTTATTATCTCGTCTAACTGATGCACGCATTAGGCACATACACACGTAACGCATGCACACGCACGCACGCACAACACGCACGCACGCATGCACACACACACACACACACACACACACACACACACACACACACACACTGCGTCAGAATAATTACCACATCAGTATATACATTTTCAAATACATGTATATACATATTAAATATAAATTACAATACATCTTTAGTGCACTAAAATTCTTAATAAACTTAGTTATACAAAAATAAATTGGATACAAAAATATTTTAATCAGCTTTTTACAATTGTTCTTGTTGTCATGAAATCCAGCTTCAATCAATAAATTATTACAAAATTATAATAATATAAAATATAAATCAGTTAATCGATTTGATATTGCTTTGAAAAAAAAAATCAGCAGATTTTACAAATTGATTGTTGTTATAGGGGAAACCCCGTCAAACAGTCTCAATCCCTCAAGTTTGTTTAAGAAAATGTAAATTTTCACATAGAAAGTGTTCATTTGCAGACCAAGAGGGTTATTGTTTTTAATTTACCACTGGAATAATTAGCTTGGTTATCGAGACAGTCATTCCAGCAGTAAATTTTCAAAAATAGTCTTGAATTGGTCTGCAAATGGACATTTCTCAAGACCACCGCAGAAGCTGTTTTTTACTGATATAGCTTTAAACACTCATATCAGCAAAAGACGGCTTCTGCAGTGGTCTTAAGGAAAGTCCATTTGCATACCAAGATTATTTTTGAAAATTTACCACTGGGATGACTGGCTTGATAACCGAGCCAGTCATTCCAGTGGTGAATTTTCAAAAATAGTCTTCCTTGGTCTGAAAATGGACATTTTGTCAGAAAATTGAACAAATTTTGAACAAATTTGAGTGTTAAAAGGTTAATCCTGTGATCTTGTAAGACCAAATGCACAAAATCTTCTACAATGTATGAGCCATTCTGTTGAATATTTTGTAAATTTGACGAGTAACCATTGTTATGGCCGCACCAGTTTCCTGTCAAATTAGCTTCGAAATATTCAACAGCTTACCTGTATAGTTACATTAAAATTGAGATTCTGGATGTTCAGGGATAATTCACAAGGGCTTAAGATTACCTCTTATCTGTGACTTTAAAAGTCAGACCCAAATGACATCTGCCCAGATTACTGAGCCCAAATTAAAATCCTACTGGCTGCTATGAATAATAATTAACTGGGGAATTTTATGGCGGTATTAAAATTAAATGGCTCCAAATCCATCTCTCAACTTTCAAACCTCTATTTTCTAGGAGCATTGATGGACACCACATAGGTGGTGAGCATAAATAAGACAAATCTAAAGCCCCGATTCAATATAAAATCTTTGTTGAGGTATATTGTTTAAGTGAATGAGCAATTGTTTAACAGAAAGAATTTATGTTAACTTAACATCTTACTTCCTCAAGATTGTTTAACCCCTTAAATGATTAAATTTGTTAAACAAATTAAAATATTTACTTATTGAATGTTTATTTGCAGGCCAAGAGAAAACTACTTTTGAAAATGTACTACTGGAATGACTGGCTCGGTTATCGAGCCAGTCATTCCAGTGGTACATTTTCAAAAATAGGCTTCTCTTGGCTGCACATGGACATTCCTCAAGACCACTCCAGAGGTCAGTTTCAGCCAGCTTCATCATGAAATGCTTAACAAAGTGTAAACTTTTGCTCATAAGATGAGAAGAGAACTATACTGAAAATGATAGGTTATCAAGCCAGCCATTCCAACAATATACTTTAACAAGAGGGCATAGTCCTCACCTGGCTGATGAGGAACTGAAAATATGTTTACATTAAATAATGCACTACAAGCACCATTGGTTAATCGGGCAAGCATAACTGATGCCATAGACCAAAGGGGGGAATGGTCCTTATTATTAGCGGCCAATGAGGCAATCATTTTGCGAATGGACATTTCTTAAGCCCTAACTGCAGACACTATTTATGGCGCCGCTTATCGCACAGCGGCGATAATTTGATAGCAAGAAAACCTTGCCAATGCTGTGTATTCCCAAAACAACAAGGTCACAGTGACCTAGTTTTGATGTGTTCACACACTGGAGCTTCGCGACTAAAGGTGGACAAGATTAAATTACAGAAAATGCAGAGTTGACAAAATATGTCTTTTGATGATCACAGAATAGAGTATAGAATAGAATATGCATATGATCATGTCGATAGTCACTTACAGGACTGGCGGTATGATCAGCGAACGAAAAGAAGAAGAAGATCACAGAATAGAGGGTTCCAATCTCAGGGTTCGTACTGGTCATGGAAATCCTGGAAAGTCATGGAATTTGAAAATTTAAATTCCAGGCCTGGAAAGTCATGGAAAATCATCATTTTTCATCATAGGTCATGGAAAAGTCATGGTAAGTGGTAATCATGAAAAATAAAGGAAATGTGTTGGCATAAATTACCACCATCCCCCCTACACAATAAAAATTATGGCAAGAGCGTACCAAACAAGGCTTTGGCTTGGTTGTTGCATGACACAATATTCAGACATTTGCACAACACCATAGATCGTAATTTATGTAGCTACGTCATAAACACAAATCTACTAGATATTAATCTCTGGAAATCATGGAATTTGTTAATTTTGGTCATGAAAAGTCATGGAATTTCATACATAGAAAGGTGTACGAACCCTGCAATCTGTCACTCAAGAATACATCGAATGTCATAATCATTGCACGAATTCAGTTTTAGCAATGCCAGTCCATCTCTAGCTAAGCTCCAGCCACGCTTTCCCCGTGTTGGAATCAATCGACCCCTGCACTACCTGAATTTCAATTTCCAGAAAACTATACAGGTAAGCTGTTGAATATTTTGAAACTATTTTGACTGAATGCTGCTCAAAGTTTCAATCGATTCCAACAAATGTAGAAAGTAGGTGGAGCTTAGCTAGAAATTGGCGGGGCATGGCTAGATATGGAAAGGACAATTCTGATAACCTACTAAACATCTACACCCAAGATTTATTAGAGATCATATGAAAACGTATAGTTAGAAATGGATCCCTGTATTGGGCACTGATGTTCGCTGAACCAGCAAAAGTAGAGTACACTGACCTACTATAGATAAGTGAGAAAATTACACCAAGTCTCTTGATTATAGGTGGATGAAGATGGAAGGGAGGCTTGTGCGATTATTGCTTTGAGTAATCATGATTGATTTTTAAAGAATTATCATGATTACTTGATTAATCAGCCTGGGTACAAATTACCCAAGAACCTAACAACAAAGGCGAATGCTGAAATGATGTTTATAAATGTTCATTTGCATGTCAAGAGAAGACTAGTTTTGAAAGTGTATCAGAGGAATACCTGGCTCGAGCAGTCACTCCAGTGATACATTTTAAAAATAGACTTCTATTGGCCTGCAAATGGATATACATTCGCTAAGCAATATGTCAATTTCCATGACCATTTTTAAATATTTTATGTAGCAGAAATTATTCACGATTATTTGATTGTTTAATTTTTAATTATATAAATTCACGATTTAAAGAATAATTACGATATTCGATTTAATCACGTAATCGTGCAAGCATAGGTGAAGGTAGGTTGTATTGACATAATTCATTTTTCCAGAGTACCGTATCCATCTATTGTCTGACAATAAACGTGTTGTTGAATATTTTGAAACTAATTTGGGGGGGGGGGGGTTCATAACTCCATAAAAAATTTACACATATGCCTGAAATTCGAACTTGGTCTGTGACTTCTCTTAACAAAGTAATGTAACAATTCTCAGTAGAATATCTTGAAAGACTACGAAAAAATGTGCGGAACACCAACTGCAACAGATGGACAGACCGAGTGCAAACCTATAGTCCCCCCCCACCCCCCCAAACCCCAGGGGACTAATAAGTAATAACAGAACAAATTGCTTCAGTAGCACATCGTATAGGGCCAGTTATTTATTCTCATACTTATATGTCATGTTGACAATAGAAATTGACAACCAATTACTTTATTTTCATATTAAAGAAATTAATTTTTTTAAATACATATTTTGTGAGATCTTATTATTAAAATTAAAAAGATCTTATTATCTCGTCTAACTGATGCACGCATTAGGCACATACACACGTAACGCATGCACACGCACGTACGCACGCACTCACACACACACACACACACACTGCGTCAGAATAATTACCACATCAGTATATACATTTTCAAATACATGTATATACATATTAAATATAAATTACAATACATCTTTAGTGCACTAAAATTCTTAATAAACTTAGTTATACAAAAATAAATTGGATACAAAAATATTTTAATTAGCTTTTTACAATTGTTCTTGTTGTCATGAAATCCAGCTTCAATCAATAAATTATTACAAAATTATAATAATATAAAATATAAATCAGTTAATCGATTTGATATTGCTTTGACAAAAAAAATCAGCAGATTTTACAAATTGATTGTTGTTATAGGGGAAACCCCGTCAAACCCAGTCAAACAGTCTCAATCCCTCAAGTTTGTTTAAGAAAATGTAAATTTTCACATAGAAAGTGTCCATTTGCAGACCAAGAGGGTTATTGTTTTTAATTTACCACTGGAATAATTAGCTTGGTTATCGAGACAGTCATTCCAGCAGTAAATTTTCAAAAATAGTCTTGAATTGGCCTACAAATGGACATTTCTCAAGACCACCGCAGAAGCTGTTTTTTACTGATATAGCTTTAAACACTCATATCAGCAAAAGACGGCTTCTGCAGTGGTCTTAAGGAAAGTCCATTTGCATACATGTACCAAGATTATTTTTGAAAATTTACCACTGGGATGACTGGCTTGATAACCGAGCCAGTCATTCCAGTGGTGAATTTTCAAAAATAGTCTTCCCTTGGTCTGAAAATGGACATGTTGTCAGAAAATTGAACAAATTTGAGTGTTAAAAGGTTAATCCTGTGATCTTGTAAGACCAAATGCACAAAATCTTCTACAATGTATGAGCCATTCTGTTGAATATTTTGTAAATTTGACGAGTAACCATTGTTATGGTCCCGCACCAGTTTCCTGTCAAATTAGCTTCGAAATATTCAACAGCTTACCTGTATAGTTACATTAAAATTGAGATTCTGGATGTTCAGGGATAATTCACAAGGGCTTAAGATTACCTCTTATCTGTGACTTTAAAAGTCAGACCCAAATGACATCTGAGATTACTGAGCCCAAATTAAAATCCTACTGGCTGCTATGAATAATAATTAACTGGGGAATTTTATGGCGGTATTGAAATTAAATGGCTCCAAATCCATCTCTCAACTTTCAAACCTCTATTTTCTAGGAGCATTGATGGACACCACATAGGTGGTGAGCATAAATAAGACAAATCTAAAGCCCCGATTCAATATAAAATCTTTGTTGAGGTATATTGTTTAAGTGAATGAGCAATTGTTTAACAGAAAGAATTTATGTTAACTTAACATCTTACTTCCTCAAGATTGTTTAACCCCTTAAATGATTAAATTTGTTAAACAAATTAAAATATTTACTTATTGAATGTTTATTTGCAGGCCAAGAGAAAACTATTTTTGAAAATGTACTACTGGAATGACTGGCTCGGTTATCGAGCCAGTCATTCCAGTGGTACATTTTCAAAAATAGGCTTCTCTTGGCTGCACATGGACATTCCTCAAGACCACTCCAGAGGTCAGTTTCAGCCAGCTTCATCATGAAATGCTTAACAAAGTGTAAACTTTTGCTCATAAGATGAGAAGAGAACTATACTGAAAATGATAGGTTATCAAGCCAGCCATTCCAACAATATACTTTAACAAGAGGGCATAGTCCTCACCTGGCTGATGAGGAACTGAAAATATGTTTACATTAAATAATGCACTACAAGCACCATTGGTTAATCGGGCAAGCATAACTGATGCCATAGACCAAAGGGGGGAATGGTCCTTATTATTAGCGGCCAATGAGGCAATCATTTTGCGAATGGACATTTCTTAAGCCCTAACTGCAGACACTATTTATGGCGCCGCTTATCGCACAGCGGCGATAATTTGATAGCAAGAAAACCTTGCCAATGCTGTGTATTCCCAAAACAACAAGGTCACAGTGACCTAGTTTTGATGTGTTCACACACTGGAGCTTCGCGACTAAAGGTGGACAAGATTAAATTACAGAAAATGCAGAGTTGACAAAATATGTCTTTTGATGATCACAGAATAGAGTATAGAATAGAATATGCATATGATCATGTCGATAGTCACTTACAGGACTGGCGGTATGATCAGCGAACGAAAAGAAGAAGAAGATCACAGAATAGAGGGTTCCAATCTCAGGGTTCGTACTGGTCCTGGAAATCCTGGAAAGTCATGGAATTTGAAAATTTAAATTCCAGGCCTGGAAAGTCATGGAAAATCATCATTTTTCATCATAGGTCATGGAAAAGTCATGGTAAGTGGTAATCATGAAAAATAAAGGAAATGTGTTGGCATAAATTACCACCATCCCCCCTACACAATAAAAATTATGGCAAGAGCGTACCAAACAAGGCTTTGGCTTGGTTGTTGCATGACACAATATTCAGACATTTGCAGAACACCATAGATCGTAATTTATGTAGCTACGTCATAAACACAAATCTACTAGATATTAATCTCTGGAAATCATGGAATTTGTTAATTTTGGTCATGAAAAGTCATGGAATTTCATACATAGAAAGGTGTACGAACCCTGCAATCTGTCACTCAAGAATACATCGAATGTCATAATCATTGCACGAATTCAGTTTTAGCAATGCCAGTCCATCTCTAGCTAAGCTCCAGCCACGCTTTCCCCGTGTTGGAATCAATCGACCCCTGCACTACCTGAATTTCAATTTCCAGAAAACTATACAGGTAAGCTGTTGAATATTTTGAAACTATTTTGACTGAATGCTGCTCAAAGTTTCAATCGATTCCAACAAATGTAGAAAGTAGGTGGAGCTTAGCTAGAAATGGGCGGGGCATGGCTAAATATGGAAAGGTCAATTCTGATAACCTACTAAACATCTACACCCCGGATTTATAAGAGATCATATGAAAACGTATAGTTAGAAATGGATCCCTGTATTGGGCACTGATGTTCGCTGAACCAGCAAAAGTAGAGTACACTGACCTACTATAGATAAGTGAGAAAATTACACCAAGTCTCTTGATTATAGGTGGATGAAGATGGAAGGGAGGCTTGTGCGATTATTGCTTTGAGTAATCATGATTGATTTTTAAAGAATTATCATGATTACTTGATTAATCAGCCTGGGTACAAATTACCCAAGAACCTAACAACAAAGGCGAATGCTGAAATGATGTTTATAAATGTTCATTTGCATGTCAAGAGAAGACTAGTTTTGAAAGTGTATCAGAGGAATACCTGGCTCGAGCAGTCACTCCAGTGATACATTTTAAAAATAGACTTCTATTGGCCTGCAAATGGATATACATTCGCTAAGCAATATGTCAATTTCCATGACCATTTTAAAATATTTTATGTAGCAGAAATTATTCACGATTATTTGATTGTTTAATTTTTAATTATATAAATTCACGATTTAAAGAATAATTACGATATTCGATTTAATCACGTAATCGTGCAAGCATAGGTGAAGGTAGGTTGTATTGACATAATTCATTTTTCCAGAGTACCGTATCCATCTATTGTCTGACAATAAACGTGTTGTTGAATATTTTGAAACTAATTTGGGGGGGGGGGGGGGGGGGTTCATAACTCCATAAAAAATTTACACATATGCCTGAAATTCGAACTTGGTCTGTGACTTCTCTTAACAAAGTAATGTAACAATTCTCAGTAGAATATCTTGAAAGACTACGAAAAAATGTGCGGAACACCAACTGCAACAGATGGACAGACCGAGTGCAAACCTATAGTCCCCCCCCACCCCCCCAAACCCCAGGGGACTAATAAGTAATAACAGAACAAATTGCTTCAGTAGCACATCGTATAGGGCCAGTTATTTATTCTCATACTTATATGTCATGTTGACAATAGAAATTGACAACCAATTACTTTATTTTCATATTAAAGAAATTAATTTTTTTAAATACATATTTTGTGAGATCTTATTATTAAAATTAAAAAGATCTTATTATCTCGTCTAACTGATGCACGCATTAGGCACATACACACGTAACGCATGCACACGCACGTACGCACACACTCACACACACACACACACACACACACACACACACACTGCGTCAGAATAATTACCACATCAGTATATACATTTTCAAATACATGTATATACATATTAAATATAAATTACAATACATCTTTAGTGCACTAAAATTCTTAATAAACTTAGTTATACAAAAATAAATTGGATACAAAAATATTTTAATTAGCTTTTTACAATTGTTCTTGTTGTCATGAAATCCAGCTTCAATCAATAAATTATTACAAAATTATAATAATATAAAATATAAATCAGTTAATCGATTTGATATTGCTTTGACAAAAAAAATCAGCAGATTTTACAAATTGATTGTTGTTATAGGGGAAACCCCGTCAAACCCAGTCAAACAGTCTCAATCCCTCAAGTTTGTTTAAGAAAATGTAAATTTTCACATAGAAAGTGTCCATTTGCAGACCAAGAGGGTTATTGTTTTTAATTTACCACTGGAATAATTAGCTTGGTTATCGAGACAGTCATTCCAGCAGTAAATTTTCAAAAATAGTCTTGAATTGGCCTACAAATGGACATTTCTCAAGACCACCGCAGAAGCTGTTTTTTACTGATATAGCTTTAAACACTCATATCAGCAAAAGACGGCTTCTGCAGTGGTCTTAAGGAAAGTCCATTTGCATACATGTACCAAGATTATTTTTGAAAATTTACCACTGGGATGACTGGCTTGATAACCGAGCCAGTCATTCCAGTGGTGAATTTTCAAAAATAGTCTTCCCTTGGTCTGAAAATGGACATGTTGTCAGAAAATTGAACAAATTTTGAACAAATTTGAGTGTTAAAAGGTTAATCCTGTGATCTTGTAAGACCAAATGCACAAAATCTTCTACAATGTATGAGCCATTCTGTTGAATATTTTGTAAATTTGACGAGTAACCATTGTTATGGCCGCACCAGTTTCCTGTCAAATTAGCTTCGAAATATTCAACAGCTTACCTGTATAGTTACATTAAAATTGAGATTCTGGATGTTCAGGGATAATTCACAAGGGCGTAAGATTACCTCTTATCTGTGACTTTAAAAGTCAGACCCAAATGACATCTGAGATTACTGAGCCCAAATTAAAATCCTACTGGCTGCTATGAATAATAATTAACTGGGGAATTTTATGGCGGTATTGAAATTAAATGGCTCCAAATCCATCTCTCAACTTTCAAACCTCTATTTTCTAGGAGCATTGATGGACACCACATAGGTGGTGAGCATAAATAAGACAAATCTAAAGCCCCGATTCAATATAAAATCTTTGTTGAGGTATATTGTTTAAGTGAATGAGCAATTGTTTAACAGAAAGAATTTATGTTAACTTAACATCTTACTTCCTCAAGATTGTTTAACCCCTTAAAGGATTAAATTTGTTAAACAAATTAAAATATTTACTTATTGAATGTTTATTTGCAGGCCAAGAGAAAACTATTTTTGAAAATGTACTACTGGAATGACTGGCTCGGTTATCGAGCCAGTCATTCCAGTGGTACATTTTCAAAAATAGGCTTCTCTTGGCTGCACATGGACATTCCTCAAGACCACTCCAGAGGTCAGTTTCAGCCAGCTTCATCATGAAATGCTTAACAAAGTGTAAACTTTTGCTCATAAGATGAGAAGAGAACTATACTGAAAATGATAGGTTATCAAGCCAGCCATTCCAACAATATACTTTAACAAGAGGGCATAGTCCTCACCTGGCTGATGAGGAACTGAAAATATGTTTACATTAAATAATGCACTACAAGCACCATTGGTTAATCGGGCAAGCATAACTGATGCCATAGACCAAAGGGGGGAATGGTCCTTATTATTAGCGGCCAATGAGGCAATCATTTTGCGAATGGACATTTTTTAAGCCCTAACTGCAGACACTATTTATGGCACCGCTTATCGCACAGCGGCGATAATTTGATAGCAAGAAAACCTTGCCAATGCTGTGTATTCCCAAAACAACAAGGTCACAGTGACCTAGTTTTGATGTGTTCACACACTGGAGCTTCGCGACTAAAGGTGGACAAGATTAAATTACAGAAAATGCAGAGTTGACAAAATATGTCTTTTGATGATCACAGAATAGAGTATAGAATAGAATATGCATATGATCATGTCGATAGTCACTTACAGGACTGGCGGTATGATCAGCGAACGAAAAGAAGAAGAAGATCACAGAATAGAGGGTTCCAATCTCAGGGTTCGTACTGGTCATGGAAATCCTGGAAAGTCATGGAATTTGAAAATTTAAATTCCAGGCCTGGAAAGTCATGGAAAATCATCATTTTTCATCATAGGTCATGGAAAAGTCATGGTAAGTGGTAATCATGAAAAATAAAGGAAATGTGTTGGCATAAATTACCACCATCCCCCCTACACAATAAAAATTATGGCAAGAGCGTACCAAACAAGGCTTTGGCTTGGTTGTTGCAAGATGCAATATTCAGACATTTGCAGAACACCATAGATCGTAATTTATGTAGCTACGTCATAAACACAAATCTACTAGATATTAATCTCTGGAAATCATGGAATTTGTTAATTTTGGTCATGAAAAGTCATGGAATTTCATACATAGAAAGGTGTACGAACCCTGCAATCTGTCACTCAAGAATACATCGAATGTCATAATCATTGCACGAATTCAGTTTTAGCAATGCCAGCCCATCTCTAGCTAAGCTCCAGCCACGCTTTCCCCGTGTTGGAATCAATCGATCCCTGCATTTCCTGAACTTCAATTTCCAGAAAACTATACAGGTAAGCTGTTGAATATTTTGAAACTATTTTGACTGAATGCTGCTCAAAGTTTCAATCGATTCCAACAAATGTAGAAAGTAGGTGGAGCTTAGCTAGAAATGGGCGGGGCATGGCTAAATATGGAAAGGTCAATTCTGATAACCTACTAAACATCTACACCCAAGATTTATAAGAGATCATATGAAAACGTATAGTTAGAAATGGATCCCTGTATTGGGCACTGATGTTCGCTGAACCAGCAAAAGTAGAGTACACTGACCTACTATTGATAAGTGAGAGAATTACACCAAGTCTCTTGATTATAGGTGGATGAAGATGGAAGGTAGGCTTGTGCGATTATTGCTTTGAGTAATCATGATTGATTTTTAAAGAATAATCATGATTACTTGATTAATCAGCCTGGGTACAAATTACCCAAGAACCTAACAACAAAGGCGAATGCTGAAATGATGTTTATAAATGTTCATTTGCATGTCAAGAGAAGACTAGTTTTGAAAGTGTATCAGAGGAATACCTGGCTCGAGCAGTCACGTCCAGTGATACATTTTCAAAAATAGACGCCTATTGGCCTGCAAATGGATATACATCCCTAATGTCAATTTCCATGACCATTTTAAAATATTTTATGTAGCAGAAATTATTCACGATTATTTGATTGTTTAATTTTTAATTACGGTATATAAATTCACGATTTAAAAAATAATTACGATATTCGATTTAATCACGTAATCGTGCAAGCTTAGTTGAAGGTAGGTTGTATTGACATAATTCATTTTTCCAGAGTACCGTATCCATCTATTGTCTGACGTCATAATCAGCTAAGCGGCATGTAGAATGACATCATAATCATTATGTCATAAATGATTCTATATGGCCCGTCTAACTCTTAATAGTCCGACATGTAAGAATTATATGTCCCTACTGTTTAATAAACATGTTGTTGAATATTTTGAAACTAATTTGACTGGACGCTGTTGCTGCCATAGGCAGCAACTATTTAACAGCTGACCTGTATATTTTTCTGGAAATTGATAATAAGAGTTCAGAGACCGATCGATCCCAACACGAGTGAGGTGTGGGTGGAGCTTAGATAGAGAATGGCGGGGGCATGGCTAAAAATGGAAAGATCAATTCTGATACATTATCCTACTAAATATCTACCTACACCCATGATTTATAAGAGATCATATGAAAAAGGTATTGATAATAACCTGTGAGAAGTTTGCTTTTGTTGCGCTACAACATACCTTATTAACCCTTTAGCCCTCATATCAGCCAAAAATGCCTTCTCCAGTGGTCTTGGGAAATGTCCATTTGCTGACCAACAAAAGACTGTTTTTGAAAATTTACCACTGGAACGACTGGCTCGATAACTGAGTCAGTCATTCCAGTAGGAAAATTTTCAAAAACAGTTCTCTTGGTCTGCACATGGATATTTTCTATGAGAAAATTAAAATTTTCTTGAACAAATTTGAGTGTTAAAGGGTTAAAGTTAACATGGAACCCATGGCTTTATTCTAACTATGGCAACAGGTTCACAAGAATGGAATTGATACCCAAACACCTGCATTTCTCATTTCAGTAAAAATTTGGTACCCACATGGCACACCCACACGTATGCGCACACACACCCACATGTACGCGTGCGCACGCACGCACACACGCACGCACACACACACACACACTACCCAAGTCACGAATAGAATGGGCACCCAAAAAGTTCATGTCTGCAACCTCTGGGTATGCACGTACGCGAGCACTCATGATGCACAAGCCACGCATGCACGCACACACAGTGATAGCACCGGATCCAATGTGTTTTTTATGCAGTTTAAAATTTCACTGACTATATGACAAATTTGCTTGATGCAGTGACATAAATGTTAGCCAATGATGATCTGTACTTTTAACCTTGTCCTTGGCTCACATTTAACCCTTATATGGTCATACCGGCCAAAAACGGCCTCTGTTATGATCTTGTGGAATGTCCATTTACAGGCCAAGAGAATAAAATGTTAGAAATTTTAGCACTGGAATGACTGGCTCGATAACCGAGCCAGTCATTCCAGTGATAAATTTTCAAAAATTTTATTCTCTTGGCCTGTAAATGGACATTCAATAGGCAGGTATTTAAATTTTATTGACCAAATTTGACCATTAAAGGGTTAAATCACTCTGTTAAGCAAATTTGTCATGTAGTGAGTCAAATCTTAACCTACATTCACTTTGTGACAATCATTATTCACAATTTTAGAACATGACACACAGCCTCTCAGACCTTTCTCAAAGCCTGCTGTCCACATCTTGTCAATAAATAAATTTGGCTTAAAAAATCACACTGACGTATTGCATAAAAAATAACTTTTTGTGCGAAAACTTATATAATTATTTGATGCAATTTTTTAAAAACCTAAAAGTTTTACATACTGCCGTTTAACCTTTAGTGGTAAAGATTTTTTATAAAAATTTAAAATTGTCTGCAGTGAATGTCCATTTGCTGGCGAATATAAGACAATTCTAGAAAATTTACCCCTGGAATGACTGGCTCAATTATCGAGCCAGTCATTCTAGTGGTAAAGTTTCAAAAATAATCTTATCTTCACCTGCAAATGGACATTCCTCAAGACCACTGCAGAGTACGGTTTTGGTCGGCTTGACCATTAACGGGTTAGGGTATGTCTTGATGATTCTGTACATCTGATTATCATACACATTAGATACAATATTACAACTACATCTTGTACATAAGCATAGTGGACAAAGGTTGACCGTCTGGTCATGATACACGATGCGCTTGTCTGACTGCTGGACGAGCATTGCGAAACTTCTCATCTTCAAAATGCTTTGTCTTTTCGAATATCTTCATCTTTGCCCATTGTATTCTTGGTACAGCTGAACTATCACTGATAACAGTAGGGGAGCGTGGACGATCTGAAATACAAAAACATGTTCTAATCAAATAATTTCAAAATGCTTAATAACTACTGTATAGGTTTAATTACCTGATCTCTGTCACGGTCTGTCAAATCACCTGCCTGCCCGCATACCTGCCCGCCTTACACTGTCTGTCAAACAGCTTGCCCATCCGTATACCTGTTTGCCTTACTGTCTGTCAGACCACGTGCATACCTGCCTGCCCGCCTTACTGTCTGTATGTCTGCCCACCCGCCTGCCCACCCATCCATCCCACATTATAACTCGAGGTACCACGATAAAAGCTTCACCAATCTTAAGTGGGTGGTTCGTATCCGAGCACCGAAGAAGCCTCTTGATATCAAGGTCAAAAGGTCATGGTACTCAAAACGGATGGGGGGGGGGGGCTGAATATATATTGAGATATGAAATGTTAATGGCATGCTTTATTACCCGACATGTGATTGGCTAAGAATTGTGAAGCATTAGAGTGGATTTCTTCAGTGTTCTGATAGCTATAATCCTGTAGTGTATCACTGCTCGTGTTCGGGGAACTCAGATTTGATCTCGGATCACCTAAACCAGAACAAAGAAACATCTTTTATATTCATAAAAATTGTATAGTCATTACGAAATCATCCTTTTTGTTGTTCGTTAATAAAATTACGGAATTTAAGTTCCCATTTTAAAAAACCTTATAATAAATTGTGTTGACACAATGATGTCTGATTTGAAAATTAACCCCTTCACCGATAAATTCCCCATATCCCTTTTTCAAGGCACCACTACAAGAACTGTTGAATATTTCGAAATATTGACTGGAAGCCGTTGGTAGCCAAAGCAGCAACGTCTTCCTGTCAAATTAATTTCAAAATATTCAACAGTTTTATATAATAAAGAATATACTTTTTCCGGGATTTGTCGGGGAAAGGGTTAAGGCTATTCCTTTGACCCTTTGAAACCTGAATTACCAGAATATCAATTTCAAGGCAAATATAGGCCCGGGGCAAGTTGTAATTTAGTTTTGAAACTAATTTGACAAGCGTCTGTTGCTGCCATCAGCTACCAGTTAAGCTAGCTTCGGAATTTTCAACTGAATAGTGTAATTTCTCCTATTTGTTCCTTCGTATTTAAAGGGATAGGATGGCTATTTCACTCTTTAAGCCTCGAATTTGTTCAAGAAAATTTAAATTTTCTCATAGAAAATGTACATTTGCAGTCCAAGAGACTATTTTTGAAAATTTACCACTGAAATGACTGATTTGGTTATCGAGCCAGTCATTCCAGTGATAAATTTTCAAAAATAGTCTTCTTGGTTTGCAAATGTACATTTCTCACGAACACTGCAGAAGTCATTTTTGGCTGATATGAGTGTTAAAGGATTAATTAAAACTCAAATTTGTTCAAGAAAATGTCAATATTTCATAGAAAGTGTCCATTCAAATACCTAGAAAAGATTATCCTAGGAAAGACTGTGTACAGTTTCTGGTCGATCATATAAGTACAGCATGTCATTTGTAACCAATGCAGTCAAATAATCATGGTGGAAAATAATACCTTTAAATATGCCAAGGGACAGCTGTTGTAGGGGCACCACCTCAGCCTTGTCCTGAGGGAGGTGATGCTTGGAAGTTGCCTTAGGATTCTAGTGGAATTTTCTGTACAGTGTAGGTCGCTGTGACCTAGACTAGTACTTTCTATGTAAATTGCATTTTATTTTATTTTTTGTTGGACAAAGGTCGTTATGACCTCGAGCTAGCCTGTTGATTACTTTGAATGTAGTCAAGTATAGCCAGTAGACCTGTGTGTTTTAACTTTGGGCCCCTCTTTTATATGCCGGTCTGCAACTTTTTCCAGACACCGCCTATATGCCTGCAGGTTTTGGTTCCGGCGCTATTGCACTGAGCGATATGTATATTAGTATTTTCTTTTACCACTCACACACAAACAAAATAATTAATAAAATGATCGTACTGATGGAATGTACTTTTCCTTTGTTAGCTTTGATATTTCATTCTCAGACAGACTATTGGACAGAACGTGTGTCTACAATAGATCCCTGACTCCTCGCATTTAACCCTGTAACCACCCTCCAATTAGTTTTTAAAAATTCAATTTATTGAGCCAGTCATTCCACTGGTAAATTTTCAGAAAATAGTCTTGGCGTAGTTCCCAAATTACAGACATTACTCAAGACCACCACTTGTTTATCGAGCCAGTCATTCGAGTGGTACATTTTGAAAAATTGTTTTTACTTGATCTACAAATTATAGACATTCCTCAAGAACACTTCCCCCCCCCCCCCCCCCTTTCCCCCCAGAATGAAGGAAATTTCAATTTCCCTTTCTCCGAGATCTAACAATACTTACCATTACATTACTTATTGATAATACAGCTATCCTGATAGCTGGCTCTAGGAATCTAGATTTAGAAAGCTTTACCGGCTCCTGGAACCGAGTACCTAATTCCCAACAACCGGGTACCCACCTGCCAGAGACATTCATATTGTTTGCATAACTACCAAACAAGAGAATAACCCATGGTGCCTCCATGGGGCTGGGAGGCAGAGTCCGTAATGTAATGGTAAGTATTGTTAGATCTCGGAGAAAGGGAAATTGAAATTTCCTTCATTCTCCTTCGATCAATACTTACCATTACATTACTCATTGATAACACCAGATTTAGTCGGCAACCTGGTGGGAAGGGGCAGCCATACAAAGACGGTTTTTCCCCTGGAGAAAGAACTTAGACCTAAACTTGACATAAGGAGACCTAAAAAGGACTGACAAGCTTGGGACCGAATCACATTCGCATCACCGCTCTCTCTTCCCCTCCCCCCCCCCCCCCTTCTAAAAAAGGGAGAGAACTCACGAACATGCATCTTGCCTGAAAACACAAATGTGCGAAGAGGGTCAACAGCTCTTTACACATATAAGCCTGGGAATGAGCATGAATATATAAGATGAATGATCATGATATATAAACATAATACAAAAACTGTCAAACTTGAATTACCTCATGAATTATGGATTTCAGACGTGGAGCCATCAACCAACACACCTTCGACAAAATGTGTCCCATATGGTTGAATTCCTGTCGCTTGACCATGTCTGTTCTTACTACTTTTGCTTTTCAAAGTTATCAAAAGGAGATGAGCAGTGTGGCCACTAGACTATCGTTTCAAAACGGCTAAAGCGAGTGGATTGGCAGAGAGGACTCACAGTGCCATTGTGCAACGACCATGATGTCCTCTTAATGGGACACCATTGAATAGGGTGGTCGAGGCGAGGGCTATTCCTCTAACATCGTGAGCCCTAGCACATTGCATCTGGTGTCCAGTCGCAATCTCGTGGGTAGTCTGAATGCATTATACTACCCAATGAGAGGTAGATCCACAGATGTACCTATCATTTGACCGTAGAGAGTCTGTCCGTTTTTTGTACTTGGTCAAAGCATGGACTGGACACCAGACACTGGCATCACGATCAAACCTAGTTAGCTTTGGTATAACGATCGGTTTGCCAGGATATTTCAAAGGTTGATTCTTTGACATAAACTCCAGGCTGGAATGACTACCGGTTGTCTCGGTCAGAGATTGCCCATTCCCTTCACCATCACATTCAACTGGGCCACCTCTGGACTATCCCTGTTGGCTAATAAGGGATAACTGATGCCAAAGCTGACTTGTATCCAGCAATTGTGATAGGAGCCAGTCCTGTAAAGAACAGCTCACAGAGAGTCTGCTATTTGCTGAATAGTGGATTGAAAGCGATCAACACCCTTATCTTCACACCACTTTGCAAATTTGTTAACCGTGTGGTTATATGACTTGATGGTTGACCTCCTCGCGGCTGCGATGTAACTCGCAGCCTGTTAAGAAAAGCCTTCCGACGTGGAACATTGTTTGATAACATCCACACAGTCAATTTTAACATTTCGGGCTGCTCGTGTAGGAAGCGGCCCCTGGCCTGGGAGATTGTTTGGAATCTCGGGCAGCTGCACTGGATTGTCCACCAGCAGATCCAGGAGATCCGTGAACCACGCCCTGCTGGGCCAAAATGGCGCTATTAACAGGACCAGGCATGGCTCCTCCCTGATCTTCAGCAAAACCTTCGGTAGAAGAATGGTGGGCGGATACGCGTAAGCGTGCATCCCTCCCCAGCTTATCGCCAGAGCATCTGTATCGACGGCATTTGGATCTGGAATCGGCGAGACATAAGTCATGATTTGGGCATTTTCCTTTGTGCCCAACAAGTCCAAGTTTGGTTTTCCCCAATGCTCGAAAATCCTTCGTTGAACTGGAGGGTTGAAAGACCATTCTGTTGGCAGAATTATGTCTGCGAGACAAAGCATCCGCCAGAATGTTCAATTGGCCAGGAATGTGAGCTGCTTTCAAAACAACCGAGTAATTCCTGCACCATTGAATCAAGTGCCATACCTTCATACACAAGTGTGGGTGACCTAGTCCCGCCATGGCGATTTATGTATGATACTACTGTTGAATTGTCCGACCATATCAATATCACCTTGCCCTTGACTTCTGAAAGAAACTTTTCCAATGCCAGTTCCACTGCCATCATTTCCAACAGATTGATATGCAACTAAAACCTGGTGATCTCCCAGGCAGGCCCCCAACCCCTCCAGCGATGCATCCGTGTACATTGTCAGCTGGGGGTGGGGTAGGTGAAGCGAAATTCCTACTAGGAGATTCTGACGCTCCTTCCACCATACAAGATGCGACATTATTGACTCCAAAACTGTTACCAGCTTTGACAGGGGTTCTGTTCTCTGCTTCCACAGAGACATCAGATACAACTGGATAGGTCTTCACCTTAGAGCAGCATACAGGATTACCTGCGCCATGGAGACCATCATGCCCAGCATCTGAAGAAACCTCGCCTGAATGTGGTTTCCCAATCAAAAACTTGAAGATGGCTAACAGAGGCACCACTCTGGGCTCTGACAGGTAAACACTGCGTTCCTCAAGATAGCATCGCATCACCAAATAAATGAAGTGTTGAGTTGGCGTCAACTCAGATTTCTCCATGTTGACTATCCAGCCTACATCTGAAAGCAATTTCAGAGTCAGAGCGGTATCCACTCCTAACCTGGCTGGCGGATCCGCCTTGATAAGCCAATCGTCTATGTAGGTGTGAAGCGCCACATTCTCTCTTCTGAGAAATGCTGTCACTGCTAGGACCACTCTGGTGAAAACCCCTTGGGGCTGTCGACAGGTCGAATGGGAGGACTACAAACTCCCATACCTGATTCTGAAACGTGAATCTCAAAAACCTGTGACAACGCCTGTTCATTGGAATGTGGAAATATGCATCTTTCAGATCGATTGACACACACACACACCACATTCCCTTCCTCAATCCTGCCATTACCGATCTCGGAGTTTCCATCTGAAAGTGAGGCGTATGGATAAACCAATTCAATGGCCTGAGATTGAGTATGGGTCTCCACGCCACACACCCCCCCCCCCCCCCCCCTGTGCTCTTGGGGACAAGGAACATGTTTGAATAGAAGCCTGGAGTGCTCTGGCTTTCTGGTTTTATTGCTCCCTTCAGAAGCAAACCTGACACTTCGTTTTGAATGGCTTCTAACTTGTCTGTCTCCCTTGGAACAGGAGTCCAAACAGGTGCCAAAGACAGATTTTGTGGCGGGAAATCCCACCACTCTGGCATGTACCTCTGGGATATCCATCCCAAGGGACTCAACTAAAAACTTGATGGGCCACACTGCACAGACATTACACCTATTATCAACGTGACATTTCGAACACTGAAAACAGACATGGTCCTTAAATGCGACCTTGACAAATTTGTGACACTCAGGACATGATGGCGGGGTAGGCTTGGCCTGAAAACAAGCACAAAACCTAAAATAAGCAAGAGGTACGGAACAGGAATGGAAGGCAGACAAATAATTTTCAAATATTTTGACAAATTAAAAGTTAACCCTCCAGCACCCCACACCCGCAACGTTACAACCAAGATCAGGTAAGCTTGTGACAAGAATGAGAGCGGGCCAACAATACACCCATAAATTGATCTTGCAGGATGTATAACCACAGAAACAGGAACCATATCAGTATATTTAAGAATTAATTTCAAAATTATACTACTCAAGCGAAAGCCAAAACGATACGTGAAGGAACAACAAAATGAATGCTGTAGAACATGGTAAAACCGCAGAACTCACATCTTAATCATGAATTTTGAAATCATCGATCAATGTAAACAAATCGTGACTACACGCAAAACTTGACATAATTCTAAAGTTTCTGGCACAAAACGCACGCAGCACCATGAATAAGATGCGTGAATTAATGAAACATTTCCTTCACCAAATAATCCGAGAAATAAAAGGGTGTGACGCTCGGACCATACGGTTGACGACGTAAACCGATTTTAGTGCTAAAAAACGTATGCCAACGTCTAGTTTCATATTACTGCCCGATTGCCATTGGGATTAAAGGAGATGTTCTTATCTGGCATATTTCGTTGTAACCACACGTCCCAGTTCCAGGGTCAGAAAATGGGACATGCAACAAGGAGGACAAAATTTCAGAGACATAGGTCTCCATATAGCTAGATAAATAACAAGAAAGAATGCGACCTGAGAATCAGAGGCACCTTCCATAGTAAATCCAGTAATTCCAGAAACAAAACAGCAAATAGGCACACAGAAAAACACAAAGAAAACTAAGATTTCTCCACGCAAAATATCAATGTATCCTCTTGTTGCTATGCACACAAGAATGAGTGTCTCTGGCAGGCGGGTACCCGGTTGTTGGGAACCGGGTACCCGATTCCAGGAGCCGGTAAAGCTGTCTAAATCTAGATTCCTAGAGCCAGCTATCAGGATAGCTGTATTATCAATGAGTAATGTAATGTAAGTATTGATCGAAGGAGAAAGCAGATTTTGTCAATCACTGAAATGACTGGTTTGATAACCGAGCCAACAATTCTATTGATAAATTAAAAAAATAATCTCATGGTCTGCAAATTAACATTTTCTATGAGGAAAATTTAAATTTTCCAGAACAAATTTGATAGTGAATGTTAAATGTTTGAGAAGAAGATGCCTTACCATTCATCATATGGTCACCAATATGTCTATTCTGCTGTCTGATAGCATTCTGAGACAATCTTAATGGTGCTTCGAAGTTTCCAAAACTCATACGCTGGTTCGCTTTGGCCCACTTCCTTGATTCCTGTACAGCGTAAAGATATATAATTTATTAAATTAAATGTTCTAACGTCTTTATTTCATGACCATTTCACAATCTGTGAAATATTCTTACGTACACACATTTCTATGGCAACTAATTTCATTGGCTAAAATTGCTTAATTAGTATATTAGATACTTTCGAATCTATACAATTTTAAAATTAAATTTTTATTTTATTAAAATATCGACAACTACAAGACTACAAGAGCATGAATACACACATAGAATCTTGGACATATTACAAGACACAGCATGTGAATAAATGACATGTTTTCATTCAGTTCAAAGTCCATACTAAATACTTATAGTGACAAAAGCAGCAGCTTATTATTTCAGATCTAACCCTTTAAAGAACAAATTTTAGAAAGAAAATGAAATTATTTCCTTATTGAATATCACCAATAGAAGACTCCATAATTTTCGTAAATTTTACATAGTTCAATAGAAGAAATAGTTACTTTCAAATGCCTATTTATACATAAAAACAACTTGACTACACATTGGATATATATATATATATATATATATATATAAAAACATATTTTCTTGTAACATATATGTACAATGGGATTGGGCACACATTCTGTCAATTTAAACGCCTTCTCACTACAGAATTATTAATTGGCAGCAAAATTATATAATATATACAGGTAATACATAATGAGAGAGAGAGAGAAAAAAAGAGAGAGAGTGACTGAGTAAGAAAGTGAGCGACAGAGCGCGAGCGAGAGTGAGCGAGAGAGAGAGAGAGAGGGGGGAGGGAGAGAGCGTGAGAGAGACAGAGCATGAGAGAGAGGGAGAGAGACAGCGAGAGAGAGAGAGAGGGAGAGAGAGAGCTGTACAGTCACATGGTTAGCATTTTACAATATTTATGCTTTGCCTTGTAACAGAGAAGTAGAGACAGAAACAGCAACATGAATAAAATGAACAATAATTACAACAACAAAATTTGACAGCAAAGAAATAACTCATATATTAATAACATTACATTTTAAAATACTGTCCTAATATGAGAGGAGTCTAGCAGAAAGTTGTCAACAAGCAATGTATATAAAATGATATTTAATACCTTAATGAACGTTATGCAATGATATATACGCTTGCTTATGTGATAATTATTTATCTACAGTACAGCTCAGAAATAACTTTAAATGTTTCCAAAACAAAATAAAACATACTGTTGAATATATTGGCCATAACCATTTAACACTCATATCAACACAAAAATGGTCTTGAGAAATGTCCATTTTCAGACCAAGAGACGAGTATTTTTGACAATTTACCACTGGAATGACTGGCTCGATAAGCGAGCCAGTCATTCCATTGGCAAATTTTCAAAACTACTCTTCTCTTGATCTGCAAATGGACATTTTCTATGAGAAGATTGAAATTTTTGTAAACAAATCAGTGTTAAAGGTTTAAGACAGCAATGACTAAATCCAATTATGTTCAAAATGTTCAACAGAACGTTTCTTACATCGTGTTTAAAATCTCTTAACACATTTCTGTTTTTGTTTTGGAATCATGTTCAGTTATTTATGAGCTGTACTGTAGCCACACACACCATGCTATTAGTGTTCACTCTTACCACACTAGGGCCGTATTCACGAAGAGGCCGTAACTTACGCCCTGCATAACTTATGCCTCATAGTTACGCCGTATTCACGAAGAGGGCGTAACTTACGCCCTGCATAACTTATGCCCTCGAGTTATGCCTCATAGTTACGCCGTATTCACGAAGAGGGCGTAACTTACGCCCTGCATAACTTATGCCCTCGAGTTATGCCTCATAGTTACGCCGTATTCACGAAGAGGGGCATAAATAAAGGCGTCACTGTAATGCATGTAGGCCAGAATTCGTTGGTCAAATAGGCCACTATTTGACGTAGTACCGTACGCGTCAACAGCTGTCAAAATATGTGGCCTTCACTACAACGTCGAATACGGAACAGGCTAGCTACCATCGACTCAAAATTTAGTATGTACGCTAATACTAACAAATAAATAAATAAATAATATTCATTCGGACATTCTATCGAGTCTGACTAACCTAGCATATAAGCATTCATTAGTAAAATGCTTGTCTTTACAAAAACTAAGTGCTGCGAAAACATGTAATTTTTAAATTCTTACAACTTTTCCGTAGCATTCTAAAGCCTTTTTGGGAAAACTTGACTTGAGCGCAGCGCGGCATTCAGGTCGGTCACGCGCGCTCGTTGCCAGGCAATGATGTATCACTCTACCGTATTTACCAAATTGTTTCAGCTTCACATCCAGCACACCGTGGGTGCTTTGATACAGAAATAGGAAAAGTATTCAGCTGAACTTAATATTTACAAAAAGTCAGCTAAATGCAAATTCAATTTATAAAATTTGTAATATCCGAAATTCAACTAAGATTCGAGACCACGCCAAAAACGCTGTAACTAACGACTTACGCCTTGTAGTTGGAGGGCATAAGTTACGACATGCCGTAGTTACGCCTTTTCTAGGGCATAAGCCCTCTTCGTGAATACAGCCCTTGATGTCAATAGTCTATCTTTTCCAGTGTCAATATCAAGGAAACTAGTGTACATTTTTCAAGAATTTTGGGGGACGATGTTGCTGTTTTAGTTCATCTTTTAATTTAATTTGAAAATTTAAAATTTTTACATTAGAGTGGTAAGGGTTAAGGGTTTAGTTGTGATTTTAGTTAATGGCCTTTCCAGCTTTAGCTATGCCCCGCCCATTTCTAGCTAAGCCCCACCCACACCTCGCCAGTGTTGGGATCGATCAATCCCAGTACGCCTGACTATGAATTTCCACAAAACTATACAGGTAAGTTGTTGATTATTTTGAAATAATTTGACCGGGTGCTGTTGCTGCCATAGGCAGCAACAGCGCCAAGTTAAATTAGTTTCAAAATATTTGACAATGTTTATTAAATAGTAAAGACATACAATTCGTACAACGTGTCGGACTATTAAATGTGTAAGACAGATTAAATCGAGTCATTCATGCTGTAATTGTTTATGACGTCACATAGTTTTTTATGATGTCATATGATGGATGGATAAACTGGAAAGGTCCATTGCTCCACGCGCATGCATGCACACACACGCACACACACACTGTTCCAGCTCCTGATTAGTAATTTTGTATTAGTTCAAATTACAAACTCTACTCATATTCAAGTTAAATAGATGATCATGCAATAGATGGTTCCATTCCTAGCTAAGCCCCACCCATTGCCAGAATTGCCAAAGTCAAGGTAAATGATACAGGTAAGTTAAATATTTTGAAACTAATTTGACTGGGTGCTGTTGCACTATAAGAATTCCCCACACTCCACTTAAACATATGAAATTTGGTTGAATTCCAACACAATTATTTAGAGCTATGATATTTTACCTTTTGACCCTGCCAGTGTGCCCTCTCTCCCCCTCCCCCCCCCCTCCCCCCCCCCCCCCCCGAACACCAGGGCTGAGCTAAAAAATAAATATAGTCTACTAATCAGCAATAATAATGGCAACCTGCCTCAAAATCCTTTTTTAAATTCTGCCAAATGGTTTCAGAGGCGATAATAAGACAGATGGACAAACAGAATGACAGAGGTGATTTCAATATCGCCATCATTTCTTCAGAATGTGTGAGGATAAATATCTTATGAAACACCTGACAGAGAGAATGTTTTGCAGTATCTGATTGCCTACTTCTGACCAGTTCGTGCAGGAGAATCTATATACCACAGTGATCTAATCTAACTTCCACCTCAGTGTTCTCATGCAGAAAATTGCAGTGCGTTAAACACCATCGCTTAATTTTTTGATACCTCATCGTTCATATCGCCATCTGTGATGAGATCATCACTGTAATTTTCGTCCTTTAGCGAATTTGAGAGCAGCTTTAGAACTGCAGCAATTTCCTCATCTTCACCACTTAATACCTGCTTAGTGTTATCGGGTGAAGAGTACTCATTTTCATTCTCGTCTTTCAACGCCATCTTCACCATGAAGTTCTGAACCTCCCTTATCACTGAAACAGTCAAACATGATATTAATGACAGTCAGTATTAATCTCTCATACATTTAATTAACTCTTTAATGTTTAATTTTCTGGATAAAAAATGTCCATTTGCAGCCCAAACAAGGACTATTTTCATAGAATTTACTACTGGAATGACGTACTGGCTCGGTTATCGGGCCAGTGATTTCATCGGTAAATTTTCAAAAATACTCTTCTCTTGGTCTGCAAATGGACATTTCTCAAGACCACTTCAGAAGCCATTTTTGACTGATATGAGTGTTAAATGGACATTTCGCCAAGATGCTGAGGATGTCAAATATTTTTAGTCTACCTCTTGTGCCCATCTGGGTCGCTTCTTCAGCATTAACTGACCGTTGCTGCCCACGTCACTGGTCAGTTATTGTGGAGTCACATGACAGCATGGATTGGTAGACCACTGGTATGGGATTGCCATCATCTCTGTTCATGGCTGGTTGGTGCTTGAATGTTTCAAAAGGACACTAATGGACCAGTCCAGTTTTAGCCATGCCCCTCCCATCTCTAGCTAAGCTCCACCCACACCTTGGTTGTGTTGGGATCGATCGATCCTTGACTATCGATTATCAGAAAAATATACAGGTAATGTACTAGTACTCAGCCTCAGCACAATTGCTAAAATGTACATGTACATGTACTCAGCCTCAAGTACTTTGCCAAAGTACTACAAGTACTCAGCCTCAGTACAGCTGCCTGTACTCGACCCCAACGCTGGAAGGAAGATATCGAGATTTTTAAACATCAATGAAACAGGAACAGAGACGATGGCTAGAGTATACCTGCGGTCTCTATCATTCAATGCAGCCACGTGACTCCACAAGAACAGACCAGCCTGATAATGCAGGGTACTGGGCTAATACCTGGCTGCATTAACAGTGACTGCTAGATCAGTATTGTGTCGACAGTTGCCCATTTGTACAGTCAAATAAGCTTACACACCATATGGCCTAGAGGTAATGAGTCTCGTAATCTGAGGGTCATGGATTGAAATCCTACCTGCACCTGATGATCAATATATACCCCACAATGACCTGGGAAACTGCATTTTGAAATCACCTCATCATTGGCAGTGTGTTGTAAAAGCAAGAATACAGGTAAGCTGTTGAATATTCCGAATGTAATTAAATCTCACAGGATGTAATCAAATCTGGAGAAAATTCTAGCAGGATATAACCACATTCCGACATAGTCACATCTGGACATAACATTATCACACAAATTGCATAGGATTAGAGTTGGACCCTGCTGGAGTGGTCAAGAGCCCTCACCAGTTAGGACATGTTCTGGTGAGATTTTGTTTGGGTGTTATGACCAGGGATTATATTTGCTTGGATTATGTTAGGCTGGATTATGACCAGTGGGATCAGGATGGTGGGATTTCTGGTCAGTACTCGGTAGCATCCTGCCCAGTGAGATTAATAAGGATGATTGGATAATTATGGCCGTTGGGATTATGACCTGAGTGAAATTAAGGCTGTTGGGATCATGCCAAGTGAGTGTAACTGGCTGACTGCTGCAAGCCACGAGACAATAATTTCAATGAACAATAACTCTGAATGAGCTGAATATTTTGAAAACAATGTGACTGAAAGTTGTTGGTGGCTTAGCCACCAACAACTTTCAGTCAAATTGTTTTCAAAATATTCAGTTAAACCCCTATGGAAAATGTAGTCTGTAGAAATTCAGCAAGCAAACAGCTATGGCTGGTGTGATTATGTCCAGTAGGCTTAAGGCTGGTGGGATTATGTCCAGTGGGTGTAAGGCCATGTGGGATTATGTCCAGCATGAAAGATGTCATACCCTAGACACCCACCTTGTGGATTATTGATGGCCTCTAGCGCAGGAAAATAACAGAAACAGAGAAAACATGGTGTCTCCAGGAGATCTTCAGGAGCCTCAGTTAGAAATGAGAGGCACACGACGCAGAGCTGCTGCAGACGCGCCACGTCATAAGATGATTTTTTCAGTTCTAAGGCCATCTGACTTTTTAACTCGTTCATGTCAAATATCTGTGGAAATAAAGAAAAAGCTATGTCAGTATACTGATATGTTTATTACTGTGCTATCCCAGCTAACGTGCTGGATTCATTCATACACTCTTGCTCGCTGGCTCACTCACTGGTTGGCTCACACGCACGCATGCATGCTCGCTCACTCAACCACCCAGCGACCAACCCTTCATTTAGTGCCCAAAAAATGTTTGCCAAAAATGCAACAGGTCTGGGAAGAAACAGAAATATCTGTTTAAAAATTGTATCCATACGATTTAGGGGTAATGTTTCCATCACCTTGCTGAATGTTTGCAGAAATCCAAGATGTCCACCAACATATTTACCAATCAAATACATTTTTTATGTATTATGCTCAGGTCTTTCACCGCAGTTTGTTTGAAATCAGCTTAGTGTTTGATAAGAAATCATCTATTAAACAACTGTGCATATTTTCAGCAATCCTAGATTTACCAAGAAATGCTGTATATATGTTCTGAAGCCTAACATAGCTACAAATTTTGTTGATATCCGTCTAGGAGTTAATGAAAATAGTCTTTTAAACAATTTCCATTTTTGGAAAATTCACGACAGATACTGACAAACTTTTCCAATCAAAATCCTGAGGCCTACCACCACAGAGACATTCCAGTCCTGTTATCCTGAACTTGGCCCATCAGGTTAATGAGAAGTCTTTAGGAATTTCATGAATATGCTTGTAAATATTGCGGCCAGAAAATTAATCACTTAAATTTCTATATAGACATTTCGAATCCTACTAACCTAGCGTATCGTTCAGTTGAAGTTTGGTTGAAATCTGCCAGGTGGTTAATGAGAAGTCATCATCCAACAAATTTGCTGGGCACAAAAATAATTTACCAATCATTCTGGATACAATTCAAAATATCTACAGCCATTAGGGTCCTTCGGGCAAATTTGTTTAAAATCAAGTTTTTTTAAAGAAGATATGTTTTGAAAGATTTTCAAACGATTTCTGAAAGGATAAGAATTAAATTAAATTTGTGTATAGACTTTTGGAAGTCTACCACGCTAAGGTTTTCCCCACCAGATTTAGTTAATATCTGCCAAGAGGTTACTGAAGGGTTAAAGCAAAGGTTGATGGATGGATGACAGATGCCATCATTCTAGGCTTGTGTGATTATTGCATTGAGTGATCGCGATCGATTATTAAAAAATAATCGTGAATACTTGATTAATCAGCATGGATACAAATTACCAAGACAACAACAAAGTAATACCAATGACGAAAATTGCAATCGCGTTTAGAAAATTCCATTTGCAGGACAAGAGAAGACTATTTTTGAAAATGTATCACTGGAATGCCTGGCTCAATTCTCGAGCCAGACATTCCTGTAATAGATTTTCAAAAATAGTCTTCTCTTGCCCTGCAAATGGACATACATTCACTAAGCAAAATGTCATTTTTCATGACCGATCGCATTAAAAAGTAATTGAATGTTAGGTTTTGAAATATTTTATGCAATATAAAATATTCATGATTATTCGATTATTTAATTTTTAATCATATAAATTCAGGATTTCAAGCATAATTGCGATTTTTTATTTAATCAGGCAATCGTGCAAGCCTACATCATTCAATATGTTCACCTTTGGCCAAGTGGGTTAATAATAATAATAGTTACTTCCTTACCACTATTGGTTTCCCAAGAGGTAGTCTTCCACTGGCCAGAACGAGGTCCTGAGAGAAACAGTTATTAGCCGGGTCATGGTGACCTCGAACAATCACATCAGCATGAGTGTGGCGGGTCGCGATAATATTACCTTTTGCATCCATCGACACAGAAATACCCTGAAAGATTCAGCAAAAATCAGTTCTAAATTACAGTATATTAAATAAGTTAGGCATCTCTCCTGGATAATTATGGTATATTATTTGAAAATTATAAATTATTAATAAATTTCTATCATTAAGCAGTACAGTTAGTTTGAGTAATTTCTTCAATATCTATTCTAGAATCAGTGAGAAATAGGCAACCAGTTTCCCGAATCTTCAATCTTCAGACTTTAACTCCGAGCATCGAGTCAAGGCCCATCTTAGTAGTTCGGTATCAGAGCCTGACCATTGTCTTAAGCGCCCGTATGAAACCCAAGAGTGCAACTTGGCTATAGATTAGCAATAACAAGGACTAAATGCATTGTGTGAAAGACCTTTAATCATTTGAAGGAAGGAATTTTATTTAGCATTTTGTGTAATGGATGGATCTGATCTGTCACCTAGGTATATGAGGTCATAATCAATTATGTCACATGTAAGCTGACGTCACAATCATGATGATGCAATATAACCCTGTCATGTGAAGCTGACATCACAATCATTATGATGCAATACAACTCTGTCATGTGAAGCTGACATCACAATCATAATGATGCAATACAACTCTGTCATGCGAAGCTGATGTCATAATCATGATGATGCAATATAACTCTGTCATGTGAAGCTGACATCACAATCATGATGCTGCAATACAACTCTGTCATGCGAAGCTGATGTCATAATCATGATGATGCAATACAACTCTGTCATGTGAAGCTGACGTCACAATCATGATGCAATATAACTCTGTCATGTGAAGCTAACATCACAGTCATGATGATTCAATATAACTCTGTCATGTGAAGCTGACGTCACAATCATGATGATTCAATATAACTCTGTCATGCGAAGCTGATGTCATAATCATGGTGATGCAATACAACTCTGGCATGTGAAGCTGACATCACAATCATGATGATGCAATATAACTCTGTCATGCGAAGCTGATGTCATAATCATGATGATGCAATACAACTCTGTCATGTGAAGCTGACATCACAATCATGATGATGCAATATAACTCTGTCATGTCTGGCCCTGTAGGTGGGGCTTAGAATACACCTTCCGTGTCCTCAGCGTGTCGTAAGAGGCGACTAAAGGAGGTAAGGGTGAGGTAACCCTGACAGAAACCTCGAGTACTGAAGACGAAGGTTCCAGGCCGCACGGCGCACGCTAATAAACCATGGATCCACGCACTTAACGCTTATGATCATGCCGATAGTCACTTACAGGACTGGCGGTATGATCAGCGAACGAAAAGAAGAAGAAGACTCTGTCATGTGAAGCTAACGTCACAATCATGATGATACAATATAACTCTGTCATGTGAAGCTAATGTCACAATCATGATGATACAATATAACTCTGTCATGTGAAGCTAATGTCACAATCATGATGATGCAATATAACTCTGTCATGAAGCTGACGTCACAATCATGATGATGATGCAATACAACTCTGTCATGAAGCTGACATCACAATCATGATGATGATGTAATATAACTCTAACATGAAGCTGATGTCACAATCATGATGATGTAATATAACCCTGTTATGAAGCTGACGTGATGCAATATAACGCTGTTATGAAGCTGATGTCACAATCATGATGATACAATATAACTCTGTCATGTGAAGCTAACGTCACAATCATGATGATACAATATAACTCTGTCATGTGAAGCTAATGTCACAATCATGATGATGCAATATAACTCTGTCATGAAGCTGACGTCACAATCAAGATGATGATGCAATACAACTCTGTCATGAAGCTGACATCACAATCATGATGATGATGTAATATAACTCTAACATGAAGCTGATGTCACAATCATGATGATGTAATATAACCCTGTTATGAAACTGACGTGATGCAATATAACTCTGTTATGAAGCTGATGTCACAATCATGATGATGCAATATAACTCTGTTATGAAGCTGATGTCACAATCATGATGATGCAATATAACTCTGTCATGAAGCTGACGTCACAATCATGATGATGCAATATAACTCTGTCATGAAGCTAACGTCACAATCATGATGATGCAATATAACTCTGTCATGAAGCTGACGTCACAATCATGATGATGTAATATAACTCTGTTATGAAGCTGACATCACAATCATGATGATGTAATATAACTCTGTCATGAAGCTGATGTCACAATTATGATGATGATGCAATATAACTCTGTCATGAAGCTGACGTCACAATCATGATGATGATGATGCAATATAACTCTGTCATGAAGCTGATGTCACAATCATGATGATGATGCAATATAACTCTGTCATGAAGCTGATGTCACAATCATGATGATGATGCAATATAACTCTGTCATGAAGCTAACGTCACAATCATGATGATGCAATATAACTCTGTCATGAAGCTAACATCACAATCATGATGATACAATATAACTCTGTCATGAAGCTGACGTCACAATCATGATGATGTAATATAACTCTGTCATGAAGCTGACATCACAATCATGATGATGATGCAATATAACTCTGTCATGAAGCTGACGTCACAATCATGATGATGAGGCAATATAACTCTGTCATGAAGCTGATGTCACAATCATGATGATGATGCAATATAACTCTGTCATGAAGCTGGAAGACCCTGTCAAGTGTACAAATGGAGGAATCCAGGTTTAGCTATACCTACAGTGCCCAGTCAACTTCACAAAATGTTTTTTAAATAGTAAAGACATACAATTTGTACAACAACGCTTAGTCCATCCGTCATCAATTAAGCATTCGAGACAAACTTATTTACATCATTCATGATGTAATTGGTTATGACATAATCCTCACATAGTTGATTAAGATGTCATATGATTGATGGATAAACTGGAATGGTCCATTGTATGTCTTCGATGAATTTACAATTTAATAAGCTTTCTGTTACACATTTTAAGTAATTTTACTGGGAGCGCTGTTGCTGTCTTAGGTTGCATTCATGTGGTAGCATGAAGAGGCACAAGCGTACAATCATGATGGATTCAGAATCTCATTCAGATATAGCTAAATCGATTAACTACATCACAGCTTTTCTGAGGAAAGGTAACCAATTATGGACCCCACAAGTCAACAATATAAACAAATGCTAGGCACAGCAGTGTGTAAACATAGGTGTAGGCAGCACACCGCAGCAGATATGGGGAACACCCATCTGCACCACAGCACTTCCCCAAAAACAGACTTAGTCTTAAGTTTAATGTTACTGTAATATAGAAAGTTGGAGACTTACTTAAGCCATAATAGTCGAATCATTCAAGAACAAACTAGATTTCTACTTCAAAGAAATAGCATTTGAATTTGACTGAACAACTCATACCATTTCAACATGTTGAAAATACACAGAGACAATAACAGGACAATGGCTTATGATGATGATAGTGATGATGATGATGATGATGATGATGATGAAATAAGTTTCAAAATATTCCACAGCTTACTTTTGTAGTTACCGTAAAATTGAGATTCAGGGTTCAAAGTGTATATCGATCCCAACACGGGCAAAGTGTGGGTGTAGCTTAGCCAAAAATGGGTGGGGCTTAGCCAGAAATTGGTGGGGCTTAACCAGAAATGGGTGGGGCATAGCCAGAAATGGGTGGGGCATAGCTAGAAATGGTCGGGGCATAGCCAGAAATGGTCGGGGCATAGGTAGAAATGGGTGGGGTATAGCCAGAAATGGGCGGGGCATAGCCAGAAATGGTCGGGCATAGCTAGAAATGGGCAGGGTTTAGCCAGAAATGGTCGGGGCATAGCTAGAAATGGTCGGGGCATAGCTAGAAATAGGCGGGGCCTAGCTAGAAATGGATCTGCCTATTAAGGATTAAACTCATACAAAGCAAAATCGGCTGAATTTTTATTCATCTAACATTAACCCATTAACGACTAAATTTGTTAAACAAATTTTAATATTTACTTACTGAATGTCCATTTGCAGACCAAGAGAAGACTATTTTTTTTAATTTACCACCGAGCCAGTAATTCCAGTGGTAAACTTTCCAAAATAGCCTTCTCTTGGCCTGCAAATGGGCATTCCTCAAGACCTGTACAGAGGCCGGTGTTGGCCGGCTTTGGTGTGAAAGGGTTAACACATTAAAACTCAAGCCGGCCAACAATGGCTCCTGCGGTAGTCTTGAGAACTTGCAGTCCAAGCGAGGACTATTTTTGAAAAATTTACCACTGGAATGATTGGCTCGATAACCGCGAGCCAGTCATTCAAGTGATGAAGTTCCACAAGTAGTCTCTTGTCAGGCAAATGGTCATTCAATAAACAAATATTTTGATTTTCTTGACCAAATTTGACCATTAAGGGGTTAACAAATGTTACAGGTGTTACTAGCTAGGTGTACCTGTCTGATGTAGCTCCTCGTGCGCGTCGACGCCTCATCTCTCAGGGAATTGGTAAAGAATCCCAGCCCAATCCTGGCAAGCAAATACATGAGCAGTACTTCAACGTACACACAGCACATTACATTAAGGATTTCTGGATTCTATGATGCTTAGCTTATATATTAATCATATAAATATGGCTTTCAGCCCGTTTCATATTTCTTGAAATGAACACACATGTAATATTTAATGAAAGAATTTCATTGGCCAGATAAGGTGTAAGAAAGATTTTCATTGGTTTGATAATGCGTAATAACCCCAAATGCTCAATGATGCCGCAGACGTTTTGTACCGAGGACGACGAAAATGGCAACATGCCACGATACATTATGTTATTGATTTAAATTTTGTAATATATATATATATATATATATATATATATATATATATATATATATAATACCTAGTTATGCAATATGTTTGTAAATTAGCATGGTAGACGCAAAAATCTTAAAAGTTGGATTAAAAGTAATTTTAAGATATTCTCTAACTCTAATATATATTACAAAACTCTGGTGCTGAGAGGCCTTTTTGTTTCACCTGTATATGTCCACTCACGTTGGTCACATTTGACCTTGTAGATGACTCCAGAGCATTCATATGTGGTCAGTTTATCTTTGGGTCTTACTAATTGTGATCTTAAGGTATCTACAAGATCAAATGTGACCAATGTGAAAGGACATATATAGGCGAAACAAAAAGGCCTCTCAGCACCAGAGTTTTGTAATATATATAATAATAATAATAATAATAATACAGCATTTGTAAAGCGCCATGTGTCAATGTCAATTTTCAAAGGCGCTTGTGAAGAGATGTGTTTTTAATTTTTGTTTGAAATCATTAATTGATTGGATGGATTTGATGTGGACAGGTAGCTGGTTCCATAGTCTCGGAGCCACAACACTGAAGGCTCTGTCCCCACAGGAGCGTAAATTCGATCGCGGAATTTGGAGCAATAGCTTATCCACAGAACGAAGTCTGCGACATGGATCATATGTCAAGAGAAGTTCCTGCAAATAGTCGGGAGCGTTGTTGTTTAGACATTTCCAAGTCAAGAGCAGAATCTTGAACTCAATCCGTTTCCGGATGGGGAGCCAATGAAGATCTTTCAAAATTGGTGTTATGTGATGACGCTTTTCGACCTTGACTACCAGACGAGCGGCAGCATTTTGCACATATTGCAGTTTATCAAGGGATTTTTCGGTGATGCCATATAAGAGACTGTTTCCATTGTCCAATCGTGATGTGATAAACGCGTGAACAAGTGTCTCTGTGGTCTGATATGTCAGCACATTTCTGATGGAATTAATGTTACGCAAATGGTAAGTCGCAGATTTGCACACAGAGCTTACATGTGCATCCATATTCATAGCCTGGTCTAGATACACGCCCAAGTTCCTAGCGGATGTAGTTGCCGGGATCACGCTGTCAACTAACTGAACTTCCGTAGTGCCGATTTTGCTGCGTTGTTGATTTGTCGCTATGATAAGGAACTCAGTCTTGTCTGGATTGAGTTTTAGCTTGTTCTTGGTCATCCACCGGCTAATATCGGCGACGCATGTTCGGACCTGTTGTAGAGCTGATGTTTCCTGACATATATATCAAATTTTGAGATTAAATTGATTGAGAGATGTTACTGGCTATCTCTCAGTCAAATTAGTTGCTAAATCTTCAACAGCCTACCTGTATAGATACCTTCAAATTATGCAAAATAGTAAGAAACATGTTATTTTCTCTGATCACGAGTGGACTGTGCATTAGCAGCATGTGTGACCAGTGAATAATTAATTATTTTAAAATTTTAATTTTATTTTGTACCTTCCTCCATTAAATGGTTCTGAAGAGCTGTTCACCAGAAGCGTTCTCTCACAGATGTAGAATTTCGCTACAGGAATATTTTTCTCCATATATATGATTTTACACCATATATCTGAGTCAAGCTTCTCTCGTTTATTCACCACTTCACGAATCACACTCTGAAAATAACAAGGCATATTGTATCAATCAATGGAATGCGAACACTTACATGATTTTAACCCTTTCATCAACAAATCCCTGAAAAAGTACATTCTTTACGATATAAAACTTATTCTGTTGAATATTTTGAACTTAATTTCACTGGAAGCTGTTGCTGCTTGAGGCAGCAACAGCTTCCAGTAAAATTAATTTAAAAATATTCAAGTTTTCCTGTATGGTTGCCTTGAAAACAAGATATGGGGAATTCAACAGTGAAAAGGTTAAGATTCCATTATGTATGAGTGTTAGGCAGTTAATGTGATGATTTGTCTAGAAAATTAAAATCTTTGTTGAGTGACTATACACTTGGTCCAACAGAATACTGTTTGAAAATTTTCGACTGACTGGTCCTTCACGTTATATTTGTCCTCAATTTATGACACACATCTGTTGTCGCTTACTGAAGTGAAGAAGTTAAGAACTGTCTTCAGTCATTAGATCTTTGAAGAGTACAGGGGACCAGCTATAGCATTCACCAAACCTTCACGTTATATTTGTCCTCAATTTATGACACACATCTGTTGTCGCTTACTGAAGTGAAGAAGTTAAGAACTCAGTCTTCAGTCATTAGATCTTTGAAGAGTACAGGGGACCAGCTATAGCATTCACCAAACTAGTCATTTCATCTTTGAATTTGAAGAGTACGGGGACCAGTTGGAGTAAGGACTGTCTTCAGTCATTACATCTTTAAAGAGTGCATGAGACCAGTTGTAGTAAGGGGTATCTTCAGTAATTTCATCTTTGATAAGTACAGGGGATTAGTTGTAGCAATGACTGTTTTCAGTTATTTCATGTTCGATGAGTACAGGGGACCAGTTGTTACGAGACTGTCAGTTATTTCATGTTCGATGAGTACAGGGAACCAGTTGCTACGAGACTGTCAGTTATTTCATGTTCGATGAGTACAGTGGACCAGTTGCAGCAAGGACTGGCTTCAGACAGTTCATGTTCGATGAGTACAGGGAACCAGTTGCTACGAGACTGTCAGTTATTTCATGTTCGATGAGTACAGTGGACCAGTTGCAGCAAGGACTGGCTTCAGACATTTCATGTTCAATGAGTACAGGAGACCAATTGCAGCAATGACTGTTTTCAGTTATTTCATCTTTACTGAGTACATAGGACCAGCTGTAGCAAGGGCTGTCTTCAGTCATTACTTCTGAAGTTGAAGAGTACCGGGGACCAGTTATAGGCTGGTGTGGACTTGATATGCATATTTCACTGATGAATTAGTGAGATACAAGAGAACTACTAGTGTTTGTTTTAACAATTTAACACGCATATCAACCAAAAATGGCCATTTTGAAAATTTACCACTGGAATGACTGGCTCGCTAAGCCAGTCATTCCAGTGGTAAATTTTCAAAAATAGTCTTCGCTTGGTCTGCAAATGGACATTTTCTAAGATAAAATTGAAATTTTCTTGAACAAATCTGAATGTTAATGAGTTAAATGACCGAGGATAGGTGGATTTCCGTGTACAAGATCCCAAATGCTGGATTAACACAATGAAGCATGCATACCTGATAGAATTCTTTTGTGTTGTGATACTCGGCAGTCCGTCGGCCCATATTCTGACGAATCTCTTTAAGATGAACGCTCTTTACTCCCTGAGGTAGCATTCGACGGCCACCAAATACTGCGCTCTCTGCGCCATCATGACTAGCATATAAAAACAAATATGATACTTAGGATATGCAGACTAAAAACACAGTTTGCTTTATACAGGCCTAATATGAAACTAGACACCGCATCAAACAGGGCAGCTCATAAATAAGATAAAACATTTCCAAAACAGAACCATGTTAGGTAGTACAATTTTTAACACAAGATAAGAAATGTTCTGTTGAATATATTATGAACATAATTGGATTGGAGGACATTGTTGCCTTAAAGGCAGCAATGTCTTCCAATCCAATTATGTTCAACATATTGAATAGCATATTTTATTTTGTTTTGGAAACTTTTAATGTTTATTTCTGAGCTGGACTGCCTCGGCTATTAAGCCAGTGATTCCAGTGGTCAAGTTTTTACAAATTGTCTTCCCTTGACCTCCAAATGTCCATTTACATACCAAGAGAAGACAATTTTTTGAAAATTATAATTACTGAATCAGTCATTCCAGGGGTAAATTAAAAAAAATAGTTTTCTCGTTGTCAGCAAATCGACATTTCCTATGAGAAAATGTAAATTTTATTGAACAAATTTGAGTTTTAAAGGGTAAAACGATTCTTACATGTATTACTATAGTAAAAAAACATGTATCTATTGTATCTACCCGGGTATATTGGCCGGCATATGCTTGGGTTTGGGCAATGCTGTGTCCGTGCTCTTCACCATTCCTGGTAGTCTCCAGTTTGTCATCGGCTGTGGCAGTCTTTGCTGGAGGATCTGAGAGAAGAAGAATAAAACAAAGAATCAAAGGTAATACAGGGATGCATTTCTAGCCATGCCATGCCCATCTCTAGCTAAACCCGCCCACTTTGTGCGTGTGTGTGTTTTGGAATCAATTTGTAACCTTGAAATCTTAATTACCACCATCTAGATCTGAAGGTTACAGGTGAGCTGTTAAATATTTTGAGAACGTTTTGACTGGGGACTGTTGCTGCCTATCAACGAGTGCTTGGACTTCGGCTCTGAAGCTTGACTATTTAACACTCATATCAGCCAAAAACGGCCTCCCCAGTCGTCTTGACAAATGTCCATTTGCAGATTAAGAGAAGCCTATTTTTGAAATTTTTCCGATAACCGAGCCAGTCATTCTAGTGGTAAGCTTTCAAAAATAGTCTTCTCTAGGTCTACAAATGGACATTTTCAATGAGAAAATTAAAATTTTTGTGAACAAACTTGAGGGTTAAAGGGTTAAATAGTTTTTCTCGTTGTTATGAATTAGAGTCTGTTGGAGTAGATCCCTGGCCTTATCTCATTTCTCCATCCAGTTAGCCACATTTTGCATTTATCTAACTCTGTTTCCATGATATATTTTGGTGGTGAGTTTGCAATCCCGTGATGACAGGATTCTCACTTTTCCTTTTCAGCCAGTTTCTGTCTTATTTTGCAGTTTGCTGTAATGAGTGAGAAGGAAATTACTACATTTTCCTCACTGAGATATATGGTCTTAACGCTTTGCCGAGTGTGAAGCAGTTATACATTTGCATTTTCACCATTTCCATCAATCAAATTATTTTATGTTGTTTGTGACACCACCTGGTGCTTTCATGGGCTTGATTATTTTCAATCCTACTGCTAGTTCGTTCCTTTTAGAATCATGACAGTTACCTCCCTTATCTCAATTGTTTAAGATATACAATATTTACCTCCCGTATCACAAATCTTTCAAGAATCACAAGCGGTACCTCCATTATCCACATTCTCATAAGAACACCAAGAATTATCTCCCTTATCACAATTCTCTTCAGAGCTACTCTTAAGAAAGACAAGATTTACTCGATTATAGCTATTCTTTTAAGCCACACAACAGTTACCTCCCTTATCACAAATCTATTAAGAACTACAAGAGTTACCTTCCTTATAGCAATTATCTTAAGACCTCGAACAGTTACCTCCCTTATCACAATTCCATGAAGACTCACAAGAGTTACCTCTCTTGTTAAAACATTTAGTAGTCAAACATTTGTTCCCATTCTTTAAATTTATTGATTTATGGATGGAATCGAGGCGATATTGCGAATATTATATTAACTATTTAATGGTCAAAATGGGTTAGGAAAGTTTAAATATCGGCCTATTGAATGTCCATTTACAGGTCAAGCCAATACTATTTGTGAAAATTTATCACTGGAATGACTGGCTCGGTTATCGATTCAGTCATTCCAGTGGTACATTTTCAAAAATTGTATTCTCTTGACTTGTAAATGGACAATACACAAGATAATAACAGAGGACGGTTTTGGGCGGTATGGCCATAAAGGGAAAATATAGCTATATTACTAAACGTCATTGGCATTCCACATTGTTATGTGAACTACCCTAGGCACTACAATATTTTAGAGCCACCGGGGTGGGGGTGGTGTGGCTGTTAACATCACGACCCTTCCCATCCATTCCATTTGAGGAGATTCAGCATCCTCTAATAAGCTGAAGATGTGAAATCTTCATCATCAAATCTTGTGTCATTTCATCCACATTTGTTTGCAGCCCATAAAGGGCATTCAATCCCTAGTTTATATTACCCTGTTTACGACAACATTTTGTGCTCTGGAACTAGACTATATTATATGTTCTTGTTGTTTTACAACATCATATTGTGTTCTAGAACTAAACTACATTACTTGTTGTTGGCGCTTCATGACGTCATGTTGCGCTCTGGAACTACCCTATATTACCTGTTCTTGCTGCTTTACGACGTCATTTTGCGCTATAGAACTAGTTAATATTAACTGTTCTTGCTGCTTTACGACGCCATTTTGCGCTATAGAACTAGTTAATATTACCTGTTCTTGGTGCTCCTTGACGACGTTTTGCGCTGTAGAACTAGTTAATATTACCTGTTCTTGCTGCTTTACGACGTCATTTTGCGCTATAGAACTAGTTAATATTACCTGTTCTTGCTGCTTTACGATGCCATTTTGCGCTATAGAACTAGTTAATATTAACTGTTCTTGGTGCTCCTTGACGACGTTTTGCGCTGTAGAACTAGTTAATATTACCTGTTCTTGCTGCTTTACCACGTCATTTTGCGCTATAGAACTAGTTAATATTACCTGTTCTTGCTTCTTTACGATGCCATTTTGCACTGTAGAACTAGTTAATATTACCTGTTCTTGGTGCTCCTTGACGACGTTTTGTGCTGTAGAACTAGTTAATATTACCTGTTCTTGCTGCTTTACGATGCCATTTTGCGCTGTAGAACTAGTTAATATTACCTGTTCTTGGTGCTCCTTGACGACGTTTTGCGCTGTAGAACTAGTTAATATTACCTGTTCTTGCTGCTTTACCACGCTATTTTGCGCTGTAGAACTAGTTAATATTACCTGTTCTTGCTGCTTTACGATGCCATTTTGCGCCATAGAACTAGTTAATATTACCTGTTCTTGCTGCTTTACAATGCCATTTTGCGCTATAGAACTAGTTAATATCACCTGTTCTTGGAGCTCTACGACGCCATTTTGCGCTATAGAACTAGTTAATATTACCTGTTCTTGCTGCTTTACCACGTCATTTTGCGCTATAGAACTAGTTAATATTACCTGTTCTTGCTGCTTTACGATGCCATTTTGCGCTATAGAACTAGTTAATATTACCTGTTCTTGGTGCTCCTTGACGACGTTTTGCGCTGTAGAACTAGTTAATATTACCTGTTCTTGCTGCTTTACCATGTCATTTTGCGCTATAGAACTAGTTAATATTACCTGTTCTTGCTGCTTTACGATGCCATTTTGCACTGTAGAACTAGTTAATATTACCTGTTCTTGCTGCTTTACGACGCCATTTTGCACTGTAGAACTAGTTAATATTACCTGTTCTTGGTGCTCCTTGACGACGTTTTGTGCTGTAGAACTAGTTAATATTACCTGTTCTTGCTGCTTTACGATGCCATTTTGCGCTGTAGAACTAGTTAATATTACCTGTTCTTGGTGCTCCTTGACGACGTTTTGCGCTGTAGAACTAGTTAATATTACCTGTTCTTGCTGCTTTATCACGCTATTTTGCGCTGTAGAACTAGTTAATATTACCTGTTCTTGCTGCTTTACGATGCCATTTTGCGCCATAGAACTAGTTAATATTACCTGTTCTTGCTGCTTTACAATGCCATTTTGCGCTATAGAACTAGTTAATATCACCTGTTCTTGGAGCTTTACGACGCCATTTTGCGCTATAGAACTAGTTAATATTACCTGTTCTTGCTGCTTTACGACGTCATTTTGCGCTATAGAACTAGTTAATATTACCTGTTCTTGCTGCTTTACGACGCCATTTTGCGCTATAGAACTAGTTAATATTACCTGTTCTTGGTGCTCCTTGACGACGTTTTGCGCCGTAGAACTAGTTAACCCTCTGGGCCCTACCAAGAATTTACAAAGAAGTGCTAGAAACCCTACAGCCAAAAGCTAGAAACTTGCTAAAAAACCTAGCCTATAAGCGGTAGTGGCGTGATAGCGGCGTAGTGCTACCATGCCAACTATATTAACTATTTTTGGCAAAGTAACAGATCACTATATATAAAACTATATATCATTAGAAAGGGCAATAAAATACCTTTAAGTACATATACAATTTGTATGAATAAAATATATTTTAGTTAGTCAACGTGCCTCTCAAAATGGCCACACCTTGTAGGATAAATACATTGGTCTATTTTTGCAAAGTTTATCGAATTTTCTTTAAATTTTACAAATGCCATTGATAAATTTAATCACAATGGTATTATAACTAACAGATACCAAAGTTTCGTGAAGGTTTTCATCCGATAAGATGTGAAAATGACAATCATATTATGTCATGGTACCGTAACATTTCGAGAAATTCCGGTCATGATTTTGGGGGGAGGCCTTATTCAATGTTGAATAATTCCTTTATACATAACCGAACACATACCAGGGTTTCTCAGCGTTGACAACGAATAAATGGCAAATTTTATGCTATGTAGCATTGCTGGTTGCAATCAGCAATTTAAGAAGCGAACGCAAATGTTTTACACTAAGATTCTATAGCATCAGACATTTTTTCGTAGCGGCGTCTCCAATAGGAATCGTTTACCGTGATAGATCGCGATGAGTTTGTAGAATCGTACCCGTATCTAATATACGAGTACCACGCTCATTACCCGTTATTGGCATCGCCGTATCACGCGCTATAAGATTGACGCGTCTGATTGGTCGGGAAGTCATGAATATTAATTTTTCCGGCAAGATGGCGACACGATCAGCTGTTTTGGAAAATAGTTGTATGTTCAAATATGTCAATCTATGCATATTTCTTGTACGCCACAAACTAAAAAGTAGACAGATGACTAGATTAACCATATTGACAATCGGGAAGTGGGATGCCGATATATTTGACAGCTTTCGCATCTCAACTCGGCGTAATTAATGCTAGTAATTTGAGAGTAAGTTTTCTTGGAAATTGTAAACAAAGACATGCATCGATGATTGAGATTATCGGATTGTTTATCTATAACCTTATTGTTATTTCGCGACCAGAGGTAAACGAATGGATTTATATATTATTGGTTCTGCTGCTTTCTTACCACAATCTATAACTTTCTCGTTTAAATTAGTCGTTGAGTAACTGAAAACTTGGGAAGTAACACCACATTGCCTAACAATCATTGATGATTGGAACTCACTAATTATTCCTTAGAAAACAAATAATTCACTATTGCCCTTGTTACAAACATTCTATCACCATTTACTATGTGGCCAGTATCCTCTGATCAAAGATATAGAGAACCGGGGCCCTGAAACAAACTTGCCCTATCATGGAAGTGTCCCCAAAATTAAAAACAATTATCACATTTGAACCTGAAATTCCAGAATTTCACGTTTACAGTCATTATAAAGGTAAGATGTTGAATATTTTGAATCCAGTTTGAAGCTGGTGCTGCCTTTGCCAGCTTCCAGTCAAATTAGTTTCAAAATATTCAACAGAATTTAGAAACATTTGTAACAAATTTATTATTCACTCTTGTCGATTGAAAAGGTTAATCCAGTAACTAGTAGTCATACTCCCTTTTTGGACTATATATGCCCACCATTTATTATATTACTCATTTCTGCGCTAAAATCTGAGGGCCGTGTATGACCATAACAGCCATTGTCGGGTCATAGTGCTTACCAGTATATCCCTATGACCCTGCGCCGTACATGTATATTGTTAACCAAAACTGCTGCAGTTGTCTAGGAAAATGCCAATTTTCCGACCAAAGTAACATTATTTTTGAAACTGTATCACTGGAATGACTGGCTCTTGGTCTGCATATGGGCATTGTCTATGAGAAAATGGAAATTTTCATGAACAAATTTGATTGTTAAAGTCTTAATATAACTCTTAGAATTTGCCTATTTCTAACTTGTTGTTCCTATTTTCTTAAGGTGAGCAGACAATGGCTTAAAAACATCAGAGACTCTTCTGCTAATTAGGCTGATGGATTTCCAAACATGGATTTTATAAAGAGATAAATTTGTTGATCTGTGTAAAATAACTGCTCGGATATTGCAATTGCCTCCATTCATCTGTCTATCCATCCATCTCCAAAAGCTTTTGGTGGAATTCAATCAAAATTGTTAATGTGAATTACTGATATGATTATGAATTCGGAGACACCGTATACACTAGGCTCCATCGCAATGAATCAGCCAAGAATGACGCAAATATGATTCGACGGCAGTGAAATATATAACATAAATCTGCACCACGAGCAAGGTAAGATTAACCCTTTTTCCGTTGAATTCCGCATACCTCATTTTAATGATACCATAAAGGAAAACTGGTGAATATTTTAAAATTAGTTTGACTGCAAATTGCCTTAGGCAGCAATGGCTTTCAGTCAAATTAATTTCAAAATATTCAATAGAATAAATTTTATACTGTAAGCGTCATACTTTTTCAGGGATTTGTCGGTGAAAATGAGAAAGGGTTAAATAATAGATGAATCCAATCTGTCACCCCAGTATATGACATCATAATGAATTACGTCACATATAGGCTGACATCACAATCAAAATATCTATTGGATGACGTAGCTAAGTCCGTCATGCACTTTGTAAAGTCTGTCAGTTGTACGAATTGTATGCCATTTACTAAACATTCTGTTGAATAATTGAACAGGCCCAAGTCAGATTTTTTTCAAAATATTGAACAGGTTAGCTGTATCTATAGTAATCATGGAATTGGGAATTTAGGATTCAAAGTGTTAAAATTTGAAACCAGTAGGATCAATATTTTAGATGCAATACCGGACGCACACAAATGTAATAAATACCCCCTTCCCCTTGCAGGACAAGGGTAAAGATCCTGAAGTCTAAAAAAGTAATCTGTTGAGTATATTGTGATATATTTAATTGGAATCTATTGTTGCTTAAAGCAGCAGCAGCTTCCAATCAAATTGGACTCGATATATTCAACAAATCTACTATACATAGTCCAGTCTGATTACCTAATATGAGATTCTCTCTCCCTCTCACTTCGAGAACTTTATTTGACATTTGCACTGGTAGTTTACACAATACAGTATTTAAATATTTTCACCCCTATAACACACAAGCCGGCCAAAAATGGCTACAGCAGCGACTTTGCAAAATGGCCATTTGCAGATCATGAGAATATTTTTGAAAAAGTACGACTGTAATGTCTGGCGCAATAACCGAGTGGTAAATTTTCAAACCGATTCTCTTTGTCTGGAAATGGATATTTACTGAGATGTAATTTTTTTTAGCAAATTTAAGTGTTACAGGGTTTATAAAAATCATCAAGTTTAAATTTGCTTTCATTTTTCTCTCAAATGGTGTTTCAAGCTGAAAAATAAAAGGATAGATACATTAATAACATTGCAACATGAACAGCAGCAAACCCCAGTAAGATTGACAAAAATGGACAGGACAATCAAGCGCAATAACTGGGGTGTCGGAATGTGTTTTGACCTGGGTGGGGTGGGAGTCTAAACAGTGGGAGAGGAAAAAAGGGGTCGGGGGGGCATCTCCCAATCCCCCCCCCCACCCTCGTTCTGTCCCCATGTGAACCATATCTCCACAGTGGTCAATATCTTTAAAACAATTGTATTGTCTATGCTGATATGTCCTTCAAGGTTCCAGACCACTGGCCTTTGAATTTTCGTCCATGCATACCCACTAACACATATCCCCCTACTATAATATATATATATATATATATATATATATATATATATATATATATATATATATATATATATATATATATATAATAGTTGGGGAATATGTGATGTTTTTTCAAATTATTGGCAAGTGTCTCTCAATACCTAAACTCCACTCGACCATTGATTTAAAATAATTTCACCATGATGGATGTTCAGTAATTTTGAGAGGCTTTCAGTTATTCAGTAATGGCAAATTGTCATTATAAAATAATTTAAAAGGGTGGAAACTGAAGTTTCATTAAAATTAAACTAACTGTCATAATCTGTAACATCATATCACGTGACAAAGATAACGAACGAAATTCGCGATCTTCTTAACTACCAAGAGCGGGTCGCGTTCGCATTTCCGTATTATATATGACACTGCTAGTATAGGATGCCGTTTATAAAGATTTTCCAGCTTGCCCAATCGTTGAGCAGCTCTCTAATAATAATGATAATAATAATAATAATACCCGATTCCATCTATCCGGATAAACGGGTACTAGCGGGTACTCGCTTAAATAAAGGAATTGCTTCGTCATCTTCGACATTTTTACGCAAACTATTTCATTCACAAAGATCTATTTATATTTTCCCGCAAAAATTTGTAAACAAAGTGAATTGACCAATCAACAGTGGAATTAGAAAATTCAGCCTTCTGCCGTAATGTAACGCTAAGTTTGATTGGATAAAACTCCCGTAAAGCTTGTGTATTTAGCGATCGAAAACTGGTGGTAGCTTGAGCCGATAATACGTCCCGTCGCTCCCGGTGTCTAATTGTCTCTTGTCGATAATACGTCCCATCGGACTAGCAACGTCATTTTTTCAAGCCGATAATACGTCCCGTCGATGCCACAGGGTTAATATTACCTGTTCTTGCTGCTTTACGATGCCATTTTGCGCTATAGAACTAGTTAATATTACCTGTTCTTGGTGCTCCTTGACGACGTTTTGCGCTGTAGAACTAGTTAATATTACCTGTTCTTGCTGCTTTACCACGTCATTTTGCGCTATAGAACTAGTTAATATTACCTGTTCTTGCTGCTTTACGACGTCATTTTGCGCTATAGAACTAGTTAATATTACCTGTTCTTGCTGCTTTACGATGTGTTTTGGTTAATATTACCTATTCTTGGTGCTCCTTGACGACGTTTTGCGCTGTAGAACTAGTTAATATTACCTGTTCTTGCTGCTTTACGATGCCATTTTGCGCTATAGAACTAGTTAATATTACCTGTTCTTGGTGCTCCTTGACGACGTTTTGTGCTGTAGAACTAGTTAATATTACCTGTTCTTGCTGCTTTACGACGTCATTTTGCGCCGTAGAACTAGTTAATATTACCTGTTCTTGCTGCTTTACGATGCCATTTTGCGCCATAGAACTAGTTAATATTACCTGTTCTTGCTGCTTTACGATGCCATTTTGTGCTATAGAACTAGTTAATATCACCTGTTCTTGGAGCTTTACGACGCCATTTTGCGCTATAGAACTAGTTAATATCACCTGTTCTTGCTGCTTTACGACGTCATTTTGCGCTATAGAACTAGTTAATATTACCTGTTCTTGCTGCTTTACGACGCCATTTTGCGCTATAGAACTAGTTAATATTAACTGTTCTTGGTGCTCCTTGACGACGTTTTGCGCTGTAGAACTAGTTAATATTACCTGTTCTTGCTGCTTTACGACACCATTTTGCGCTATAGAACTAGTTAATATTACCTGTTCTTGCTGCTTTACGACGCCATTTTGCGCTATAGAACTAGTTAATATTACCCGTTCTTGCTGCTTTACGACGCCATTTTGCGCTATAGAACTAGTTAATATTACCTGTTCTTGCTGCTTTACGATGCTATTTTGCGCCATAGAACTAGTTAATATTACCTGTTCTTGCTGCTTTACGATGCTATTTTGCGCCATAGAACTAGTTAATATTACCTGTTCTTGCTGCTTTACGACGCCATTTTGCGCCATAGAACTAGTTAATATTACCTGTTCTTGTTGCTTTACGATGCTATTTTGCGCCATAGAACTAGTTAATATTACCTGTTCTTGCTGCTTTACGATGCTATTTTGCGCTGTAGAACTAGTTAATATCACCTGTTCTTGGAGCTTTACGACGCCATTTTGCGCCATAGAACTAGTTAATATTACCTGTTCTTGCTGCTTTACGACACCATTTTGCGCTATAGAACTAGTTAATATTACCTGTTCTTGCTGCTTTACGACGCCATTTTGCGCTATAGAACTAGTTAATATTACCTGTTCTTGCTGCTTTACGATGCCATTTTGCGCTATAGAACTAGTTAATATTACCTGTTCTTGGTGGTCCTTGACGACGTTTTGCGCCATAGAACTAGTTAATATTACCTGTTCTTGGTGCTTCACGACGTCATGTTGTGCTCCTGACATCTGCATCATCAATGAATGACTATTCAGCTGCTCAACACTTCCACAAAATTCATGAACTGTGACGTTTTCTTCCCGCTTTAATTTCTCGAGCCTCCTACACACCCGAAGCGCGAGGTAGCGACGTGCGAAGTTCTGCAGTGTCATGACACGCTTATAGATTGTTTCCAAATGAGAATTCAGCAGATCTATATGCCAGTATTTCAGGAAAACCTGAAACAAATTTATCATGCACAAAATGAGAATTAAGAGGATTTATCAGCCCGTATTTCAAGAAAACTTTACCCTGTATGTGTTAACCCTTCAATGGCTAAATCGGCCAAAACCCGCCTCTGCAGTGGTCATGAGAACTGTCCATTTGCGGGTCAAGAAAAAACTTTTTTTTGCAAAATTTACCACTGGAATGACTGGCTCGATTATCGAGCCAGTCATTCGATTGGTATATTTTCAAAAATTGTCTTCTCCATCCGCAAATATTTTATTATAGTAAATCTTAAATGTCAAGCGTCCACCACATCATCAGCTTTGCCTTTGGTGGATGCCTGTTTTGAATTGCTAAATTATTTATCTATATTGAAAAAAGTCTTTAATCTTGAATCTTAAAATGAACATTCACTAAGGAATCTTTTCTTGACCAAATTTGACCAATAACTGGTTAAAGGAAACTTTACACACCACATTCTAAGCAGGAATGTTATGAGCTAGACATCTACACATACATCAGCTGGTAGAACTCAAATATGTTGGTATTGTAAGAGATGTCAAGGTCTTAACCCCATAACCACTAAATTTGTTTAAGAAAATTTCAATTTTCTCGAAGAAAATGTCCATTTACAGACTCAAGAGAAGACTATTTTTGAAAGTTTACCACTGGAATGACTGGCTCGCTTATCGAGCCAGTCAATATATTGGTAAATTTGAAAAAATAGTCTTCTCTTGACCTGCAAATTAAAAAACCATAAAACAATTATATTAAGATTTTCTTGACCACTCCTGACCGTTTAAAGTGCTCCTGAACCACATAGCTCTAAAAGACAGGTGGCCGCTTTAGCAGATTTTACTGTACCCCATATCTCACCTTGTGTTTTCCCATCAGCCATTTATGGAGATCACATTTCTGAAGGACTTTCAAACAGCTTTCTTGTGTCGCTTCTACTTTGGCTAAATAAGGATACGCTATCTCACCATACCTGGAGAAATGTTAAAGTACAAGGTAAACATGCTGACTATCTGCTCTCTCAATAGAGGGGTCCATTTCTAGATATGCTCGCACATTTCTAGCTAAGCTCCGCTCACCTTTTATGCACTTTGAATCGATTTTAACACTGAACCATGGATTCGCAGAATCTCAATTTTAAAGTAACTATACCAGTAAGCTCATGAATATTTCGAAACTAATTTGATAACAGCTCCCACTCAAATTGGTTTCAAATTATTCAACAGAATGTTTATTGACAAAATATTTTATTCACAAAAAATGTTTAAATTTTCTTGACAAATCTTGACCATTAGAGGGTTAAATATTTAATGATCAAGCTGGTCAAATCTGCCTCCTGTAGTCCTCCTGAGTGTACAGCCATTTCAAGAGCAAGAAATGAACATGTTAGAAAACTTAACACAGGAATGATTGAGTCGGCAAATGAGGCAGTCTTTACAGAGCTAAAATTTTCAAAATATACTCCTGTTGCCTATAAAACCATTCTCTAGGTCACATTGGGATGTTTTCGACAAATCTTGACATTTAACGCTTGAATTTCTAATGTCTAAATTCTAAGACAATTATACAGAAAAGACATTGAAATTTTTTAACGTAATTTGAATGGAAACTGTTGCTGCCATTGTCAGCAACATCTCCCAGTCAATTTACTTTCAAAATATTTAACATAATTTCTTACATTAGACTGAATTTGACATTTTTGGTTTGTACGGGTTAAAGTGTTATTGGATGAACCCCTAGACAATGGATTCACTTCACTGTACCTCTTCAGGAACGTGTCAAAGGGCAATCTGCTTGGGTAGCCACTTCGGCGAATGCGGACGGTTTCCAGAACACCAGTGTAGCGTAATTGGTTATGCACTAACTCTGGATCGATTCTGTCGCTATCTTTTGTAGAATTTGGTTTCAAGCATCTGAATTTAATAAATAACACACTAAATTATGATGCTGGAATACTGGCACTGTAGGGAGAATACATAGATCAGATTATTATTCTCTGTAATGTGTTACATGATTACAAAAAAAGAATAATGTTTACATGTGTGACATATAGATACGGTAGCATGAAGACAGAGCGAAAGAGAGAGCGAGAGAGAGAGAGAGAGAGAGAGAGTGAGAGCGGGAGTGAGCGAGAGGGAGGGAGGGAGGGAAGGAGGGGGAGGGAGAGAGGGGAGAGTGGGGAGGGAGGGAGAGAGAGTGATGATTAGACAGACAGATATGTTAGATATTGGAGATAGATAGATAGATAGATAGATAGATAGATAGATAGATAGATAGCTAGATAGATAATTTGGAACAGAATTCATACCTGATAAACTGAGGTTCAGCATTGAGCAATTTCTCCAATAAATCTGTCAGAGAATTCTGAAAACAGAAGGCTACCTCTGCATTATCTCCCTTAGAGACATTACAAGTAAGCCTATCTATACTGAACAGTCTTTCCGCTTCAAACAAGGTGGTTCTTTAACATGCGTGGACTTATGAGCACAGATTTTAAGGAATCCCCATCATTTGGCCTCAAATACTATATACCATAACAAACTAGATGATATACATGATCTCTCTGCAAATGGCAACCATTCACAAAACACTGTTTGCCAGAGTGATTGACAGATGGATTGTACTGACAGGCAAATAGACAAACAAATGAAATGAAGCCATCCATTATAAGTGAAGTTATTGAGCGGAAAGCAAATGCATGGACATTTTGGACAAATTTTAAGTATTTCAAGGGAGATAACTACAGTGAATTTGGATGCGTTTTGCTGATATGCAATCTCTACCGAGGGCATGTCATCAGGAGGCATTCATTATAAGTTATTGAGCAAAAACCAAATGCACTGACACTTTTGACAAATTTTAACCTTCAAGGGAGATAACTATGGTGAATCTAGATGCGTTTCACTGATAAGCAATCTCCACTGAGGGTCTGTCATCTTGTGCTATGTGTGTATTTGAGCTTTTCATCTAAAAACATATTCATGATAACTGTACATGTGTATCTACATGTATGTACATGTGCGTGCGTGCATGTATGTACATGTGGGTGTGTGTGTGCATGCGTGCGTGCATGCGTGCGTGCGTGCATGCGTGCGTGCGTGCGTGCGTGCGTGCGTGCGTGCGTGTATGCCTGTAGCTGTGTGTCTGCGTGAGGTAACATTTGACTGTCTTATAGGCTTAATGATTTTTGCTTTAGAAAATAATCGAAAATTGACTAAACCTACTTACCCTGAACTGTAGACTCGCTGTCACTTGCGATGGAGGTGGTATATCGCCTACGTGTTTATTTTCTTTCATTCTGAACATTGTAAAAAAAAAAATTTATGAAGCTATTAGACTTGGCTAAGCTATAGATAATACTAATAATATATTTATTATATATATGACTTACTAATGTATATGCATAAGTTTGAAATTATTACCCCGTGACACAATTATAACATAATTTTATTTTCGGGTAATTAAATAAAGTATTGACATTTCCTAATAAATTATTTGGACAAATCGCAGGAAATCAAGGAAAGCAAAATATAATTTACGAAAGCTTGCCAGTCTGACTACATTCAAAATTTAGCTCATGTATTGCTCAAATGCCTGTATAGAACACCACAAGCACCTCTACCACATCTTAAAGCCTGTTCATACTCCTTTTATTATTAAACATCATGTCCGAGAAATTCCTTCTATGATAATAATGGTGAGGCAACATATTAATATTGATTGCTTACTCGTATGACTAACTGAAAGTGAAATATTGTGATTCCAGTGATGAAATTAATAGCAATGGCAGAGACGATTGTTTAGCCGAGACAAGTTTACAAATAATCAGGATGCAGCGTAATGCCTGTCAAAATGTGACCTACATCACAGCGTTCATGCCAGTTGTGAAAGATTTGACAGACTGAATGGCTGGCTGGCAGGCAGGCATGCAGGCAGGCAGGCAGGCAGGCAGGCAGGCAGAAAGGGGGAGATAAAAGAGAGAGCAAGAGCGAGCGTGAAAGAGAGGATGGGATAACAAATTCATCAAGACACAATTCTTACTTTTGTTTTAATTTCTTGCCAGCTTTTCGAGACATACTTTCTGTGTATTTTTTACTTGTGGTTTTGCATTCAAGGATGGAGTTTCTGCTTCGTTTCTTAATATCTGGACTGGAAGGAAATGTACATATTACCATATCAGCAAGATCACAAATAAATACAATATGCAGTAAAATCTATAAGTATCCGCACATGTTTTGAAAAACAAATATTGGGGATATTACAAACGCCTCCATCCCTGTGTCCGTCACACTATCTCCTCTGAAACTGCTTGTTAGAAATCAGTCAAATCAATCAAATTTTATGTGAGGTACCAATATGATTATGGACTGCAAGATGATATTTATATTGGGTTCCATAAATTTGTGGGTAGGTGACAGGATTAAAGGTTCAAATATCCTAAGAATTATGTCCATCACGCTCTGTGTTTCGAAGCCATTTGGTGGCATCCAACAAGATTTGCTATGTCAATTAGCCATATGATTGCAGATTTTGAGATGACAACACACTGGGAGGTCCTGAGGTAGTGCCAACACATCAAAGTTAGTGAAGATACGTGAATTTTCGATGACACCCTATAGCAGTTGTAGTAGCCATATTAGACTGTATTTGGATTGTAATTCAAGGTCATACCTCTGAAATAGTGTGCCCCAAACTTGGTTCAATTTGATATACTGCTAAATTCTTATCAAGCAATTTCCTCTTTAAGAAAACTGGTTTGGGAGACATCCATAATGCCTGTAGCAATGGGTGAAATTATTTATTATTATTATTATTATTATTATTATTATTATTACCTGAGCTGTAGTACACCTGTCTCATTAATGCGAGCTGAGAACAGTTCAAACACTATCCAGCTGGCAGATTTCTGGAGAAGTTCCACAAGATTTGTGCTCACCGTATCACGATTCTTCTCCAGGAATCCTTCTGCACGATACATCACCTAATTATCAAAGCATATACGTTAGAAGACATTAACCATCTCAGTCTTACAAACCAGAGGCATGGATTTATAAGATCACTTTTGTTGAACATTATAAAATTAATTGACTTTGGCAGCAAAATCTGTCAATCAAGTTATTTTGCAAACATTTATGGCTGTTTGGCTAAAGAAGCTACAATAAAGTTGGCAATTTAATGGTTACGATTGATGAAGAAAATCACAATATCTGTTTAATCTTTGTCCATTTGCAGGACAAAAGATTTGTTCTTAAACATGTACCAGTGGAATTACTTTCTCCGTCATCGAGAGATATATACATTGTAGATTCTCCTGGAAAAAAAGATGAATCCATTTCTAGCTTTGCCCCACTCATTTCTAGCTATGCCCGCTCATTTCTAGCTAAGCTTCACCCACATCTACCTATGTCCAGCTCATTTCTAGCTATGCCCTACTACCTTCTAGCTATGACCCACTCATTTCTAGCTATCCACCGCTCATTTCTAGCTATGTCCAGCTCATTTCTAGCTATGGCCTACTATCTTCTAGCTATGACCCGCTCATTTCTAGCTATCCACCGCTCATTTCTAGCTATGTCTAGCTCATTTCTAGCTATGGCCTACTACCTTTTAGCTATGACCCACTCATTTCTAGCTATGACCCGCTCATTTCTAGCTATCCACCGCTCTTTTCTAGCTATGACCCACTCATTTCTAGCTATGCCGCTCTCATTTCTAGCTATGCGCCGCTCCTTTCTAACTAAGCACCACTCATTTATAGCTATGGCCCACTCATTTGTAGCTATGGCCCGCTCATTTCTAGCTAGGGCCCACTCATTTCCAGCTATCCATTGCTCATTTCTAGCTATGGCCCGCTCATTTCTAGCTATCGCCAGCTCATTTTGAGCTAAGCTCACATTTGTCATGTGTTGGTATTGATTTATAATACTTTGAACCCTGAATTACGAGAATCCCAATATCAAGCTAACTATAACGATGAGATGTTGAATAATTTGTGGGTCAAATTACTTTCAACATAATGTTTATTAACTTGTAAAGACATACAATTTATACACTTTCAAGACAGACTTTTAGATTTTTGTGATGGAGCTACTTCATTATGATTGTGATGTGAGCTAGCAACAGAGGAATCCAGTTTCTCAGTCAATCATATGGCGTCACAATCAACTATGTGACATGCTGGCTGACACGTGCAGGCTGACAACATAATCAAGTATGTTATGACAGACTCGATTTAGTCTGTCTTAAATGCTTAATAGTCTGTCAGGTTGTGCAAATTGTACGCCTTTACTATTTAATAAACATGACGTTGAATTGGCAGCCACTTCACCGAGTCAAATTAGTTTCAAAATATTCTACAGCAAACCCGTATAGTTTTCTGGAAATTGAGATTCAGAGAGTACAGGGATCGATTGATCCCAGCACAGGCAAAGTATGAATGGAGTTTAGCTAAAAATGAGCGGGGCATAGCTAAAACTGTATTCCTCCATTGACGTATTTGATTATGGCGTCAGATACATGAGTGACAGATCAGATTCTGCTGCTATACATACATCACTATCATGATGTGTAATACATCGCGGCTGTCCGTAAACATTGCTCAGCTAAGATGGTCCATGTTTGGCTATGTGCTAAGGATGCCAGAAGTCACACCAGTGCAGAGAACCTTGGAATTCGCCCTACTCGGAGCCAGCAAATACAAAGCCAGGAGAGGACGTCATTGCATAAATTTGTTAAGCGCGCTGCGAGGTTACCTCAAGAAAACAGGACTCAGTCCACTCAGATCAAGAATGGACCTGGGGAAGCTAAAGATTATGGCTGATAACATGACACAGTGGTCAAATGCGAGATACTGATTACAGCTGTAGGATGTTTCTACTACTACAGCCACAGAATACAGTAATCATACATACATACCTCACCAGCGTAGTGAATGATCGTGAATGCAGTGTCTTTATGTTTTGATTTTCTGTAATGGTCACTTTTTGACAGGTGTTTGTTGCATTTCTCGACCATTGTAAAGTCTGTGGTCCTCTGTAGACGTGACTCTTCATCAAGCAAACTGAACAGACCCATCGGCCTCTGCAAACAGATATCAAAACATTCAAAAATGCAGTATAAAATCACAGAATAAAACATCTAAATACACATCCAAACACACACACGGCAACTACCTTTCTGGCCATTTCATCAAATGAAAATTACAATTCTGCATACATATACAAATGTTTGGGGAGATGTATGGATGAATGGATGGACAGACTGACCCAGGACTATGCAGTATGTTGAGCCTACACATCTAGTTTTATCAACATACACAAAATAGAATGTAAGTTATCAATCTAAAACCGAAATATATACACACATGCATGCATGAATGCACGCATATGCATGCATGCATACACAAACATAATTCCCCCTCACCCCTTTACCCACCCCACCATGTTTCCAGAAAAAGGGAATGGGGGGGGGTGTGTGTGGGGGGAGGGTAACTTCTAAAAGTATGCATAAACATCTAAACTAACTAGACATGCTGAATTTAGTTTTTCTATGCACCCTACACTATTTGGGATTCCAATCCGAGATTCAATCTGAAATCAATAGGTTCTCAAACTCAGTCCAATATAACACTTTAATGGGAAAGCCGCCCAAAACCAACCTTTGCAGTGGTCTTTACGAATATCTATTTGCAGGCCCGGAGAGGAATATTTTTGAAATGTTACCATTAGAATGACTGGCTCGATAACCGAGAGAGTCATTCAAGTGGTAAAGTTTCAAAAATAGCGTTCTCTTTGCCTGAAAATGGACATTCACTAAACAAACATTTTTCCGAGCTGATCTTGACCATCAAAAATTATATATTAATCATTTATCATTTTGAACACACTAAACCTCGCGATATTTACTCAATTCAGTTCTTGAACAAAATACAGTATGGAGCCATGCTGGACTTAGAGAAGACAGCAACGGTTGTGTGAGCTACTGGTGTTCCCATCTGAAGATAGGGATTGGTGAGGAGGAGGCTGTTGATAAATTTTATATTAAACTGGACCTTTTTGGAGATCCTCTATTTCTGTGCAAACCCCTTTCACTGATGAATTCCTACATCTCATTTTTATGGCAGCCATACAGGAAAACTGTTGAATATTTTGAAATTAATTTCACTGGAAGCTGTTGCTGCAGCAATTGCTTCCTGTCAAATTAATTTCAAAGTATTCAACAGAATAAATTTTATATCGTAAAGAATTTAAACGAAATCTAGGATTTCTTTTTTCACGAGAGAGTTGATACTTACCTCCCTAATACTTTTGATATTGCTAAATATTGGCTTTCACTCAATAAACACTCAGATTTAAAACAGTTAGGTGCCCCTACTGGGCAGGGAGTCAGAGCGTAGTCTGGCGGATGCCAGCCCCACCACCGCGCATGCGCAGACTAGCACTTCCTCTGACTAGATTATTGGCTGACACACATGCAACTATTAAGAGCCTGAAGACCGAGCCTCTGTGGGGTGGAGAGGCCGGGTCCGTATCTAGGGAGGTAAGTATCAACTCTCTCGTGAAAAAAGAAATCCTAGATTTCGTTTATTTCACTTCAAGAGTATACTTACCTCCCTAATACTTTTGATATTGCCAGAATTCGAAAGTGAATCTGGCGGGAGGGAGGCGAGGTCAAAAGACCAGCTCATCCCAATACGCTTTTCTGCGTTTAAGGCACTTAAACTTCTGAAACTGTAAGAAAAAACAGTCAGGATTTGACTAACCATCGGATAACACGACCGATGTATGAGAGATGACCGAATGTCATATGCGCTCCCCCCCCTCCTTCCTGGGAGGAAGAGTCGACTGACCTCAATGTCCTATACGCTCTCTACGTACAAGTGCCATGTACTACAGGACAGAGACGAAAAAGCTCCATTTTCGTAACTCTCAACAATGAACCACACAAATACACAAACCATCACCATATTAATAACGGGTAATCGTGACAATACAATCAACAACGGACAACACATGAACAAGACTGACCTTGTTGAAATGGCTGCTGACATCATCTTCCCATCGGTAAAGACTGATGCAGGCCCAAAAAAGTGGGTGTTTCCATAAATTAATTGTGATATATATAAGTAATGAGGAAATCACCTCAAAAAATATAAACCGATTTATTTTCTCAAAACCGACAAGGCGAGAGGATTAGAGGTGTCACGGAGATAATGGTCTGTAAAACTTGACTCACAGTGCCACTGAGCCACCGACATAATATCATCCACAGGGACCCCATTAAATAGGGCCGTGGATGTCACTACGCCGCGGACACTGTGAGCCTTGGCCACGTCAACCTGCTTCCCGGTGGCGGATTTATGGCAAAACTGAATGCATTCCACAATCCACCTGGAAATGGTGTCCTTAGAAGCCCTCCCATGGGGTTCAATATATGACAACCATAACGCTGACTGGTCGGTGCGCCATGCCGCCGTACGTTGTTTGTACCGGCGCAGCGCCCGGACGGGACACCATGCTTTAGAATTAGGATCATATCTAGTTAAAGCAGGCAAAATAATAGGTTGACCTGGATATTTCAACGACTGATTTTTAGCCAAGAAGTTAATCCTAGGTAGCAGCTTAAGGCCTTCCCCTGAAACCACAAAACGGTCATCCTCGGCTGATAAGGCATGAATCTCACTCCTACGCCTAGCCGAGGCCGCAGCAATTAAAAACACAGTCTTCAGTGTTAATAGTTTCATAGAAATGGAACTAAGTGGTTCAAAAGGCTTATCACCTAGCACTTGAAGCACTAGCGATAAACTCCAAGACGGAATCACAGGTGGATTCCTTGGTCTTAGATTGCCCATGCCTTTAATTAATACATTTAATGTATTTACTTCATCACTTCCCCTCTTAGCCAAGCAAGGAATAACAGACATTAATGCTGACTTATAACCAGCAATAGAGTTAGGCTTGAGGCTATAGGCATCATAGAGGTGACAGAGGAAATCAGCTACTACTTGAATAGATGAATCCATTGGATCAATACATCTTTTTGAGCACCATTCTGCAAATCTGTTGATTTTATAATTATATGCTCTGGAGGTTGACCCCCTCCTGGCTTTGGCCATAAACATGGCTGCTTGCTCAGAAAAGCCCTCCTTAATTCTAGATTCCTTGACAACATCCACGCAGTCAATCTGAACATTGACGGATTGTTGTGAAGGGCCTTGCCCTGGAAGATAATATCGTCCATCAGAGGCAGAGGAACCGGATTGCAGACCAGAAGGTCCAGCAGATCCGTATACCATGATCGGCTTGGCCAATCCGGGGCGATCAGAAGCACTTGGCATTCCTCTTGTCTGATTTTCTGAAGAATTTTTGGAATCAGGATTGCTGGAGGGAATGCGTATGCATACATTCTCCCCCAGCTGATAGCTAACGCATCTGTTGCGAAAGCGCTTGGATCCGGAATCGGAGAGACGTACGTCGTCATCTTCGCATTCTTCTTCGTTGCGAACAAATCGATGTTGGGTTTCCCCCAATGGTCGAACAGACGATCCGCCACACATTGATTTAGTTGCCATTCCGTGGGTAAAACACTCATCCTTCGGCTCAATGAGTCTGCTAGCAGGTTTAACCATCCCGGAATATGAACTGCTTTCAAGGTAATCTGGTGATCCAGACACCAACAAAGCAGTCTCCATGTCATCATACAGAGACTGGGCGACTTCGTTCCGCCCTGGCGGTTTATGTAAGTCACAACTGTTGAGTTGTCTGAACGAATAAGAACAATCTTGCCCTGAACTTTCTGTAAGAAATGTTCCAGGCCCAGGACTACTGCTCTTAGCTCCAGTAGATTTATATGTTCCTGTGACTGTTCCAGATTCCAAAGCCCTGATATCGTGGATTCTTCCAGGCAAGCTCCCCAGACCTCCATCGATGCATCTGTATACACAGTCACCTGAGGGTGGGGAGGGGTTAGCAAAACCCCCGGTAAGAGATTCTCTGTATTCAACCACCATTGCAGGTGGTGAATCAGAGGCGCCAACACTGACACATTCGAGTCCAGCGAACCTGTACTCTGGGTCCATTGTGTCATGAGAAACAACTGGATCGGCCGCCTGCATAAGGCGGCCTGAGGAATGACTGGTTCCAACGAAACCATCAACCCCAGCATTCTCAAGTAAACCCGTGCCAGGACATGACGACTGTCGCACACTGACTGAATCAACGAGATGAGTATTTGAACTCTCTCCTGAGTAGGATAAACATATCCTGTCTCCAGATCGAAGAACATCCCCAGGTAAACAAACTTCTGGGATGGAGTCAGCTCTGATTTTGGGAAATTGATCATCCAGCCCAAGTCTGTGAGAATTTTCAAAACAATCTCCAGATTGGCGGACAAACTTTCCCGGGTGTGCGCTTTCAACAGCCAGTCGTCTATGTACGTGTGGACTGCTATGCTTCTCCTGCGGAGGTATGCTGTGATCGCAAGAACCACACGGGTGAAAACCCGAGGAGCCGTGGAAATTCCGAAGGGCAACACCCTGAATTCCCACTGTCTGCCCTGGAATGCAAATCTCAGGAAGCGACAGAAACTCCTGTGGATGGGGATGTGGAAATAAGCGTCCTTCAAATCTATCGACGCCGTCCACATCCCCCTCTCCAACCCCGCCAACACCGAGCGCACCGTTTCCATCTTGAAACTGGGCGTCTCGATGAACTTGTTCAATGGCTTGAGGTTGAGAATCGGTCTCCACCCACCGGTGCGTTTTGTTACCAAGAACAGGGTTGAATAGAAGCCCGGACACCTTTGTGCCGGCTGAATAGCTCCTTTTTGTACGAGGGAATTTATCTCCTCCTCGATACACAACCTTTGATCTGGATCTCTCGGAATGGGAGTCCAGACTGGCACCAGAGACAGTCGCGACGGCGGGCCTGTCATCCACTCTGGATGATACCCCACGGAAAGCCATCGCAAGACTAAACGGTCCTGAGTTAACCGTTCCCACTCTTGCATGTGGTCGGCTAGCCGGCCTCCCACCGGTCCACCTAGGGACCGCGGTGGACACAAGGCATGCAAGAGCGGCACTGTCTCCGTTGCCATACACACCGGCGTGGTCCTTACCGCGGTAAGTGCCCTGTCAGGAACGATAACCACGCCCAGATCCTCGCGCGACCCGCCCCGCCCCGCGCGCACCTCGGTGCACGGGCGGCTGCCTGGCTGACGGCGGCTGAGGAGCCTGCGCCCCCCTCACTGCTGGCCGAATCGCACGCGGCCGAGGCCGGCGCTGCGACGGCGGCTGGCCTCTGACTTGGCCAGCACCACCTCGAGCCTGCAGGGGACGATACGCAGGGGCCGCGGCGCGAACGTTAGCACGACGCAGCACCTCAAACTGTTCGCGCAGCGCCCTCTGGTTATTCACCAGGGTGACCGTCTCCTGGAGGTGGCGACATCCCTCACCTCCAAAAAGACCAGGACCCGTCATAGGCGTACGGAGTAGCCTATAATACAGGTCCTGAGACGGGCACAGATTGTCCAGGGCAAAAGTGCGTCTTGCCCTGACACTCCTGGTCACCGCCCGCGTCATACAGTCCAGCGCCAGGTTAATACCATCCTGGATGGTTCGCTGGACTGCGAGCGGGCCTGGCTGGCGCGATGCGGATGCCGTTACTACCCCCTGTAACAGCTGGGAGACGTGGGACAGAGCGGCAATCGAAGCCCTCCCACTCTCCTCCGCATCACGCAACGCGGTATTCGCCGAACGCAACGCGTTCGCGCACAAGACCCCCGCGTCAGAACGGGAGCCTGGCCGCGTATCCTCACCCAAAGCCGCGCAGTCATCCACGCTGGGCTTGGGTATCACACCGTACCGCTGGTAGTCCAGGGGCACGATGCGACAACGCCTGGCCACCTCGCGAGGGGCCTTCGCGAGACGTCCACTCGTGTTAATGGACGACTCCGCCGCCTTGAACATGTCAACGACATGCTCCGCCAGCGGCAGAGAAGGCATAGCGTTAGCAGTTGGTTTCCCAGCTAACCACGGCGTGTGAACACGGTGGCTAGCCGACTGCTCCACGGGCAGATCAGGCCTAACGCTCACCAACCACTGGCAAGCGTCATACCAATCCTCCTCCGTGGCTAACTGCGAGCGCTCTACAAGACGGGGTCCTTCGTCTTCCTCCTGAGCGCAAGCAGTAGAGCTTGACGGCGGGTACGCTGATACACCTGGCAAGCCAGGGAAAACATGCGGGCCTGACAGCACCGGCATGAGAATATCACTGGTTTGACCAGGAGCAGGCACCGCGGTAGAGCGCGGGGTATATATAGCCCTACCACGGGCCCGGCCAGCACCAGCTACACTCTCGGCAAGCCGAGGTATGCGGTACCGCTGGCCATCAGCAGCGCCCTGGGCCACCACCTGAACCACGGACCTTACTCCAGGGTGAGTAATACCGTGGAAAAAAGCGCCTGTATTCCCCGCGAGGGGTGCACAAACGTCTTCATCCATGTCCACGTCGTCAGACGGCGACCCTAGCAGGTAATCCTCATCACCCTGGTCAGAAAGATTAGACCCCGGGTCAGCAAAGAGAGCTAACCCGGGCTGACCAGGAACGGTGCCATAGGAGGTACTGGCCACCGCGGCGTGCGGATACCCCTGGACTGATAAGCAGCCAGCGGGTTCCAGCGACAACCGTCCACGGTCCCCTATCGGCGCGGCAATAAGCCTGCTGCCAGGGCCGTGGAACGCCCCCTCTAATGGGGCCACCTCTGAATCGTCGGACAACGGAAGCGGACTAAGGAAAATCGATCCAGAGGCGGGGATTACCTGCTCCGAAGCCGATGATGAGGACAATAAAGGATCTGGTCCAGGAAGCATGCCACGAAGCAACCCTGGAACCAAATCTTTTATTGTCCTCTTCATCTCTCCCAACATCTCGGTCCGGAAGGTCTCCATATCCACCGCGGACGAGACCTTCCCCTTACCCTTCCTACTTACAACCTCTCGTTTCCGCTTCTTCTTCTTCTCCTCCTCTACCACCTTGTCCGTCGCCTGTAAGCAGCACAAGAATTCGGACATTAACTCGCCCCCCCAGTGCTTACATATGTCACAATTAATCAATGGACCACAAGGGCTACATCGATAACACAGATGCGGCCAGAACTTTACATGCATAAAACATCCACAGGACGCGCAACCCGGTCCCTGAAACAGGGCAAAGGACAAGGAGTATGAGCAACTAGTTAAGCTTAGAAACTCAATCCAACTCAAGGAGAAGGAAAACGATCATAAAGATCAATATACATCAAAAACCAGCATAGCGCTTGAATTGCTAATAAATACATAGCCAGCTGATTATGACGTCATTAATCCCGTGACAGGAAAAATTCGATCCCAACAAAACATCCAAGTGCAAAGACGAATTGTATGCTGAATGGATAAGTTGACTACACAACCATCAGATACATATAGATAACTCTTTTCTGGCAAAAATGTTAATTATCTCCCTTTGATTGTTTACAATAATTAACATCACCACATTATCAATAACTAGATACCTGACACTTTGTATAGACAAACCATCCAACGTGACGAACCGGAAACTCCACCATCTGCACGCCTCTTAACTCTCTCCACCTCATGGGGAAGGAATTGGATCAAGAGGGCAAAGTGAGAAGACCTTTATACCAGGCCTCCAACTCACTGGACATAATTTTCCATTTGGTTAGATAACCTAACAGTGTTAGTAGGAAATGGAACCATGGTGGAGAGAATACTAATTCTCTGGTACTGTGACGTCACCACCTAGCGTCATACAGACCTGTGGACATAAACAGAAAGAGAAATTAGTCCTAGGTAGCACCGAGTTGATATAACCCAACCAACCAAGGCGCTTATCACGGTAAACGCGAGTCCCGGAAACACAATACACCGGGAAGAAAACTCGCTAATTTTACTAGAAGTCACCTGATTTAAAGGTCCTCCGTCCTCCCGTGGCGACGTATTCCTATCCGCCATCCAAAAAAGTGACTAACACTCCAAACAAACACCACTTAAACAGTTTAAGAGAGCGAAAAAGCTATTGAACAAAAAAACATGTGTGATCTCTTTGCCAATAATCTAGCAAAGAGGAAGTGCTAGTCTGCGCATGCGCGGTGGTGGGGCTGGCATCCGCCAGACTACGCTCTGACTCCCTGCCCAGTAGGGGCACCTAACTGTTTTAAATCTGAGTGTTTATTGAGTGAAAGCCAATATTTAGCAATATCAAAAGTATTAGGGAGGTAAGTATACTCTTGAAGTGAAATACTTTTTCAGGGATTTGTCAGTGAACGAGTGAATTCCTCATGCCTTACCTCGAGAAACATATCGAGCACCGGTTTATTGTTTGTGAACTTGATTTTCATGGGCTTGAGTCCCTCAGCGTGGTACGTCTGTAGTTCCCACGCAAAGATGTGTTGATTAAAATAGTACTGTAATTGTTCATTGGCAACATTAATACACAGCTGTTCAAAACTATTTATCGGGAAGTTTTCAAAGCCAGCAATGTCGAGAATTCCGATGGTTCGATGATCTCTGATATCTGCGGTTTGGCTGTAAATGAAATAAATTAATATAATTATAAATTCATTCAATCAATCAATCAATCAATCAGCCCACCCACCCACCCACCCACCCACCCATCCGTCCATCTGTCCATCCATGTATGATTACTGTATTCTGTGGTTGTAGTAGTAGAAATATCCTCCAGCTGCAATCAGTCCTTCTTCCCTTTTGCCCACTGTGTCTTGTCCTCAGCTGAAATCCTTAACTTCCTCAGGTCGATTCTTGACTTGACTGTACTGAGTCCTGCTTTCTTGAGGTGACCTCGCAGCGCACTTAACAAATTTGTGCAATGATGTCCTCTCCTGGCTTTATATGTGCTGTCTTCCAGTAGGGAAAATTCCAAGGCTCTGTGTGTTGGTGTGTCTTCTGGCATCCTTAGCACATGCCTGGCCATGGACCATCTTTGGTGGGTGACTTTTACAGACAGCGGCGATGTGTTAGACATCGTGATAGTGATGTATGTATAGCGGCAGAATCTGATCTGTCACTCATATATCTGACATCATAATCAAATACATCAATGGAGGAATTCAGTCTTAGCTATTCCCCGCTCATAGCATGCTTAACAGATTTATGCAATGACATCATCTGGTTTTGTATTTGCTGGCTCCAAGTACGGCGAATTCTAAGGCTCTGTGTGCTGGTGTGCCCCCCTGGCATCCTTAGCGCATGGCCTAACATGGCCCATCCATCCATCGCATCAATCCATCAATCAATCAATCATCAGTTCTCCAACAGGCATATTAAGTGTACATTTGATATGTAAGCTGTAGAGCAGTCGCCTGTGTATTACTTAGTTCTCAAGCACCTATGCCACCAATGACTCAATACCTGGTCTCATATTAGTTTCCGGAAATGGAAATTTATTGATAGCAATATGTTACTGGTAGAGCTTAAACACAGCTTCATTTAGCATGGCATATCAGCTTTAAGAATCCAGTCACAGTCACTACATGTTAACATTCACTGAGGTGGTCACAGTCACTACATGTTAACATTCACTGAGGTGGTCACAGTCACTACATGTTAACATTCACTGAGGTGGTCACAGTCACTGCATGTTAACATTCACTGAGGTGGTCACAGTCACCACATGTTAACATTCACTGAGGTGGTCACAGTCACTACATGTTAACATTCACTGATGTAGTCACAGTCACTACATGTTAACATTCAGAGGTGGTCAGTCACTACATGTTAACAGTCACTGAGGTGGTCACAGTCACTACATGTTAACATTCACTGAGGTGGTCACAGTCACTACATGTTAACATTCACTGAGGTGGTCACAGTCACTGCATGTTAACAGTCACTGAGGTGGTCACAGTCACTGCATGTTAACAGGCACTGAGGTGGTCACAGTCACTGCATGTTGACATTCACTAAGGTGGTCACAGTCACTAACTGTTAACATCACAGAGGTGGTCACAGTCACCACATTTTAACATTCACTGAGGTGGTCACAGTCACTACATGTTAACATTCACTGAGGTGGTCAGAGTGACTGCATGTTAACAGTCACTGAGGTGGTCACAGTCACTGCATGTTAACAGTCACTGAAGTGCTCACAGTCACTGCATGTTGACATTCACTAAGGTGGTCACAGTCACTACATGTTAACATCACAGAGGTGGTCACAGTCACCACATTTTAACATTCACTGAGGTGGTCACAGTCACTACATGTTAACATTCACTGAGGTGGTCAAAGTCACTGCATGTTAACAGTCACTGAGGTGGTCACAGTCACTGCATGTTAACAGTCACTGAAGTGCTCACAGTCACTGCATGTTAACAGTTACTGAGGTTGTCACAGTCACTGCATGTTAGCAGTCACTGAGGTGGTCACAGTCACTGCATGTTAACAGTCACTGAGGTGGTCACAGTGACTACATGTTAACAGTCACTGAGGTGGTCACAGTCACTACATGTTAACATTCACTGAAGTGGTCACAGTCACTGCATGTTAACAGTCACTGAGGTGGCCACAGTCACTACATGTTAACATTCACTGAAGTGGTCACAGTCACTACATGTTAACATTCACTGAGGTGGTCACAGTCACCACATGTTAACATTCACTGAGGTGGTCACAGTCACTACATGTTAACATTCACTGAGGTGGTCACAGTCACTACATGTTAACATTCACTGAGGTGGTCACAGTCACTACATGTTAACATTCACTGAGGTGGTCACAGTCACTACATGTTAACATTCACTGAGGTGGTCACAGTCACTGCATGTTAACAGTCACTGAGGTGGTCACAGTCACTACATGTTAACATTCACTGAGGTGGTCACTGTCACTGCATGTTAACATTCACTGAGGTGGTCACAGTCACTGCATGTTAACAGTCACTGAGGTGGTCACCGTCACTGCATGTTAACAGTCACTGAGGTGGTCACAGTCACTACATGTTAACATTCACTGAGGTGGTCACAGTCACTGCATGTTAACAGTCACTGAGGTGGTCACAGTCACTGCATGTTAACAGTCACTGAGGTGGTCACAGTCACTGCATGTTAACAGTCACTGAGGTTGTCACAGTCACTGCATGTTAGCAGTCACTGAGGTGGTCACAGTCACTGCATGTTAACGGTCACTGAAGTGGTCACAGTCACTACATGTTAACTTCTTCTTCTTTTCGATCGCTGGTATCACACTTGGAGAGCCGTTCTCAAGATGAAATGTGGTTTTCTGCAGTTCTTCCACAGGCCCATACAGCTTTTCAAGAAAAGAGGTTGACAAAAGCCAGATCTCTTCTCTCAGCTGCTGATACGTACTGCAACATTGAAGTATGTGCTCTGTGGTCTGTTCTGCTTCTCCACAAGGACAAGCGGGCGATGTCGTAAGGTGGAACCGCCTGTACATGTGTTGGTTTAGTCTGTTATGTCCAGTTCTGAGACGAAAAATTGTCACTTGTTCTGTCCTCGAGAGATGATGGTAGGCATCTTCTGATTGAGGTGTTCTATAGAGTGACTTGATGATAGTCTTCATCTCTGTATGTGTAACCATGTTTTCTGTCTGATTCTCTTCTGCACCCACCTTTGCCATCTTGTCTGCTTCCTCATTTCCTTGGACTCCACAGTGTGAGGGGATCCACTGCAGTGCTATCCGAAAGCATTTGATGGTTTGTAGTGCTTCTTCAAGTTATGGCAACTTACCTTTGGTGATAGCCTCAAGGACGGAGCGGGCATCAGATAAAAAGACAATCTGTGCAATAGGATCTGCTGTTCTGCTGATGGTATTAGCTGCATGGACCAGTGCTTCGACTTCAGCTCTGTAGTTTGTGCAGTGTTTGCCTGTCGGTATTGCAGCTGACTCATGTTGTCCGTTTGGATACTGTATGTGCAGTCCGGCACCTCTGCTCCTAATTGCATCTTTGGCTGATCCATCTGTATAGATCCTTATCCATGTCTCCTGAGGGTACATTTCTTCCATCATGGCTAGGGTCAGGGCCTTCTTGCTCACATCACTGTGTTCATCTTTGGCTGTGAGATGAGGTACTGTGGTGCGAATAGCTATGCTCTCTAGTTTGTTTTCCCAGGGTGGAAGATCAAGGGTGTGGTTTGGGTCTTCTATTTGTGCTGGCAACATTTCTTGGTGTTTCCTTTGAAGTGCTTTTGTCTCTTTCACAAAACTTGATCTTTTAAGTCTTCCTGATGACAGCTGTGCTTGCCTGATCTTCATCGGGTGGTTGTTGAATGATTTGAACTTTGCAACTTGGATCAGTGCTTTGCATTCCCTTCCTTTACTAAGTGGGGGGATGCCTGCTGTCTGCTCCATTTTTTCTATTGGTGTTGATCTCATTCCACCAGTGATGATGTGCAGTGCCTGGTTTTGTACTCTGTCGAGGTTCTGTTGATGAGATTTAGCTGCTGTCATCCATGAGCTGGATCCATACTCAAGGTGTGGTCGTACGACACCTAGGTAGATGGTCTTGAAGATCTTTTCATTGGCACCCCACTTTGTTCCTGCCAGCTTTCTCATGATGTTTATCTTTCTTCTGGCCTTTGCCTCTGCATTCCGGATGTGCTCCTTCCATGTTAATCTTCTGTCATAGGTGACTCCCAGGTATGTCTGCTGGTCCTCGTACTCGAGTGGAGTACCGCCCAGTGTCAGATTGCCAACCTTGGTTTTGGTGGACAGTGAGAATAGCATGGCTGATGATTTTTCTTTGTTGATGGTAATACACCAGTGATTGGCCCAAGCTGTAATTCTGTCCAAGGCGAGCTGCATTCTGTATGTGGCAGTCGTTGTGTACTCCTCGGTGCACCAGAGTACGAGGTCATCTGCATAGAGGGCTGCTTGGATCCCATTGGGCAGCTCTGCTACAATATCATTAATGAAGAGTATGAACAGAGTTGGTGATAATACTCCACCTTGTGGTACCCCTTGTCTCAGCAATACATTCTGTCCAGATTGTCCATCCACCAGCACCCTAGCTCTGCGATTGTGTAGGTATGACTTGGTCCATCGGAACATGTTGCCACCGACGCCTGTGCCAGAGCTTCACGAGGAGGCCATCCTTCCACACCTTGTCAAATGCCTTCTGCAGATCAATAAAGGCAGCTAGCATCACCTTCTTGGCTTGAAAAGTGTCCTCTATGACCTGTGCAAGATGTGTTGTTTGATCTTCTGTGCTCCTGTATCTTCTGATGCCAGCCTGCTCTGAAACTATAGTGTTCTCCGACTCCAGGTACCACTGCAACCGCTGGTTGACGATGCGCTCCATGGTCTTGCATATGCAGCTTGTAAGACTGATAGGATGGTAGCTCAGCACTTTCATCTTGTTCTTCCCTTTTTTCAGAATAAGAGTCATTCTGGCTTCCTTCCAGCACTGAGGAACCTCTCCATTGGTCCAACTGAGATTAAAGATATCTAGCAACTTGCGGAGAGATGCATTACCAAGATGTTGGATCATTTCATTCGTAATGCCATCTGGCCCGGGAGATTTCTTCTTCTTCAATTGGCGGATAGACTTCTTCAGTTCTGCTAAACTAATGTCAACTTTCATTGCATCGTGAGTGTTGGTGTCTGTTCTTTCCTTTTGCTCTTTTCTAACCTCTTTTTGACGCATTCGTGGTATAGAAATGTTGCTTTCTTTTGCATATGCCTTCGCAAAGGCATCTGCATCCCTCTTTCCTGACAGTGTTTGTCCATCTTCTTCAAGAGTAATCTTCTCTCCCCCGACACCCTCATCATTCAGTGCTTTAGTCAGTCTCCATAGCTTTGTTGTGTCTCTCTCTAAATTAAACCCTGCCGTCTTTTCCCTCCAGCTTCTTCTTTTGGCCTCCAGCTTGGTCTTTAGATACCTGGCTTTAGTTTGTTGTAGTGTGAAGTGGTTTTCATGACAGGGATTACCCTCTGCATCTTCTCTGGCCTTGTCTAGTTTATCATGTGCTGCTTGCAGTTCTGTTGTCCAGTAGGGGCAGTAGTTTTTCCTGAACCCTCGAGGAATCGCTTCGTTGGCAGCCTTGAGGATACTTGAATTAAATTCCTTGACCGCATTGTTGATGTTTCTCCCTTCTACTGCTATATGCTGGGTAAGCTCATTGGAACGAATGCCGAACAGACTCCAATTTGCCTTTTTGTAGTTCCACCTTGGATGTTGAGGTGACCTTGTTGAAATACTTCCAGAAAGAGAGAGGAGGACTGGGCAGTGATCGCTTCCTCCTAACTGCGATCCGACCACTCTACTGAGGTTGCTGTGAATGTCTTCAGTACAAAATGCCAAGTCCGGCATTGTTGTCGAGTGCCACCGGTGCGAGTAGAAGGTGGGTTGATCTGTTGGATCGTTGACAAGTAAAAGGTGCTTTTAATCTTGCCATGCTTCAATGTCTTCTTGTCGTTTATCAAGTGTTCTGTATCCCCAGCTATGAGACTGGCTATTAAAGTCTCCCGCAATGAGGAAGTGGCAGTCCGGGACCTGGATTGTGTCAAGTGAGAGATTCTTGTCATTAGGGCAGTAATAATTGACAATGTCAATCACAGAGTTGCTGGTTGTTACCTTGATCCTGATATATTCTGCCTCTTCCATAAAGGTTTTGATCTGGCTGGTGTTCACGCTGTTTCGGACCAAGGTGATCACCCCGCCTTTCTTTCTTCCTCTTCGATCACATCGGAAAATCTGGTAACCTCTGATCTTAAATGGTTTTCCTTCTTGCAGGTGTGTCTCTTGGATGCAGCAGATATCAATGTTGTTTTCGTACAGGAACTGTTCGAGCTCTGATTTCTTGTTGGTAACCCCTTCTGCATTCCAGTGCATGATGTTGATACTGGGGTTCTCTTTGGGTTTGGTCTTCTCTTTCGGTTGGCCAGTAGCTCTCCATCCTCGTCTCCTGGCTCCACAAGATGAGTTGATGGGACCTCCAGTAGCTGAGGGTGGGCTCCTTCGAGGCGTGGAGCCCGGCGCTGCACCTGCCTGGAAGATCCTCACAGGGCGAGCACCATTTCGTTTGATTCGATCTCCAAGTGTCATTCAATTGCGTTGTGCATAATGCTCTGGTTAGCCCCTCCAAATGTCTGGATTGACACCCAGTGGGTTACACCCCTGCGCCACGTTGAGGCCGAGCATATAGTCTTAAACAGGGGACTACATGTTAACAGTCACTGAGGTGGTCACAGTCACTGCATGTTAACAGTCACTGAGGTGGTCACAGTCACTACATGTTAACAGTCACTGAGGTGATCACAGTCAGTACATGTTAACATTCACTGAGGTGGTCACAGTCACTGCATGTTAACAGTCACTGAGGTGGTCACAGTCACTGCATGTTAACAGTCACTGAGGTGGTCACAGTCACTGCATGTTAAGTCACTGAGGTGGTCACAGTCACTACATGTTAACAGTCACTGAGGTGGTCACAGTCACTGCATGTTAACAGTCACTGAGGTGGTCACAGTCACTACATGTTAACAGTCACTGAGGTGATCACAGTCACTGCACGTTAACAGTCACTGAGGTTGTCACAGTCACTGCATGTTAGCAGTCACTGAGGTGGTCACAGTCACTGCATGTTAACAGTCACTGAGGTGGTCACAGTCACTACATGTTAACAGTCACTGAGGTGGTCACAGTCACTGCATGTTAACAGTCACTGAGGTGGTCACAGTCACTACATGTTAACAGTCACTGAGGTGATCACAGTCACTACATGTTAACAGTCACTGAGGTGATCACAGTCACTACATGTTAACAGTCACTGAGGTGATCACAGTCACTACATGTTAACAGTCACTGAGGTGGTCACTCTGTGATTGGAGTGACCACATGTTAGCATTCCCTGAGGTGATCACAATCAACACATGCTAGCAACCCCCCGCCCCACCATAAGGTGATCAGATTAACCACCTATATTAGTAGTCCCTGACATGGTCATAATGGCCACATGTTCGTCATCACTGAGGTGGTCATAATGGCCACATGTTAGTCATCACTGAGCTGGTCATAATGGCCTCATGTTCGTCATCACTGACGTGGTCATAATGGCCTCATGTTAGGCATCACTGAGGTGGTCATAATGGCCTCATGTTAGGCGTCACTGAGGTGGTCATAATGGCCACATGTTAGTCATCACTGAGGTGGTCATAATGGCCACATGTTAGTCGTCACTGAGGTGGTCATAATGGCCTCATGTTAGGCGTCACTGAGGTGGTCATAATGGCCACATGTTCGTCATCACTGAGGTGGTCATAATGGCCACATGTTAGTCGTCACTGAGGTGGTCATAATGGCCACATGTTCGTCATCACTGAGGTGGTCATAATGGCCTCATGTTAGGCGTCACTGAGGTGGTCATAATGGCCACATGTTCGTCATCACTGAGGTGGTCATAATGGCCACATGTTAGGCGTCACTGAGGTGGTCATAATGGCCACATGTTAGTCATCACTGAGGTGGTCATAATGGCCACATGTTAGTCATCACTAAGATGGTCATAATGGCCACATGTTAGGCATCACTGAGGTGGTCATAATGGCCACATGTTCGTCATCACTGAGGTGGTCATAATGGCCACATGTTAGTCATCAGAGGTGGTCATAATGGCCACATGTTAGTCATCACTGAGGTGGTCATAATGGCCACATGTTAGTCATCACTGAGGTGGTCATAATGGCCACATGTTCGTCATCACTGAGGTGGTCATAATGGCCACATGTTAGTCATCACTGAGGTGGTCATAATGGCCACATGTTAGTCATCACTGAGGTGGTCATAATGGCCACATGTTCGTCATCACTGAGGTGGTCATAATGGCCTCATGTTAGTCATCACTGAGGTGGTCATAATGGCCTCATGTTAGGCATCACTAAGGTGGTCATAATGGCCACATGTTAGGCATCACTGAGGTGGTCATAATGGCCACATGTTAGGCGTCACTAAGGTGGTCATAATGGCCTCATGTTAGGCGTCACTGAGGTGGTCATAATGGCCTCATGTTAGGCGTCACTGAGGTGGTCATAATGGCCTCATGTTAGTCATCACTGAGTTGGTCATAATGGCCTCATGTTAGTCATCACTGAGGTGGTCATAATGGCCTCATGTTAGTCATCACTGAGGTGGTCATCATGGCCACATGTTCGTCATCACTGAGGTGGTCATAATGGCCACATGTTAGTCATCACTGAGGTGGTCATAATGGCCACATGTTCGTCATCACTGAGGTGGTCATAATGGCCACATGTTCGTCATCACTGAGGTGGTCATAATGGCCACATGTTAGGCATCACTGAGGTGGTCATAATAGCCACATGTTAGGCATCACTGAGGTGGTTGTCTAAGGTGTGTATACTTACTCTTGATTCTGGTAAAGCATGCCATTGATTTGCTGAACTATCCAGCTGAACAAGCGACTATAGATGGCCTTAGCTAATGCATCACGACCATCATTGGCCTGTGCCATGCTCTTCATACTCACGATCTTCTCATCTGTAATAAACATGATATCATAATGTAATCTGATATCCACACCCTAAACCCACCACACCCACACATCTGCCTTCTAGACCCTAAATGAACACACACATCCACCAAACACATATACGTGCACACGCGCGTGCGCACACTCACGCACGCATGCACACACACACACAGCACGCATGCACACACAGCACGCATGCACACATACACACACATGATATCATATGATAGATGTATACTATGGAAAGATGAATTGATTATGACATCATCTTATATGTCACATAGTTGATTATGATGTCATATGATTGACTGAGAAACTGGATTCCTCAATTATAGTTAGATCATATCTTAGCTCTGTAATGCACAAGCTGGCCTAAACCAGATTCTGAAATCCTAATGTTCATTTGTTGACCACGAGAAGAATACTAGTTTTGAAAACTTACAAACTAGAATAATCGAGCCAGTCATTCCAATGGTAAATTCCAACCAATATCCTTATGCAAACGGATATTCTCTTAACTGAGGTTATGATTTCCTCAACAATTAAATGAATAAAAATGTATGTATTAACCGTTTTATGGTCAAGCAGGCCAAACCTGACCTCTGTAGCGGTCTTGAGGAATGCCCATTTGCAGGCAGATAATGTTTTTAAAATTCTACCATGAGAATGACTGGCTCCATAACTGAGCCAGTCATTCCAGTTATGAATTTCCAAACATAGTCCTCTATTGGCTTGCAAATGGAGTTTCCGTAAGCAGATAATTACATTTTATTGACAAATTTTGACCATTAGGGGGTTAACATAGTAATTTTGACAATATTTGTATATTATTCCAGTTTGTAAACGCCTTCGTCATGGTGACTTACTTCTGACAATGGTGACATTTGAGATGAGTACAGACGCTAATGCCTCCATGTCCACTCCGAGAAGGTTAGAGGCTGAAACACAACAGGTTAACCCTATCACATATGAATTCCCTGTATCTCATTTTCAGGCAGGAAAATGTGTCCTTTAAAATTATACCTGTTCTTCTTCACGATCCTGAGGATTCTGATAAAACTGATATCAGAAAAGAACAAGAGAAAAATTGATTGTATAGGGATCAATCATGCAGACTGCTGATTCCAAAGTCTGAGTTGTTTTTTCCATAGGGGAAAACTGTTGAATATTTTGAAATTAATTTAACTGGAAGCCGTTGTAGCAACGTCTTCCAGTTAAATTAATTTTTAAATATTCAACAGAAATAAGTTTTAAATCGTAAAGAAAATACTTTTATTGAGATTTGTCCGTGAATGGGTTAACAATTTACCTTGTATCAATACTGAGAACAGAAAATAACTGCAGGTCCTGAAGAACCATATTCTGAAAACAGTTCACTGATTGCATGCACTGGCCCATTAAAGAGTTATCTCCCTTGCATATTTAAAAAAGCGGTCATATCGGGGAAGTTTTGAAACATAATTTCTCTGCAAATCATACAAGTTTTCTCCCTTGATGCAATGTATCAGTTAATATGAACAGATTTATGTAAAGTTAAAAATAATCTAATCTGTCTGTCTGTCTGCCATGCTGTCTGTCTGTCTGTTGTCACGTGAGTAAGTTTTTAAGTGTCAGTTTTGACTGAGTAAGTTACCTATATCGAGTTCATATTCATTCTCAATGTAGACTCCATCAAACTCTGGCTCAGGAATGAACTGTATGTTAGTGATGTGCAAGATGGCGGCAAGCAGAGCAAAGATTATGTGCACATCCTGAAAGAAACAAACACACTAGTGTATACATCGCCTGATCATCCACAATCAGCTGAGTAACTTACAGACCAAATTTGTTTGAATTATGCCCATTTTGCTATGCTGCACCACCCCCACCCCATCCACCACCCACCCCCACCCCAAACCCCTTCCCACCTCCACCCTTAGCTCACCCACCCAATGTGGAACCAAATTTAATCTACCGGTACAATGATAAAGGTAACTAAAATAGCATATTTGGTTGACTATCTGGACACACAGCCCTCCACACACCCCTCCACCCCACACCAACCACCACCACCCAACCCCTCCCCCCTCCACACTGCCCCAACCCAACACCGGAGGCAGAGCCTAATGTAAATGTCATCTTGCAGTCCTCAAACATATGGATAACTGAGCCAATTAAATTAATTTTAAAGTATTCATTTACTATTCAAGAGCTTACCTGCACCGTTACCATGAAATCGGATTCTGAGAATCCGAGTTCCAAGGATATTTAAATTCAAAATGGGGTCAGGAATGGAGGAACCTAGTTTTAGCTATGCCCCACCCATCTCTAGCTAAGCTCCACCCATCTCTAGCTAAGCTCCACCCATCTCTAGCTAAGCTCCACCCATCTCTAGCTAAGCTCCACCCATCTCTAGCTAAGCTCCACCCATCTCTAGCTAAGCTCCACCCATGCTTTGACCGTGTTGGGAGCGATCGATCATTGAATCTCAATTTTCAGAAAACTATACAGGTAAGCAACAGCACTGAGTCAAATTAGTTTCAAAATATTCAACAGAATAGTAAATAGTAAATACATACAATTCGTACAACTCCGCTTAATGCGTCATCAATTAACCCTTTAACGCTTAAATTTGTTCAAGAAAATTATAATTTTCTCATAGAAAATGTCTATTTGCAGACCAAGAGAAGAGTATTTTTGAAAATTTACTACTGGAATGACTGGCTCGGTTATCGGTGGTAAATTTTCAAAAATATTCTTCTCATGGTCTGCAAATGGACATTTCTCAAGACCACTGCAGAAGCCGTTTTTGGCTGATATGAGTGTTATAGGGTTAATATAGAACACACACCTCCTGTGAGAATCCGACGAGTTTCATGATGTCACACAAGCGATTATGCATGTCCCGGTAACAGAAGAAATCAGGTTCACTCCGGAATACCGCTTCTCGACCATTCTGTACAATTCTGTAAAATGATTATTAAATAAAATATTAATTATTTTGCATAGATTAGTGCTAGGTAAGGTTTAGTTGATTAACATATTTAATCTTTTCATTAGGAAACCGGCCGAAACCGGCTTCTGCAGTGTTCTTGATGAATGTCCATTTGTAGGGCAAGAGATGACTATTTTTGAAAATTTATAACTGGAATGACTGGCGTGATAATAGAGCCAGTCATTCCAGCTGTACATTTTAATAAATAGTCTCTTGCCTTACAAATTGGCATTAAATTAGGAAATATTGATTTTCTTGACCAAATTTAGTCATTATTAAAGTGGTAACGTTAATTATAAATCTGATGTAATTGGGGAATTTGAAGGCTATCCACTGAGCCAGTCACATCAGTGTCATGTTCTCAGTTCCATAGATTGTAAGTATTGTACATACCCATGTAGTATGTGCTATGAGTGATAGAACACGGGGGAACAGGGCGGATATCTTCCCCCCTTAAATTATTTGGAGGGGGGGAACCATATGTGATGCCCACCCCCAATACGCAATTGTATTATTGTTAAAACAAAATGATAATTTTCTGAGATAGATCCATATATACCCTCATTGTGGGCTCACATCTTCATCCTAGGTTGGGCCACTGCAAAATTAAGATCACTTCAGTACCATTATTTTGAACTACTTTATAAAAGATTGTGTTGTTAACATGCAAGAGAATATTATCTGTAATATAATACCACCACCACCACCACCACCACCACCACCACCACCACCACGTCCTTCACCACCACCACCAGCACAACCACCACCTACACCACGTCCTTCACCACCACCACCAGCACAACCACCACCTACACCATGACCACCACCTCCAGCACAACCACCACCTCCACTACAACCACCTCCACCACCAATACCTCCACCACCACCTCCACCATGACCACCTCCATGACCACCTCCATCACCACCTCCACCATCACCTCCAGCACAACAACCACCTGCACCAACACCTCCACCAACACAACCACCACCTCCACCATGACCACCTCCACCACCACCTCCAGCACAACCACCTCCAGCACGACCACCTCCACCACCACCACCACCTCCAGCACAACCACCACCTACACCACATCCTCCACCACGCCCTCCACCACCACCCCAACCACCAGCACAACCACAACCACTTCCACCACCACCATTCCCACCACCTCCACCACATTTACTATACCTGTATGTTTCTGGCCTCTCGAGCAGCAGTCTGTGTAATTCACGGTCAGACAAACCAGCAAACAGAATATAGAATATGTGAAAGTTTCTCTCCTCTCTTCCATGGCTGACGACTCGGGATTTCTCCAGCAAGTACTCGCTCAGACGGGCTTTAAGAGAACACAAACACATCATGTTTATCGGTCTCATCATGAAGTGTCATGAAACTATTGCAATGGATAGCTCTCATCTGTCACTCAAGTAATATGGTGTCATAATCACATTACGTCACATGTCACAATTATAATGCGTAATAAATGATGTACCTAGCTCCAGCATGAACATTGATAGCCCATCAAGTTTACAAATTGTAAGTCTTTACTATTTAATAAACCGTCTGATGGATATTTTGAAACTAATTTGACTTATTAGGGCTCTGTTGCTGCCATAGGCCCCTTATAGCTCAAGTTGGCTACAACTGGCCTTTACAGTGGTCTTGAGGAATGTCTATTTTCAGGCCTGTAGAGGTCTATGTTTTTAAAAATCTTACCACTGGAATGGCTGGATTGGTAACTGAGCCAGTCATCCCAGTGTAAATTTGCAAAGTAGTCTTGTCTTGTCCTGCAAATTGACATTCCCCAGGAAAAGATTTAAGTTTTCTTGATAAATCTTGGCCATTAAGGGGATAATGTGGTCAATCCTTCAGCTGTATCATACCTCCAAATATTGAGCCATTCTGTGTAAATGAAAGTTCGATGAATTTTCCAAAGCGACTGGAGTTATTATTGACCAGCGTCTGTGCATTACCAAATGCTTCCAGGAGTGGATTTACCTGAGGAAATAGAACACATGATAGTGAGGGACGGCTTTGTGGGAGAAATTCAAATTGCAGATGTAGGTTGGCCCCCCTCCCCACCCCACACCCCCACCCCTCCCGCTTGTATTACTGCAGCACATAATACAGTTCATCATGAGATCCTATAGTGATTTATCATATAAACATTGCTTTCAGCCTGTTTAGTATTTGTCGATATTAACACACGTGTAATATTCAACGAATGACTTCCATTGATTAGGTAACATGCAAGGAATAATTTCATTGGCTAGATAACACATTAATAATCACACATACCCCGTGACACAGTGAATGTTTCTTAGCGATGACGATGACAAAAATGTAAACACAACAGCATACATTATGTTGTTGATTTAAATTTTGTAATATATATATATATACTACATAATTATGAAATACATTTGTCAATTTGCATGATAGATGCAGAAATTTTAAAAGTTGGATTAAAATTAATTTTCAGTCCGAAATAACGGCTTTGTTTGTCATTATTTTTTTGTGCCGCATAAGTCAGAACTCTTAGCAAGTGATGTAACACTGTGAGGAAAATGAGTGGTACAAAATGGTGTTCAAACAGGTTTCATGGATCGACTGCCTTGGAAAACTGGTCAAAATATAAGTTTATATGTGAACCGCAAAAGAAACGTACCAATATAGGATATCAAGAACTATTATAGCTTTATTTTGAAATGTGCACAACTTTGACGAGGGACATCGGAGGAAGCAAATTCTTTGCAGGCATAGTAACCACAGTGTGTAGAATGTTTTGCGAGTGTTTTCTCTTGTGCCGAACACACAATGGCCAGAGTTAAAGTGCACAGATGCCCGGATGATTACATCTTGATCTGTGTTAAAATGAAAGAAATTTCAATTTCCCTTTCTCCGACATCTAACAATACTCACCATTCTATTACTTCTGATACAAGCTATCCTGGATAGCTGGCCCTAGGACTATAGACTTAGTAAGCTTTACCGGTTCCTGGAACCGGGTACTCAGCTCGCAACTGCCGAGTACCCGCTTGCCATGAAGCTCATATTGTTTGCATAGCCACCAAACAAGAGATACCCATGGCTTGCCTCCATGGGGCTGGGAGACTGGGTCCGTAATAGAATGGTGAGTATTGTTAGATCTCGGAGAAAGGGAAATTGAGATTTCCTTCATTCTCCTTCGATCAATACTCACCATTCTATTACTTCTCATATACACCAGATTTAGACAGTAACCTGGTGGGAAGGGGCAAGCCATCAATTGCTACTTTTTCCCCTTGGAGAAAGAGCTTAGACTTAAACTTGACTATTGGAGACCTAAAAGGACCATCAAGTTAAAGGAACCGAATCACATTCACATCACTGCCCCCCCCCCCCCTTATTTTCTCCTAAGAAAAGGGAGAGAACTCACGAACATGCATCTCGCCTGAAACACAAATATGCCAAGAGGGCTAACTGCTCTTTGCATATATTAGCCTGGGAATGAGCATGAATATATAAGATGAATGAACATGATATATAGACATAATACAAAAATTCTCAATCTTGAATTACCTCATGATATTTGGATTCCAGACATGGAGCCTCCAACCATTCACTTGTTCGGCCATCAGTGACACAATCTGGTTCACATCCTCTTGCTTGACCATGTCTGCTTCTTAATACTCTCTTACAAATGCCAAAAAAGGGAGAAGAGCAGTGTGGTCATATAACCATCGTTTCAAAACAGCTAAAGCGAGTGGATTGGTGGAGTCTGACACATCCCTCATATAGTAATCCATGAAAGAGGACTCACAGTGCCATTGTGCAACAGCCATTGTAAAGGGTGGTCGAGGCGGCTATTCCTCTAACATTGTGTGCCCTTGTGCATTGCACCTGGTGCCCAGTTGCAATCTCATGGGTAGTCTGAATGCATTCAACTACCCAACGAGAGATAGAATCCATGGATGCGGCGCCATATGGCTTCTTATGGCAGATCCACAGATATCTATCATTCAACCATAAGAGTCTGTCCGTCTTTTGTACTTAGTCAAAGCACGAACTGGGAACCAGACACTGACATCACGATCAAACCTAGTTAGTTTTGGTATAATGATCAGTTTGCCGGGATATCTCAAAGATTGATTCTTTGACATAAACTCTGCTCTTGGCAGTAGATGCAGACCCTCTCCGGAGACAATAAATCGGTCCCTCTCTGCTGAAAGTGCATGGATCTCACTGTGCCTTCTAGCTGAGGAAGCTGCCAATAGAAACACTGCTTTTAGAGTCAAATGCTTTAGACTAGCCAAACGCAACAGTTCGAAAGGGTGCTTGGCCAGTACATTAAGCACTAAAGATAGACTCCAGGCTGGAATGACTACCGGTTATCTCGGTCGGAGATTGCTCATTCCCTTCACCATCACATTTAACAGGCCCACCTCTGGACTATCTCTGTAGGCTAGACAAGGGATAACTGATGCCAAAGCTGGCTTGTATCCAGCAATTGTGACAGGAGCTAGTCCTGAAAAGAACAGCTCAAAGAGAAAGTCGGCTATTTGCTGAATAGTGGATTGAAAGGTATTAATACCCTTTCCATCACACCAGTCTGCAAATCCGTTAACCTTGTTGTTATATGACTTGAAGGTTGACCTCCTTCTCGCAGCTGCAATGAAATTTGCAGCCTGTCGAAAAAAATCTTCCGATGTAGAACGTTGTTTGATAACATCCATGCAGTCAATTTGAACATTTCGGGATGCTCGTGTAGGAAGCGTCCCTTGGCCTGGGAGATTATGTTTGGAATCTCGGGTAACTGCACTGGATTGTCCACCAACAGATCTAGAAGATCTGTGAACCACGCCCTGCTGGGCCAAAATGGCGCTACTAGCAGGACCAGGCACGGTTCCTCCCTGATCTTCACCAATATCTTCAGCAGAAGAATTGTGCGTGGGTACGCGTAAGCATGCATCCCTCTCCAGCTTATCGCCAGAGCATCTGTATCGACGGCATTTGGATCTGGAATCGGCGAGACATAAGTCATGATTTGAGCATTTTCCTTTGTGGCGAACAAGTCCACATTGGGTTTGCCCCAATGCTCGAAGATCCTGTGTAGAACTGGAGGGTTGAGAGACCATTCTGTTGGCAGAACTCCCTGTCTGCGAGACAAAGCTACCGCCAGAATGTTCAATCGCCCAGGAATGCGAGCTGCTTTCAAAACAAGCGAGTAATTCCTGCATCATTGAATCAAGTGCCACACTTTGATACAGTGTGGTTGACTTGGTCCCGCCTTGGCGATTTATGTATGATACTACTGTCGAGTTGTCTGACAATATCAATATCACCTTGCCCCTGACTTTTGGAAGAAACTTTTCCAATGCCAGTTCCACTGCCATCATTTCCAACAGATTGATATGCAGCTGGCTCTCCTGGAGAGATCATGTGCCCGAGACCTGGTGTTCTCCCAGGCAGGCCCCCCATCCCTCCAGCAATGCATCCATGTAAACGGACAGCTGGGGGTGGGGTAGGTGAAACGAAACTCCTACTAGGAGATTCTGACGCTTTTTCCACCATACAAGATGCAACATTATTGGCTCCAAAACTGGCACCAGCTTTGACAGGGGTTCTGTTCTCTGTTTCCACAGAGACATCAGATACAACTGGATAGGTCTTCGCATCACAGCAGCGTACGGGATTACCTGCTCCATGGAGACAATCATGCCCAGCATCTGAAGAAACCGCCTCGCCTGAATGTGGTTTCCCAATCAAAAACTCTTGAGGATGGCTAACAGAGACACCACTCTGGGCTCTGACGGGTAAACCCTGCCCTCCTTGAAATCGGATCGCATCCCTAAATAAACAAACTGTTGAGTGGGTGTCAACTCGGATTTCTCCTCGTTGACTATCCAGCCTAGATCTGAAAGCAACTTCAGAGTCAGAGCAGTATCCACCTCTAACCTGGCTGATGTGTCTGCTTTGATCAGCCAATCGTCTATGTAGGTGTGAAGTGCCACATTCTCTTTTCTGAGAAACGCTGTCACCGCAAGGACCACTCTGGTGAAAACCTGTGGAGCTGTCGACAGGCCAAATGGGAGGACTACAAACTCCCATACTTGATTCTGAAACGCAAATCTCAGAAACCTGTGACAACTCCTGTTCATTGGAATGTGGAAATATGCATCTTTCAGATCGATCGATACACACCACATTCCCTTCATCAATCCTGCCATTACCGACCTCGGAGTTTCCATCTGAAACTGAGGCGTATGGATAAACCAATTTAATGGCCTGAGATTGAGTATGGGTCTCCATCCCCCTGTGCTCTTGGGGGACAAGGAACATGTTTGAATAGAAGCCTGGAGTGTTCCAGTTTGCTGGTTTTATTGCTCCCTTCAGAAGCAAACCTGACACTTCATTTTGAATGGCTTCTAACTTGTCTGGTTTCCTTGGAACGGGTGTCCAGACAGGTGCCAAAGACAGATTCTGTGGTAGAAAGTCCCACCACTCTGGCATGTATCCAAGGGATAACCACCCCAGGACCAGACTGTCTGACATCACACCTCGCCAAGCCTCGACGAAACGCATGAGCCTTCCACCCCCTATAGATGCCTTGATGCCTAATGGGGGGTGTCTGGCTCGCGATCCACTCCCCCCCCCCCTCTCTTGATGAGAGAGAGAGAACCATTTTGGTCTTGGCGTGGCCGGTCTAACTGGCACCGCTGTTCCTGTCACACAGGTGCGGTCCAGGCAGATGCGAAGGGAACCCTCGTACCCTCAGGTACGATCCGCTCTCTTCTGTCCGCCCTTTCAGGACTTACCCTTCCTGTTCCCCTTGCCCTTCCTGCCTCTCGGGCGATCAGGAGCAACATTGGGGAGGGTAGGGGCCTCCACAACCTTCTTGGCTTTCTTCACCGGAGGCGGCTGAGAAAACCCAGTAGAAGCAGAAGCAGCACTAGGCTTAGCTTTCGCCTTGCTTTTGTGCTTTTTCTGCTTCTTAGAAGGTTGCCCGGTCAGCGGCTTGACTACAGCCCCTAGTGCGTGCACTTTATGCACTAGCTCTAGCTGCAGATTAACCACCAACCGATTCTGCGCAATGCTGGCCGTGTCCTCTAAGATGGCCCGCACCTGGCCACCAAAGATGCTAGGGCATGTCAGGGGCATCCCAAGAAGACGCTCCCTGACGGCAGTAGCTGGACGCATATGGTCAAGGACACACGTGCCTGCACCCTTGCCAATGCATCCATAGACAGCACCAGGCTGTCATTAATGCACGAACGCGCCACAGGTGGCACAGGGTGGCCTGCACCCGCTTCAGCCCACACCGACTGAAGAAGACGATAAGAGTGGTTGACAGCACTCATTGCTGTTCTCACACCCTCATCACATAGTGACAGGACGTCATCATGGTGTACCCAAGCTTTGTCCACCAGTGCCAGGGCGGGGCCACCTGCTCCAGCACTCTGGACACCCAGTACCCAGAAGTCATCATCGGTGACCGACGGGACAACACCATACCTGTCGTATTCCCCCCGTGGAATACGACACCTCACCCGCACCTCCCTGGAGGCCGCAGGAAGCTAGCCCATGGTCATGAGTTGTTTGCTATAAATAGCATCAAGCAACTCCATAAACCTTGGATCCAGTCCAATAGACCGGATCCGGGATGCGGGCAAGATCCCCATCCTAATCGATGCAACTGATGGACGGGGTGTATCCTCCTCAGCCGTACCCGAAACCAGACGGGTCTACCCTGGCTAGCCAAGCCAGAGCCTCAGACCAATCTGTCTCCGAGGAGGACACTCCCGTGAACACATCACCCATTGACATGTTCACGGCCCTACCAGCAACGGCCTCCCGGCTAGGAGTCATTGCTGATATGCCAGGAACTCCGGTACTGTACGGTTTCGCCGCCACCCCATGGAACACACCAGTCCACGGAGTAGGCCCGCACAGAAAACCATGCGGACCCATAGTGGTTGAGGAACTGTGGCCAAACACGGGCACCAACGGCACCCCATGTCTGACCGCCGGACCAGGCGAGATAGGTTAGTACCACACCTGGCCAGCCACACCCATCACCGTGTCGGTTGGTGGCAAACCAACCATCACAGGACCGGTGCCCGGTACCGGAGTGGCCTCAACCATGGGCGGAGCCACTGCCCTGGCTTGTGCCAAGCCAGACAGATGGAGGACGGTTCCGTCCAGGATGGCATCGACCTCCATGCTCTCCACCCGCAGCATCACAGGCCGCAGCAACCTCTCCTCCTCGGCCTCCTCATCTTCAGACCCTGAAGAGTCATCACTAGACGAGGAAGCCTGACGGACCGGCCACCGCTACTGGACCACCCAGAGGTGGCGGCAGAGAAACAGAACCCATCAGGCCGGAGCCCGACGGGACTGCCATGGAGCCGTATGAGACGGCTCCCTCGGTGCCCAGTCCAGAACCCTGTCCAAGGACAGGGTCTGAATCAAACATGGGGAGAGACTGCCCTACAACTTTTGGCAGCAGGGACGACACCAGCATGGGCAGAACGCTATGCAAGAAGCCTTGCATAGCAGGACCATACCACGCTGGCGGTGCCATCTCTGCCACCTCCGGTTGCAGATGTGGAATGCCCCCGAAATGCTCCACGATTTACTTTCGGACCGCCTGACCCCACGTCAGACACTGCCAAGTCCTTCTGGGCAAGGAACTTAAGCATCATATCGCCCGACCACACTGCGCAAACATTACACCTACTGTCAAGATTACACTAGCTCCTTGAATAGAACCTGTACGAATTTGTGGCACTCGTCACATGATGGCGGGGCTGGCTTGGCCTATAAATAAGCACAAACCTACAATAAGCAAGCAGAACGAAACAGAAATGGAAGGCAGACAATTAATTTTCAAATATTTTGACCATAAATTAATTGTAAACCCTCCCGCACCCCACCCCGCAATGCTACAGCAAAGATCGCATTGATTATGACGACAAGAACAAAGCGGACAATAATACACCCATACACTGATCCTCAAGGATGTATAACAGAACCAGGAATCATATCGCATAGCATTCGGGGTATATTTACTAATAAATATAAATTATACTCCTAACGAAGGCCGAAACGATATGTGAAGAAACAACAAAATGTAAGCAAACTGCTGTAGCACACGGTAAAACCACAGACCACACATCTAAATCAAGAATTTTGAAACCACTGATCACTGCAAACAGATCGTGATAACACGCAAAACTTGAAAATTCCAAAGTTTTTCTGGTACTAATAAAAGTACGCAGCACCTAGAATCAGATGCGCGAATTAATGAAACATTTTCTTCACGTAAACATCCGAGTAACACGGTCTGACGTCACCCGCTCGGATCTTACGGAGAACGACGTCAGCCGATTTTCGTGTTTAAAAACACCGATAAGCCAACACCTTATTTCATATCTGCCGATCGCCTGTTGGGGTTAAAGGAAGGCGATCATCTGGCATATTTCGTTGTTAACACACGTCCCAGATTCTTTGGGGTTAGAAATTGGGACATGTGACACAGACAAAATTTTGAAGACCTAAGTCTTTTAACTATGGAATAACATGAAAAAATACAACCTGGTTATCATCGGCAGCATCCATGGTAATCCAAAATCATTTAGAGAGCGCACAAAGCTATCACAATTTACACAGAAAAAAGACTTAATATAATCTCAAGACTTCCAACTGCAAAAAATCATGTGTCTCTTGTTGCTATGCAAACAAGAATGAGCGTCATGGCAAATGGGTACTCGGCAGCTGGGAGCCGAGTACCCGGTTCCAGGAGTCGGTAAAGCTTCCTAAGTCTATAGTCCTAGGGCCCAGCTATCAGGGCTAGCTGTATAAGAAGTAATAGAATGGTGAGTATTGATCGAAGGAGAAAGCAACATCTTCCACCATATTTGCTGAAAAATGAACACCAGTTCATCTTTTAATTTAATTAGAAAATTTAAATTTTTGACATCGGAGTGTTAAGGGTTAAGTATCTACTGGCACCCAAAGAGAGAAGGTCTCTCGCACAGGTTGAACTTACCTGAATAATCTTTTCATGTAAATCTGTGTGTTGTTCATTGCACTGATGAACGATGTGTCGAACCATGAGCTTGGTCGCTTCAGTTTTGCCTGAAATACAGAGTGAATTAATTATATGAGGGCTCCAGAAATAAACTATGACTCAGTTAATTTTGACATTAGTTCAAACCGTTAACACTTAAATTTGTTCAAGAAAATTACAACATTCTCATAGAAAATGTCCATTTGCAGACCAGGAGAAGACTGGTTTTTTACAGTTTACCACTGGAATGACTGGCTCAGTTATCGAGCCAGTTATTCCAGTGGTAAATTAAAAAAAATAGTCTTCTCTTGGTCTGCAAATGGACATTTCTCAAGACAACTGCAGAAGCTATTTTTGGCTGATATAATGGTTTAAGTGTTAAGTTTAGTTACCTAACTTTCAACAGCTGACCCATATTGCTGCCACTCAGATCTTGTGAATTCGGTGATGAAAAGGTTAAAACAATGACCAAATCTTTCTGAATGACATTTAACTTATTCTGCCATAAATTTAATATGAGAGAAGCAACTCTTTGTATACTATTCAAAATTGTGATAAGGGAAGTAACTCATCCACATATTTTTAGAAGAACATGTAAGTAATAGTGGTTTATTACAGAACATGAATGTGGTCAAAACAAGTGGTGGTTCTAGGGAATATGAAGGTGCAAAGTGAGAAATGTAATGAATTTTAGACAAATGAGTGTCTTAATTTGGCAACGTTTCTGATAAGGGTCCTTTACACAGATGTAAACCCCCCGCCCCCATAGAGCAGGTTAGGATGGCTACATGTCCTGCGAAGAGATCCCAGGGAACCACTATAATTTGCATTTGACTGCTAACCTTTGGTTAGTTTTCATACTCCTTTTGCAGATTTGCACGCCTAAATTCGAGTTTGGGACTTCAAAATTTTACTGTAAATTACACTGGTGTTTGAAATTGGAAAATTAGATGTCCTGAGAAGCCATTCTTTGCATTAACTAAAAAGATTTTCAGGGACACAATCTGGCAAATAAGACCTTTCCCAAATTACATCTAAAACATTTTTAAGGGAGAGGGGGGAACTGTCCCATCACTGCATTCCCTCCACCCCTCACCCAACCCCAACACCACCACCACGTCCCCCACCCCACCAGATACTGACTTGGTCAACCTGCTATAAAAGGATATCTCTATATAAAGGATACCTCCATATAAAGGATACATTCATATAAAGTACACTCCATATAAAGTACATGTCCATGTAAGAGGTTCTAGGAAGTGTGGAGCTCTCCTAAAAGTACATTATTTGAATAGACTAGAATCTATTGTCAACATCAGAGGAAGCTTATAACCTAGGAATCGGAGGAAGCCTACAAGCTAGGGATCGGAGGAAGCCTACAAGCTAGGGATCGGAGGAACCTTACAACCTAGGGATTGGAGGAAGCCTCCAAGCTAGGGATCGGAGGAAGCCTACAAGCTTGGAATTGGAGGAAGCCTACAAGCTAGGGATCAGAGGAAGCCTACAAGCTAGGGAATAGAGGAAGCCTACAAGCTAGGGATCAGAGGTCTACAAGCTAGGGATCAGAGGAAGCTTACAACCTAGGAATCGGAGGAAGCCCATAAGCTAGGCATCAGAGTAATACAAGCTAGGGATCGGAGTAAGCCTACAAGCTAGGGATCGGAGTAAGCCTACAAGCTAAGGATCTGAGAAGCCTACAATCTAGGGATTGGAGTAAGCCTACAAGCTAGGAATCAGAGGAAGCCTACAACCTAGGAATCAGAGGAAGCCTACATGCTATGGACCAGAAGAAGCCTAAAGCTAGGGACCAGAGGAAGCCTACAAGCTAGGGATCGGAGGAAGCCTACAAGCTAAGGAATGGAGGAAGCCTACAAGCTAGGGATCTGAGGAAGCCTACAAGCTAGGGATCAGAGGAAGGCTATAAGCTATGGATCAGAGGAAGCCTACAAGCTAGGGATCAGAGGAAGCCTACAAGCTAGAGAATGGAGGAAGCCTACAAGCTAGGGATCAGAGGAAGTCTATAAGTTATGGATCAGAGGAAGCCTACAAGCTAGGGATCTGAGGAAGTCTACAAGCTAGGGATCAGAGGAAGGCTATAAGTTATGGATCAGAGGAAGCCTACAAGCTAGGGATCAGAGGAAGCCTACAAGCTAGAGAATGGAGGAAGCCTACAAGCTAGGGATCAGAGGAAGTCTACAAGCTAGGGATCAGAGGAAGCTTAGGAATCAGAGGAAACCCATAAGCTAGGCATCACGGTAATACAAGCTAGGGATCAGAGTAAGCCTACAAGCTAGGGATCGGAGTAAGCCTACAAGCTAAGGATCTGAGAAGCCTACAATCTAGGGATTGGAGTAAGCCTACAAGCTAGGAATCAGAGGAAGCCTACAACCTAGGAATCAGAGGAAGCCTACATGCTATGGACCAGAAGAAGCCTAAAGCTAGGGACCAGAGGAAGCCTACAAGCTAGGGATCGGAGGAAGCCTACAAGCTAAGGAATGGAGGAAGCCTACAAGCTAGGGATCTGAGGAAGCCTACAAGCTAGGGATCAGAGGAAGGCTATAAGCTATGGATCAGAGGAAGCCTACAAGCTAGGGATCAGAGGAAGCCTACAAGCTAGAGAGGGATCAGAGGAAGCTTAGGAATCAGAGGAAACCCATAAGCTAGGCATCACGGTAATACAAGCTAGGGATCAGAGTAAGCCTACAAGCTAGGGATTGGAGTAAACCTACAAGCTAGGGATCTGAGAAGCCTACAAGCTAGGAATTGGAGGAAGCCTACAAGTTAGGAATCTGGGGAAGCCTACAAGCTAGGGATTGGAGGAAGCTTACAACATAGGGATCGTAGGAAGACTACAAGCTAGGGATTGAAGGAAGCCTACAAGCTAGGGTTCTTCGGTCAATAATCGCAAATTCATCAGACATAATTTGTACACTTGACAGACTTTTCGAGCTTCATAATGGAGTTATAATATGTCATTATGATTATAATGTCATCTAACTAGTAACATAATTGATTCTGACGTCAAATACTTGATTGACATATCGGTTCACTCTATTTGTTAAAATTGTCCAAGAATAACTTTTAAATGATTTACTGTTGCTAAAATATCAGATGAGCGCCAAGTGACTTGACCCATCATTTCCGAATTTTCAAAGTGGTTAATGAGAAGATATGTTTTAAAGCAAAAGTTGATGGATGGACAGATGCTGAGGGATGGATGGTCACCATGCCATAAGGTCACTTGGCACTTTGATTTTCTGTGACTAATAAAAGAAAACTGTCCTTTATATGTAAGTGTCCTTTCTTATTTCACCCTTTAACAGTTAAATTTTGTCAGCAAAAGCAAAATATTTGCTTATTAAAATTTCCACAGGCATTCCGTAAGACCACTGCAGAGGCTGGCCTTGGACGACTTCATCATGAAAGGGTTAATGGTCAAATTTGCTCAAGATCAAAATATTTTCTTATTGAATATCTATATCCCGGCCAAGAGAAAATTATTTTTGTAAATTTACCATTGGAAGGCATAGCTCAGTTATCATAAATAGTCTTCTATTGGCCTGCAAATGGACATTCACTAAGCAAAATTTTTAATTTTCCTGACCCAAGAAATTTACGCATATTTTAGAGGTAATATATATATATATATATATATATAACAGTTGCTATTTATTATAAAATGCCCTAAACAAGGGTTACCTGCCCCTGATTCACCACTGACGACGCAGCACTGATTTGTTCTGGTGGCTCGTAGTTGAGTATAAGCCCGATTTGCAACTGCAAAGACATGTGGCGGTAATCGGATCGGGCCTGGTGTCTTGGAATATCTCTCAATGTACTGAAAGATACAGAAAAATAATTAGAACGTACAGTCGATGGTACAGCATCGCAAATCCCCACACTTTCAACAACTTTGATGTTCTGAACTGCCTCTCACGACACCCCCTTACCACCCTGGGGAGCTCCCAATGCTTTCCCCAACTTTAATGTTCTGCACCCCCTCTCACAACACCTCCTCACCACCCCAGGGGCAAAGCATCATGCAAACACCACCTCGCAATCTGCAATCTGTCAAAAGGTCAAATAGATTGCAATGTAGCTCCTCCGTAACCATTGGACTGAATTCAACTAAATTTGGTATGTGAGTTACCCATATGATTCCAGAATGCAAGATGACATTTACATTCCGCTCCATCCCAAGTGGGGTCAAAAGTTTAAAGCATTCGAATGTGGTGATTTGTGATGACCCGGCATCGATCATACAATCTAGTGTCAGTCTGTTGTTGAGGCTGTCTGTCATGCCAGGTTAGAACACTTCAGATTCCTCTCAATGCTTCTTTACCATGTTTCATTCATTCTCCATAAGGGCGTCCATCCGAGACCTAAGGTGGGAAGTGGTGTGTGGCATTCAGCAAACATGGGCAAACGACCAGCAGAGCCTTGCGCTATTATTAATGACGCAAAAGTTGAGACTGCCGACATCACACTAAACTCTTCCATGGACCTTTCAAGTTTATCCATTCATCATATGATGTCACAATCAACTATGTGCTATGTAGGATGATATCATAGAATGAATGACGTAGTTAAGTTCATCACGAATGCTTAATTGATGACGGACTATGCTTTGTTGTACGAACTGTATGTCTTCACTAGTTAATAAACATTCTGTTGAATAATTTGAAACTAATTTGACTGTGTGCTGTTGCTGCCCTAGGCAGCAACAGCACCCAGTCAAATTAGTTTCAAAATATTCAACAACAGCACCCAGTCAAATTAGTTTCAAAATATTCAACAACAGCACTTAGTCAAATTAGTTTCAAAATATTCAACAAGTTACCTGTATAGTTTCTTGGAAATAGATAATCAGATAGTGCAGGGATTTATCAATCACAACACGGGCGAAATGTGGGTGGAGCTTAGCTAGAGATGGGCGGGGCATATCTAAAGCTGGATTCCTCCATTCGGATGATGTCCCGCACAGTTTGCCCTGATATGTATGGTAAATGATGTCTTCCAGCTTTAAGCATCATACAAAATGCTGAGGGGATACCCTTCAACACTCAATCCAGTCAAAAACAGCCTCCGCTGTGGTCTTCAGAAATCTCCATATGCAGACCAAAAGAGAAAATATTTGTTTTTAATTTACCACTGAAATGACTGGCGTGATAATAGTGACAGTCAATTATGAGGTAAAGCTTCAAAAAAAGTTTTCACTATGTCATCAAATAGACACATTCTAAGAAGGAAATTGCAATTTTCTTGAACAAATTCTATAATTATTGATTCTGATTGGCCTTTCCACGAACCATAAAGGTATCATTTAAAAGCAAATGTCATTTAACTAGAATACACTCAAGGGAGATGCTGACTCACACCTTCAACCTCTGTCTTGACAATGCCCTGTTACCTAAACAGTTGATCCATTGACCTCAAACTCAATGATAAATTGGCGCGATATGAATGCGTGTGCTAAATCTGGTGATTCTTCCATTTCAGAGTTAAGGCCAAAATTGTGCATTCAGTATGCACTTCGCAACCCAGTGACATACATATTTGATGCTTTGTCCTGAAACTCATAGAACTTCTAGCCATCTATAATATGAATGGATGTACCAAATTTGGTGAACATACCAATTTACTTGAGTTCCTGTTTTTATGGGTAAAAATGTGTATTTCAGGATACACTTAGTGACCCTGTAACCTAGACATTGAACATGAAACAAAATTTTCCTTCTAGCCAACCATAATATGAATGTATGTTACTGATTTGTTCATTTTACATTCTTGTATTTCACAGTTATTGACGAAAATGTGCATTCTGGTATGCACTAGGATTTAAGTATGGTCTGGTATGCACTAGACCCTGTGACCTTGATTCTTGATTTTTTTTTACCCCAAACTAAATTTTTTTAGCTGCACACATAATATGAATGTATGTGCCAAATATAGTGATTCTACCTCATAGGATTCTTGAGATATGCCTCGGATAGACAGACAGACAGACAGCCAGACAGACACAGGCAGAGGTAGGCAGGCAGGCAGGCAGGCAGGCAGGCAGGCAGGCATGCACGCACGCACGCACGCACACACACACACACACACACACACACACACACACACACAGACAGGCGGCACTGACCACAATACTCACAACAACATCATGTACCAATAATGTTATCATTGCTTAAATCCTGAGCATAGCATTCTATGGATACTCTATCTATGATTATAATTTCTATTCCTTACCTCAGTTCCATAGATAGGTAATACTTTATAAGGATTCACAGACAACAGGATGTCACCAATGTACGTCTGAAACAGAGCGGCTACATTGTACATCATCAAGTAAATCATTATCATTGTTCTAGCTTTGTAACCCTTTAATTATCAAGACTGGCCAAGAAAATAGAGGGAGGGAGGGAGAGACGAGGGGGCAAGTGATTTAGGGAAGAGGGTAGGGGAGAGAGAGGAGAGAGGAGAGGGAGGGAGGAAGAGAGAAGCGGAGCGGAGGGAGGTAGGAGAGGGGGGAGAGGAGAGAGAAACTTTGGAGGCTTATTATTGGAATGACTGATTTGACTATCCAGCCAGAGATTTCAGTACCGTAATAAATATTAAAAAATTATTTTCTATCAGCCTAAATGGACATTCCTCAATATCATTGCAGAAATAAATGTTGCCCGGCTTGATCATTAAAGACTGTTAGTGGTTATATTAGATAAAATTAACTTCAGCAGTGGTCTTGAGAAATATCTAAATAGATGTGTGGGACAAGAGAATATTTTCAAACTGTAACCATCATAATGTCAGAACATGGCTCTCAGCTACTTACATGACTTAACACATTAGTGGTCACACTGGTCAGAAATGGTGTTACATCTGCAGTGGACTCGAGAGATGTTGTCCAGTTACATGTTAAATTCAGTGAAGACTATTTTTGACAATTTAATACTGGAATGGCTGGCTCGATATTCATTCTGCATTTCCTGAAAATCTTGACCATTACAGAATTAGCCATCCATTCCGAGATCCCCTATATCATGGGTATGCTATCGAAGGAGATGTCAAAAGCAACAGCCCCCAGTCAATTTACTTTTCAGAATATTCAACAGAAATGAATGGTTATTAAATTGTTAGCACGTCAAAGACATACAATTTACCATTATGATTGTGACATCAGCTAACCAATGATGTAATTGATTATGAGGTCATCCTACACACCACATTTTTTATTATGATATCATATAATTGAGTAAGAAACTGGATTCCTCTATTGCGCAAAACCAAAGTGTGAAACCCGCCATGGAGTGGATCAGTCTCGTGGTGTTTGACTAATTCAATATTCATTCCAATAAGGGTAGGTAAATACTATCTCCTTTAGCATTACATACATATGCAATTATCCCCCTTGATTCCAGCACTTAGGGAGAATGACCCATTCTATTAAAAAGAGGCCCAAGGGTTTGTGACACTCATCTGGCCCATTAGTGTTTGAAACATTTGCATTTAAATATACATGATTCGCTACATTAAACAAGATGGATAAAGAAATTTGACAGGAAAAATCTACCAAGCAAAATTCTGAATGGAAATTCTGGCGCCTCTGATCCTAGGATCATTTTAGCAATGTTTGGTTGCAATTGCTCAAAGTAGTAAGGAGAGAAGCAATTTGTAAAAAATAATGTAAGATTTTTAACCAAAAAATTTGATGCATCCAAATTCTGAATGCAAGTTCTAGAGCCTATGATCATAGCATCCTTTTGGCTATATTTGCTTGAAATCAGTTAAGTTGAAAAGCAGAAGTAATATGACAATTTCCATTAAATATGTTATAAAATCTAAGATTTTCAACCAAAATATCTATGAATCAAAATTCTGAATGGACGTTAGTGGAGGCCATCACTAAGATTTTCAGCCAAAAAATTTACGAATCAAAATTTTGTATGAAGCTTATAGAGTCCATCACCACAGGATCCTTTCAGGCAAATTTGGTTGAAATCGCTCAGAATGGTAAGGAAAAGACGCAATTTGACCATTTCTGGTAATTCTTTAAAAAAATCAAGAAATTCCCACCCAAAAAATTGATGAATCAAAATTCTGTCTTGCTGTCCTAGAGCCCATCACTTTCTGGCCAGGTGTGCTAATACTAATGTTAGTTCATCATGAACAGGTGTTAAAAATTAAACTCAGTATTAAACATTTCATGGTCAAGATTAAAGGTGCACATTCACACCAAAATGCTTGAAAATAAAATTGTTCAAATTATATACTTTAAGAGGCGTAACTCTTTAATGGTCAAGCCAGCCCAAACTGGCCGCCGCTATGGTCTTGTGGAATGCCCATTTACAGGCAAAGAGAATAACATTTTTGAAAATTTGCCACTGGAATGACTGGCTCGATAACCGAGCCAGTCATTCCAGTGGTAAATTTTCAAAAATTGTATTATCTTCGCCTGTAAATGGACATTCAATAAACAGATATTAAAATTTTCTTGACCAAATTTTACCATTAAAGGGTTAAATTGTGTGCCTAGATACAAAGAAATGAAATAAATCTCAGCATTTGATGATTTCATTACGTATAAATTAATATAATTTATTAAGTTGGCAAATTGAATTAGTGGCAACAGTCCCTAATTCAAATTCACAACTAAGTCTACAAAATTTATTTATATGGAATGAAATCATCATATGTTAAGATTTCTTTCGTTTCATTACATTGGGGTACACAATTTAAGCCTCTAAAAGTATATAATTTCAACAATTTTATTTTCAAGAATTTTGGTGTGACTATGCATCTTTAAAGTACATATCCATTTGCAGGACAAGAGGAGTTGAACATTTACCATTGGAATGAGTGGCTCGCCAGTCATCTCAGAGGTAAAATTTCAAAAATAGCCTTTTCTTGTCCTGCAAATGGAGATTCTTGAAGAACTGCTGCCGAGGTTGGTTTTATCTGGTTTGCTAAGTGACTGGTTAATTACAGTATCTACCTATAACTTACATATATGAGGTCACGTTTATATCTTGATTCTAAAGCATCCAATATTGTCCTGTCCGTTAACTCTGGTAGACTAGAAAGATCATCCAAGTTCATCTGTGCCATGGATCCACCTCCACCAGGTCCACCTCCAGGAGAATTAGGCGACGGCATGATGGATCCAAATTTGTGGATATTTCACAAGTTAAATCCAATAAGATACGTTCCACATTTGTATCGCGGAGAATAGTATTTTATCAATAGAATAAATACCTAACACTTACGTCCAATGAAACATGAGTTAAAACGAGTATCTCACTTAAGTATATAATTATATATCCACACGATAGTAGAAAGAATATGTCACAGTCATCAGAATAGACACATATTAGTGTAAATAAACAGCAAAATCCATGTGATTTGTGCAAATCATCCAAGGGCGTACTCTCCACCACACTTGCTGTATAATCACGTATCCCTGATTGAGCTTCGTGACTTCTTCATCCTGGGGAATCCAAAAAATCTGAGCACTATAGGAGTATTACACCATCTTGTGTTAGTCATATGTGTCAAGCACACAACACTTTAACTCTCAAATTTGTTCACAGAAAATGTCCATTTGCAGACCAAGAGAAAACTATTTTTCTCAAATTTACCACTAGAATAACTGGCTTGATAACCGAGCCAGTTATTCGAGTGGTAAATTTTCAATAACAATCTTCTCTTAATCGGCAAATGTACATTTCTCAGGACCACTGCAAAGGCCATTTTCGGCAAGTTTGGAAGTTAAAGAGTTAAGTCACAGGAAGGGGGGAAGTCATATTACACCTATTATACCAGTAGCAGGACAATGAACTCGAGGTGAGTTTGATGCAATAATACTCCTTAGTCGCGCATGATTGGAGTCATTCAAGTCCCTGAAAATAAAATGGATATGTGATTTTAGCCATTCGCTGAGTCTGCCTACACTTGCATTACACCTTCAACAATAACATTTATGCTTGATGTGTATTGACAGAAATATAACCACTTTAACGCCAAATTAATCAAAGATATCTATTTATTCACAAAATCTAAACATGGTACGTGTTGAATATTTTAAAAGCAATTTCCCTGAAAGTTCTGGTTGCCTAAACCAGCAACAAATTTCAGTCAAATTATTTTCAAAGTATAGAACAATAGAATGCAGTACGTTGTTTTAAATAACTGCTGTACGACTCCACCTTTTTGATTTATTTTCTTTCCTAATTATTTGTATTTTTCAGATTACATTTTCACATCAAGATCGTAGTTTGGAATTGTGAGTTTACTGGACCATTGGAATTATTATCTGAATAATGTGATCATACTTATTCAGACCTGTGGGGAAGTTTGAATTTGGAGGAATTTGAGAAAATATCACCATTACACACAATGGACCTTTCCATTTTTAGCTATGCCCCGCCCATCACTAGCTAACCTCCACCCACACCTCGCCGTGTTTGGATTGATCGATCTCCAAATGCCCTAGCTATCAATTTCCTGAAAGCTATATAGGGAAGCTGTTGAATATTTTGTAACTAATTTGACTGGGTCCTGTTGCTGCCTATGGCAGCAACAGCGCCCAGTCAAATCAGTTTCAAAATATTCAACAGAATATTTATTAAATAGTAAAAGCAAACAATTTGTACAACAGCCCATAGACCGTCTTCAAATATGCGTTCGTGACGTACTTATCGACATCATTCATGATGTCATTCATTATGATGTCATTGCACACATCACGCAGTTCATTATGACGTCATATGATGGGTGGGTACTCTGGAAAGGTGAATTGAGATAAAGCAATTGGCAATATTTCAACCATCTTCACTAGTAAAGTTAGTTCATTTTGCCTCTATGGATATAACTTTCCCCGAATGGATTCTGACTACGTATGATCATTGCTTTCACTCTATAATGAGAGATGGAAAGAAGGAAAATATAGAATTGTTCAGAAACAACATGCCTAGTGTAAATTGGAATCGGGTAACTCAGTCACAGTCATGTGAAGATGCCTCCAACACCATCTATACTATATGCTCTAAGATCTACGAATCTGCCTTTCCACTTAAAAACATTAAAAAATTTAAACAAAACCCAACTAAACCCTGGATAACAAGATGATTGATAGCTGCCTGTCATAAGAAAAACAAATTATATATGAATTTCATCAAATATCCAACAAAATATAATGATTCACAATTCAAAAAATATAGAAACAGGCGTAATCAAATAATTAGAAGAGCAAAAGTAAATTATTTTCATAATAAATTTGATGAACAAAAAAATAATATAAAAGAAACCTGGAAACTGATTAAATCATTACTGAACAACAGAAAAACTAATTCCGAAACATTGCGGTTTATTTACAATAATACAGTCATAAATGACAAAAAAGAAATAGCAGACAAATTCAATGAATACTTTACTAACATTGAACCCAGCTTATCAAAAAAAATTCAACCGAGCTTGAACATACATGTACAGGACTATCTAACAGGTAGCTACATGTGTATCAACACTCCATTTTCTTAAATCCTACTGATAGCGAAGAAATTTACAAAATACTAATGCAAATTAACACAACTAAAAGTGCTGGCATTGATAATTTTAAATGGAAAATATTCAAACACTGTGTTGTAGAAATACTAACCCCTCTGGATCATATTTGTAATTTATCACTGACACAGTGTATATTTCCAACAAGACTAAAGGTTGCATGTGTTACACCTCTATACAAAGCCAAAGATGCATCTGACTTTACTAACTATAGGCCAGTCTCTGTACTTCCACTCTTCTTGAAACTCCTGGAAAAGCTGTATTTTAGTAGAATTACCAATTACCTAAACAAAAACTCCATCTTATATCCATCTCAGTATGGTTTCAGAGAAATTATTAACACTCTACTATGCTTGTCATTGTGGATTTGATTGAAAAACTATCTGTCTCCCTAGAGAATAATGAACATACTTTGGGTGTATTTTGGACCTTTCCAAAGCCTTCGATACAATTGACCATTCGATTCTATTACAAAAGCTTGCATACTATGGAATACGGTGCTTGAATTTGATACAGGGCTACCTGTCAAACAGACAACAATGTGTACAATTCAATGGAGTCATTTCAGAATATAAAGAGGTAATCTGTGGTGTACCCCAAGGTTCAGTCCTTGGCCCCCTGCTGTTTCTCTTGTATATGAATGATATACCCAAAGTCTGTAACCATCTCTCTTTAATCCTCTTTGCAGATGATACTAATGCTTTCTGCAGCCATAAGGATGTAGAAATTCTTTACAAACATGTTAATAATGAAATGGCAAAGTTAATAGATCGGTTTAAAGTTAACAAACTGTCCTTAAATGTAAGTAAAACCAACTATATATTATTTACAAAATCTAATAAATTAAAGGAAGCATCTCTCCAAAAACCTTACATTGACAACCAGATAATACATGAAGTCCAATATGCCAAGTTTCTAGGAGTCTATTTGGATAGGAATTTGACATGGGAGAAGCATATTGAAGTCGTATCATCCAAGGTAGCAAAGAGCATTGGCATGATACGCAGACTAAAACCCTATCTAACACCGAATATTATTAAAAATCTGTACTGCACAATGATACTTCCTGACATCACTTACTGTAATGCTATCAGGACTAACACATCTGAAGCCAAACTAAAAAAACTAAAATCACCACAAAAGCAATCTAGTAAATTATTTACACAAACAGCAGGTGGCCAGGATATCTTTAAAGTAGCAAAAATTCTAAAACTCGAGGACAAGGCTCCAATTATACACAATTTTAAGAGACTTCCACAATGGCAACTTACCCTGTTCTTTAACCAGTATTTTTATGGTCAATACACAAATACACTCTCACAACACTAGAACACGAAATAACCTGCACACAAGACACCACCAAACAAAAGCAGCACAAAAAACCCTCATATAAAGCAATACAATTATGGAATAACACAGATACAAAGACACACACAGACATTATTACTCTACAGTCATTTAAACAGAAGATCAAAAATATGATTATAAACACCTACTAGGCCCTAAAAATTTTATTTTAAAAACAACAAAAAACCAACAACAACAACAAAAAAACCCAAAAATACCTGAAAACACACAAAAAAATCCCACACCACCATGGCATTATCATACTTGCACCAGTCACCCAAACAAATAATAATAATAATAATAATAATAATAATAATTAGCAAGATAAGCACACCTATGTACTTGTAAATATGTTGACTATCTGTCCCATGTCCCATGTCTCTTGTTTGTCTTTTAGGACTAAGTTAAACCTTTATGTCATATATTTTATAGTATCAGTACTTCATGTATAATATATATATATATAATATATATATATATATATATATATATATATATATATATATATATATATATATATATATATATATATATATATATATATATATATATATATATATATATTGTTCTATCGAGGGGTCCACCGTCTATATAGGCTCTGCCTTTGGTAGACCACCTGTTGTGTAATTACAAAATGTACATTTTATATCAAAATAAATGAATTTGAACTTGAACTTGAACTTGAATGCCGCTAGATGTAGAGAATATGTTTGAATTAACCCTTACCACTCTGATGTCTATATTCAATCTTCTACTGTGTCAATGGCAAAGAAACTGGTGTAAATTATTCAACAATTTTGGTGGAAGATGTTGCTGTCTACGACAGCACTATCTCCCACCAAATTTGTTGAAAAATGAATGCCAGTTAATATTTAAATTTACTTTTAAAATTACAAATTTTGACATCAGTGTGGTAAGGGTTAATAGCAAATTATTTCATCCGATTGTTCGCTAGAGTTCTAAATTCTCATCTAAGAAATATCTCCATTTCCCTGAGTGGATATATAGGTATGAAACTTATCCCCCAACTCCACTTCCCCAATTCAGACTTCCACGATTCAGACCAAGTATAATAACTTTTCTCTATTATCTGGTAACCCATTTTCAAGATGTCCACCAGTGGCTCACAGCCATCCCTGATTTTGGATCATCGTTGATATCAAAATCTTTCTTCCACAGACCTAGTCCAATCAATGTATGAAACTGCAAAGCAATTCCCTAAATAGTAGTACAGGTATAATCCGGAAACAAATTCCAAATGCCAGCCATTTGGGATTTTAGATCATCGTCTATTTTGATCTATTTCTTCACCAGACCGTGCAATCAGCCTATGAAGTATCAAAGTGATCCAATAAAGGGTAGTGAAGCTATCATCCGGATACCACTCTGCCACCCATCTATCCGCCCACCATTGTGCCCGTCCGGACGTAATACTTATTGGAATTTTAATGGCCAGTTTTTAGCAGCATATAAACAAGAGACCCAAGGGCCTGTGGCACTCACTTGGACCATTAGCATTCCAGCCATTTGCATATAAATAGATGATCAATAATTTTCAGAAAATTCAAGATGGCCACCCAAAGAATTGACCAATCAAAATTCTGAATAGAGTTTCTAGACTCTACCATGATACGGTCACTCTAGACAAATTTAGTTGAAATATGTCAAGCAGCTAAGGAGGAGTAACATTTTGACCAATTCTGGTAAATTTTCCATAAAATATAAGATTTTCACCCAAAAGATTTATCAATTTAAATTCTGAATAGAGGTTCTAGAGCCTACCACCATAGAATCCGCATAGCCAAATTTGGTTGAAATATGTCAAGCAGCTATGAAGGAGTAGCATTTTGGCCATTTCTGCTACATTTTTCATAGAATCTAATATTTTCAGCACCAAATTTGACGAATCAAAATTCTGAATGGACGATCTAGAGACTATCCCCATAAAATTGTTTCAGCTAAATTTGTTTGAAAATGCTAAAGAGAACAAGCAATTTCCAGCACATTTTTCATAAAATCTAAGATTTTCACACAAAAAATTGAGGAATCAAAATTCTGAATGGAAGTTCTGGAGACTACAACCATAGGGCCGTTCCAGCCAAATTTGGTTGAAATCGGCAAAGTGGTTAATGAGGAGTAGTGTTTTAAAGCAAAGGTTGACAGACGGACACCACGGCATAAGCCAGGTGAGCTAAAAATACAGAGACAAAAACATATGGTAGCTATTTGATTTTATCTGATTTGTTTTTGTTTTCTTCAAACTGCGCATTAGTTCTGAATTGTAGGTCTAAGCTAGATTCACAATATTGAACAGTTTCTTCCAGTACACCAAAAAGAATCAGTATTGTGTGTACCTACGCACATCTGTGTATGTGTGTGTGTGCATGCGTGCGTGCGTGCGTGCGTGTGCGCATGTTTGCTCCGTTTGTATTGAAAGCTTTGAACCGTGGTCACATACTGGCTAAGTGGTCAATGGGCTTGATGTTTTATGAATAGAATGAATGACAAGGACCACTCAGTACATATTGTACATATGGTTAATAAAAAAACTCGGTAAAACACGATTTTCATTGATGATGACATACTTCATTAAAATCTAAATAAATACCACAAAACATCTACAGCTATATTTCGTTCCTGAATAAATGACCTAAAACTTTTAACCCTTGAAACTCCAATGGCTCAATTTCAAGACAACTATACAGGAAAGCCGTTGAATATTTTGAAAGTAATTCACCGGGAGTTGTTGGTGCATGTAGTAAAATTAGTTTAAAAATATTTAGCAGAATATTCATTATTTCACTAATAATTTGTTATTTCTGGTTTGTGAGTGTTAAAGTGTCAACAGACCGGCCTGAGAAAGTCACGTAGTATTGATTATGTGGGTCAGTGTTTACAAACTGATTAATGTGTTTATAACTACTATTGTACATTGTATTTGTATAAAAGGTTTGCTTGTACCGCAACCCAAATCGGCCAAAAACTGCTTCTGCAGTGGTCTTGGAAAATGTCCATTTGCAGACCAAGAGAAGACTATTTTTGAAAATTTATCACTGGAATGACTGGCTCGATAACCGAGCCAGTCATTCCAGTGACAAATTTTCAAAAATAGTCTTCTCTTGGTCTGCAAGTAGACATTTTCTGGGAGAAAAAAAAAATTTCTTGAATAAATTCATGGGTTATCGGCTTAATGCAGTGACTTTGTGTGTCTTCAGTGAGGGTATCTGAGTAAATGAAGGCTTTGTTAGTGTGTCTTCAGCGAGGGTATCTGAGTAAATGAAGGCTTTGTTAGTGTGTCTTCAGCGAGGGTATCTGAATAAATGAAGGCTTTGTTAGTGTGTCTTCAGCGAGGGTATCCGAGTAAATGAAGGCTTTGTTAGTGTGTCTTCAGTGAGGGTATCTGAGTAAATGAAGGCTTTGTTCGTGTGTCTTCAGTGAGGCTTTCTGAGTAAATGAAGGCTTTGTTAGTGTGTCTTCAGTGAGGGTATCTGAGTAAATGAAGGCTTTGTTAGTGTGTCTTCAATCAGGGTACCTGAGTAAGTGAAGGCTTTGTTAGTGTCCTCAGCGAGGGTATCTGAGTAAATGAAGGCTTTGTTAGTGTGTCTTCAGCGAGGGTATCTGAGTAAATGAAGGCTTTGTTAGTGTGTCTTCAGTGAGGGTATCTGAGTAAATAAGGCTTTGTTCGTGTGTCTTCAGTGAGGGTATCTGAGTAAATGAAGGCTTTGTTAGTGTGTCTTCAGCGAGGATATCTGAGTAAATGAAGGCTTTGTTAGTGTGTCTTCAGCGAGGGTATCTGGGTAAATGAAGGCTTTGTTAGTGTGTCTTCAGCGAGGGTATCTGGGTAAATGAAGGCTTTGTTAGTGTGTCTTCAGCGAGGATATCTGAGTAAATGAAGGCTTTGTTAGTGTGTCCTCAGCGAGGGTATCTGAGTAAATGAAGGCTTTGTTAGTGTGTCTTCAGCGAGGATATCTGAGTAAATGAAGGCTTTGTTAGTGTGTCTTCAGCGAGGGTATCTGGGTAAATGAAGGCTTTGTTAGTGTGTCTTCAGTGAGGGTATCTGAGTAAATGAAGGCTTTGTTAGTGTGTCTTCAGCGAGGATATCTGAGTAAATGAAGGCTTTGTTAGTGTCTTCAGCGAGGGTATCTGGGTAAATGAAGGCTTTGTTAGTGTGTCTTCAGCGAGGATATCTGAGTAAATGAAGGCTTTGTTAGTGTGTCTTCAGCGAGGGTATCTGGGTAAATGAAGGCTTTGTTAGTGTGTCTTCAGTGAGGGTATCTGAGTAAATGAAGGCTTTGTTAGTGTGTCTTCAGTGAGGATATCTGAGTAAATGAAGGCTTTGTTAGTGTGTCTTCAGCGAGGGTATCTGGGTAAATGAAGGCTTTGTTAGTGTGTCCTCAGCGAGGGTATCTGGGTAAATGAAGGCTTTGTTAGTGTGTCTTCAGCGAGGGTATCTGGGTAAATGAAGGCTTTGTTAGTGTGTCTTCAGCGAGGGTATCTGGGTAAATGAAGGCTTTGTTAGTGTGTCCTCAGCGAGGGTATCTGAGTAAATGAAGGCTTTGTTAGTGTGTCTTCAGCGAGGGTATCTGAGTAAATGAAGGCTTTGTTAGTGTGTCTTCAGCGAGGGTATCTGAGTAAATGAAGGCTTTGTTAGTGTGTCTTCAGCGAGGGTATCTGGGTAAATGAAGGCTTTGTTAGTGTGTCTTCAGCGAGGGTATCTGGGTAAATGAAGGCTTAGTTAGTGTGTCCTCAGCGAGGGTATCTGGGTAAATGAAGGCTTTGTTAGTGTGTCTTCAGCGAGGGTATCTGGGTAAATGAAGGCTTTGTTAGTGTGTCTTCAGCGAGGGTATCTGGGTAAATGAAGGCTTTGTTAGTGTGTCCTCAGCGAGGGTATCTGAGTAAATGAAGGCTTTGTTAGTGTGTCTTCAGCGAGGGTATCTGAGTAAATGAAGGCTTTGTTAGTGTGTCTTCGGCGAGGGTATCTGAGTAAATGAAGGCTTTGTTAGTGTGTCCTCAGCGAGGGTATCTGGGTAAATGAAGGCTTTGTTAGTGTGTCTTCAGCGAGGGTATCTGGGTGAATGAAGGCTTTGTTAGTGTGTCTTCAGCGAGGGTATCTGGGTAAATGAAGGCTTTGTTAGTGTGTCCTCAGCGAGGGTATCTGAGTAAATGAAGGCTTTGTTAGTGTGTCTTCAGCGAGGGTATCTGAGTAAATGAAGGCTTTGTTAGTGTGTCTTCAGCGAGGGTATCTGAGTAAATGAAGGCTTTGTTAGTGTGTCCTCAGCGAGGGTATCTGAGTAAATGAAGGCTTTGTTAGTGTGTCTTCAGCGAGGGTATCTGAGTAAATGAAGGCTTTGTTAGTGTGTCTTCAGCGAGGGTATCTGAGTAAATGAAGGCTTTGTTAGTGTGTCTTCAGCGAGGGTATCTGAGTAAATGAAGGCTTTGTTAGTGTGTCTTCAGCGAGGGTATCTGAGTAAATGAAGGCTTTGTTAGTGTGTCTTCAGCGAGGGTATCTGAGTAAATGAAGGCTTTGTTAGTGTGTCTTCAGCGAGGGTATCTGAGTAAATGAAGGCTTTGTTAGTGTGTCTTCAGCGAGGGTATCTGAGTAAATGAAGGCTTTGTTAGTGTGTCTTCAGCGAGGGTATCTGAGTAAATGAAGGCTTTGTTAGTGTGTCTTCAGCGAGGGTATCTGAGTAAATGAAGGCTTTGTTAGCATACATGCTTACCACATAATTATTTAACCCTTTAATGGTCAAATTTGGTCTAGAAAAAATAAATATCTGCCTATTGAATGTTCATTTATAGCCTGGCCAAGAGAATACAATTTTCTATGAGAAAATAAAAATTTTCTTGAATAAATTTGAGGGTTAAAGTGTTAAGTTAACTTCTGGCTCAAACTGGTACTTTAGAGACATCTCTTGTTGTTATTACACACCACAAACATCTATACCGTTCAATCATTACTTGCTAAATCAATCCACCCACATTTAGTAGCAGAAAAACTTTTTAATCTTATCTTTTAACCCTTTAACCATCGATTTTTTTTTTTAAACTTCAATTTTTTTCATAGAAAATGTACATTTGCAGACCAAGAGAAGACTATTTTTGAAAATTTACCACTGGAATGACTGCCTCGGTTACCGGTTAATCCACTGGAATGACTGGCTCGGTTATTCGGTTACCAAATTCTAGTGATTAAATTTTCAAAAATAGTATTTTCTTGGTCTGCAATGAACATTTTCCGAGACCACTGCAGAAGCCGTTTTTGGCTGATATGAGTGTTAAAGGGTTAAGCCTCATAACGCAAGTCCCATAACCTTTCAATCCTATTCTAGGTTTCTAGAATGAATTAACTCCATTAATGTCAATCAATCAGAGACTGGCACCAGTCTAGATAGCTTTGTGACTGGCCTGGGTCCCTGCGCATGCACACAAGCTTACACTTGCAAACTGCAAGGTGAATAATCACTTTCTATTTTCATTCAAATCTTAAAAATAATTCTCAAATCATTCCTACGTCTGATGGCTGAGGCTGGGTTGTAGTGATTGAACGGTAAGCCTTGTGTGGTTAATAAACCTACAGCCCAACCCCTTGGGGGGGGGGGGGGCTGCAGTCATTATCTGCTACTATCAAACAATAATACGGCTGCGCTTCTGTCATGTCTGTTGGACTTCTTCCTAATATAATCATGATCATCACATCAGAGCAGTTTCCAGAAACAACTTTTACTGTCTCTCTGCTGAATTTCTGCAGACTACATTTTCCATGGGGGGGGGGTTAACTCCAGACATGCTAAATATTTTGAAAACAATTCTACTGAAAATCATTGGTGGCTAAGCCGTTAACAACTTTCAGTCAAATTGTTTTCAAAATATTGAGCGAGTCAAGAGTTCTTACTCATTGAAATTATCGTTTGGTGGCTTGTAAGATGAATGCCAAACAAATCAACCAATCAGCTTCATTTTGAACTGACTGATCGGTCTGATTTGAAAATGTTAAATGCGTATTCAGCAGGCATAGAAATCTATATATCACATCAATCAGGTTCACAGTTCTCTTGAACAAAGTGGATTCAGGTTCCCCCTTAGGTGAAGATTCTTGACTTTCAAATCAATTAGACAACCAGCTCCAGAAATGTTTAAATGTGCTCATAAAATTAGCACAACGCTTAAGATGACATAAATCCCAAGAAAACTGACCAATCGATTTAGTCTCAACAACCTTGGATTTTCATTACCAATATTACTGACGAATTTCGTTGAAATTGTCCAAGAGCTTTTTTAAAAGTCTTTTAAAGAAAAAGTTGATGGATGACGGATGCGTGATGAACAGACGATGAACTGTCACCATAATATTGATTAGCCCACCAATGGTCATTCTGGCCAGGTGAGCTAAAGACCAACATGCCTTTGATGAACTTACCTGTACTTAACCCATTACTGGTCAAGCCGGCCAAGACTGACCTCTGCTGTTGTCTTGAGGAATGTCCATTTATAAGCCAAGAGGTTATTTTTGAAAATTTACCACTGGAAGGACTGAGCAGTCCTTCCAGTAATAAATCTTCAAAAATAGTCCTCTCTTGGCCTACAAATGGGCATCCCTTTTAACACCCAAATCAGCCAGAAACGGTGTCTGCAGTGGTCTTGAGAAATGTCCATTTGCAGACCAAAAGACGACTATTTAAAAAAATTTACCACTGGAATGATGACTCAATAACACCGCCAGTCATTCCTGTGGTAATTTAAACACCTAGTCTGCAAATGGACATTTTATATGAGAAAAATGTAAAAAAATTTTTAACAAATTCGCGGTATAGTGTTATTTTTATAATTTATATTTTTATATTTTTATATTTTGATATCTTCTTGATCAAATTTGACAATTAAAGGGTTAAACACACTGACAGTACATTCACTACATGTGTAACAGATGCCATTTTATGTCAATTTGATGCATCCAATAACCTAAAAAAATTCAATGTTTTACAAATGACATATCACAAGGCTATGATCTATAAATAGACACTAATTATAAGAATTGAAGGGCGTATTTTTGTATACGGCTTTCACAGCCATTGCTGTGATCGATCAATATAAAGTTAACACTGTTACACACACGGCAGGCAAAAATGGATTCAGCAGTTGTCTGGAGAAATCATCATTTGCAGACCAAAAGAAAAGTATTTTTTTAAATTTACTACTACAGTGACGTAAGCTCAATAATGCTCTGAGCCAGTCATTCCACTTCATTCCCATAGAAAATGTTCATTTAACCCTTACCACTCTGACATCAGAATTTTAAATTTTCGAATTAAAGGTAAAAGATGAACTGGTATTTATTTTTCAACGAATTTGCTGGAAGATGGTGCTGTAACATCTTCTTCCAGCAAAACTGTTGTAAAAGATACAGTAGTTTCTTTGCTATTGACACTGCAAAAGAGAGTTAAAAGGTAAAAACTAATCTACATTTCTTCACACGGCACATGTTGCTAATTCTTGTTGATGCAGAGTTATCTTTCATGATAGGCTACACGCTTGCACACATTCATAAACCTCTTGACATTTAACCCAAAATTTTTACAAGAAAATTTTTATTTTCTCATAGAAAATATCCATTAGCAGACATTAGAAGACTATTTTTGAAAATTTATCACTGGAATGACTGGCTCGGTTATGGAGCCAGTCATTCCAGTGATAAATTTTCAAAAATACTCTTCTCTTGGTCTGCAAATGGACATTTCTTAAGACCATTGCAGAAGCCGTTTTTAGCCGATATTGAGTGTTAAAGGGTTAATAAACGAAAGCGAGATTAAGAAAAATTATTGAAAGAACAGTAAAACAGACTGGATTGTTATTGGCAAATTTTGGTATCTAGATACTCGCAGGAGTGCTCAGACAGGCAATGTGTAAATCATGTGTTAAGAAATGCAAGCATTTTTATATGTGTCCTGAGTTAATGATGGGGACAAGTTATTTCAGTAGCCTGATGTAAACACATGATATTCAATTTGAATAAAAGTTCGGTAAAATTTTGAATCATTTACATAGTTTGGCATAATTTTACACTTCTTTCAATTTCATAACTCTGACTGCTGAATTTTTTCGGACTACATTTTCTGGGTTTAAATTTGGGATATGCTGTATAATCTGAAGCGTTAAACCAACAACGACTCTCCGTCAAATTGTCTTCAAAATATTCAGCAGGTTCTTTCCAGTTTTAGCTATTCCCCGCCCATCTCTAGCTAAGCTCCACCCACACCTCACTCATGTTGGGATCGATCGATCTCTGAACTTCCTGACTACCAATTTCCAGAAAACAGTACAGGTAAGTTGTTGAATACTTTGAAACTAATTTAACTGGGCGCTGTTGCTGCCATTGCCATGGCAGCAACAGCGCCAATTAGTTTCAAAATATTCGACATCATCTTTATTAAATAGTAAAGACATACAATTCATACAACCTGACAGACTATTAAGCACTTAAGACTGACTAAATCGAGTCATTCATGATATAATGATTATGACGTCAGCCTACACGTCATGTAGTTGATTATGACATCATATGATGGATGGATAAACTGGAAAGATGCATTATTGAGTGGTTGCTTTTAGCAGTCAGACACTTAAACCAAAACTCCACAAAATGTGTGACATTTACAGATAGCCACATACCAGCTTGAAATTCTAAGAAGCCGCCATTATTCGTGAGTCTCACTCCGATTACGTGAGATTTCAGAGGGATGCATTTACTAGCTGCAGAACACACATTTTCCGGGATATCTCTTTGATGACATGTGGCTATAATTTAAAAAATGATGTTGCTGAAAGATGTTGCTGTTACTGACAGCAACAGCTTTCAGCAAAACCATTGTCAAAATAAATACCAGTCTTCCTAAATTGCGGAGTGATGCAAAATCTGAATTTTTGTAAACACCAATGTAAATATCAACGGTCCCGATACCTTTCTCTCATATTGCCAACATAAATGACGCCATAAAAATTTCATAAATTTTGAAACTGTTAATTTTCACAGATATTTATTTAACATACCATATGACCGGAGGCGATATTATAATATGATTAGCTAACATCAAAGAATTAATCAATATTTAATGAAAAAAATAAGAATGCAGAAAGCTATCAGAAGACTACTATTATAACTTTTAGATCCTGTTTGCAGCACCAATGGTTAGAATTTTATATTAATTTATTTTAAACTGATCCCACAAATGGTAGCAGAACTATTACCTGGCCACATATAGGTTTTGGATCATAGTTGTTTTTCATTGGGTTCTTTTCTCAGACAATTAGTTCAATGAACCAATGACATTTCAAAATGATTCAACAAATGTGTGTACGTGCATACACGCATGTGTGCGTGCATATGTGAGTGGTGTGTGTGGGCGGGTGGATGGATGGGGGTGGGTGAGTGAGTTTCGGTCAGTGGGTGGGCGAGTGAGTGTCAGCGAGTGTGTGTGCATGGTTGGGTTAGTGTGTGGGCGGCCAGCGGGCGAGCAAGTGATGCCGGCGGGCGAGCAAGTGATGCCGGCTGATGGGCAAGTGAACGGGTGAGACACATAGACGTAACATAGATTGGGGGGGGGGGGGGGGTGTACACATGAGACACATAGATGTAACTAATATACTGTATACATACATACCTAGTAAGAATTCTTGAGATAAGAACTTCCTACAATAATCATTTCTGTGGATCCTTATTATGCTCCTATGTGTAACCTGAATACTAGCCTAAGATGCAGAACAATGACAGAAATTAACAGAATGCCCCCTGAACAACACCGTCATCTTAAATGATGGACATGCTCAATGGATCTAGAATGCACAACTGAGAGCCTTGCAATGTCCCCCAATAAGGAACTACACCAGTATTTATTTCTGGTAAATAGAATTTATCTGCTCGAACAACTAAACTCACAGTCAGTCAGTCATGAATTTTAACAGCAAGCAGCTACACTTCATCAGGAATTTAAAAAGTATTTCGCAGCCTGAATTAACCCCAGACAGTGTTCTATTTGACTGTAGGATCATCTGAAAGCTGCTGTACCTAATCTGTTAACAATTTGATTGAAAGTCATTGCTGCTCTGAACAGCTAGGTCGTTCAGTTAAATTGACATTTAGATAATAAGAAGGATATTATTTAAAGTTCACCGTAGACATAATAATTTACAAAATATAAAATGAAATGTGTAAATAGGACTGCATCTGGAATTTGTCAAGACAATGTTCCGGCTGTAAATATGCCAGGAAAGGATATATCCTAATGCATTCATTGGATTTGATCAAAGAAACAACAGCATGTGCATGCATTTAGTGTGCATGCATTTGTGCATTTGCATATGCACGTGTGAGTGCATACCTGCATGCACGCGCCTGCATGTATATATGTGCATAGTGCACAAATATCTCCAATGCAACAAACCTAACTGTCTTGTGCCGTTCAGACTCAGAGTCAGTCATTCCGTTGATAAATTCACAAAACAGTAATCTTCACTTGGTTTGCAAATGGACATTCAATAATTAAATGTGTAATTTTAGTGACATAAATCTTACAATTAACCCTTTAACGCTTATATCAGCCAAAAACGGCTTCTGCAGTGGTCTTTAGAAATGTCGATTTGCAGACCAAGAGAAGATTATTTTTGAAAATTTACCACTGGAATGACTGGCTTAATAACCGAGCCAGGCATACCAGTGGTAAAGAGTTCAAAAATCCTCTTCTTTTGGTCTGCAAATCGACATTTTCTATCAGAAAATTGGAATTTTCTTGAAAAAATTCAAGAGTTACAGGCTTTACCTTCTCATACAGTCTTCCCAAAGCATTCGAAACCCAGTTACTTGCATTTATTTGAGCATTTTGATGGGTGCCAAGACGTATGGACAGACGCATAGGTAACAAGAGAAAAAGACAAATTGTCTGACACAAAAAATAATAGCATGGTCAATCTTGCCATGAAGTCTCATCAACTTATTCCAAGTAGACAAGGAATTATCCAACAAATAGCAAAAATTTACATGGATGCGCACGACTGACACAATGAATAATGGACCTTTCCATTTTTAGCTATGCCCCGCCCATCACTAGCTAAGCTCCACCCACACCTCGCCGTGTTTGGATTGATCGATCCCTGAATGCCCTAGCTATCAATTTCCTGAAAACTATACAGGGAAGCTGTTGAATATTTTGTAACTAATTTGACTGGGCGCTGTTGCTGCCTATGGCAGCAACAGCGCCTAGTCAAATTAGTTTCAAAATATTCAACAGAATATTTATTAAATAGTAAAAGCAAACAATTTGTACAACAATGCATAGACCGTCTTCAAATATGCGTTCGTGACGTACTTATAGATGTCATCCATTATGATGTTATTCTACACACCGCGTAGATGATTATGACGTCATATGATGGGTACATACTCTGGAAAGGTGAATTACTTTCTCCCAAGCTCAATTACCAAACTACCCGTTAAGTATCTCATCATATGCCAAGTAAATTTAGGCTAAGATAGTGAGCCAAAAATAACTAGAATGCACAGACAATGAATAGCATGTCATTGTAAATGCCCGTCTTCAACACATTTGTCATTCTGCTCCCCAAATTTACATGTTCATATTAATGTATATATGTAATATAAAATGTGTGAGTGAGTGAGTCATGAGTGAGTGAGTCATGAGTGTGTGAGTTAGTGAAGGAGTGACTGACTGACTGAGTCAGTGTGTGCGTATGTATATAAGTGCATTTATGAGTGTGTTTGTATGTGTGTGTTTGCTGCTTATTTAACTGTATATAGTTTATTGTGTTTGGGAGGGCCTCAGGAAGATCAGTTTACTGATGATATACCCTCGATAAATAAATATTATTATTATTATTATTATTATTATTATTATTATCCCCACAATCCCACTCCCTCACCCCGGGAGCAGAGCGTGTTATAAATATTGTCTCGCAATGAGCCATGATATGTGTAAGTATTGGTAACATACAAAATTTGGTTGAATTCCACCAACTTTGACTTTCTGCGCACAATCTCCAACTGCCCCCCCCCCACACCCTCACCCCTCCATCTTGGTTGCGGAGACTAATAAAAATGTTGTCTTGCAATCCGTAAACATATGGGTAATACATATAACAAATTTGATTGAATTCTATCAAAAGGTTTCAGAGAAGATAGCTGGACAGACAGATAGATGGACAGACTGACAGATGGACTGAGGTGATTGCGCAATATCCCTTTTGTTTTTTCAAAAGGTGTGGGGATGACGATGTGAATCAGTAAAATTTATAGCTGCTCCTAAAAATGTGTATTTACAAAAACAAATATATTGTATAGAAATTGACATCACTCATAATCACCCTTCATTTTATGCAGGTGTTATGTTTTATGACAAGAGTGCCGCCACACAGGTGAGATAAAGGTTAATGCATGACAAGACCATCAGAGTATAATGCATACATACACCAAGTTTTGTTCTCTTATAGTAAGAACTCCTGAAATTACTGCCTGTACAAAAGCTTTCTGTATTGTTCAGTGAAGCATGAAAAATAGGTAAAACATAGGTCATGCTGACCTGCTTTTCATACACTACACATTTGCTCCCTAAGATGCATCCATAAACATATGACAAAGTCTTGAAACTAATAAATTGGCCCGGATAAACTTGTAGGGGATTAGTGGATGGAGGGACAAATGGATGGATGAATGGATGGACAGATGCATGGAAAAAGTGGTGACTATACGCCCCCACAAAATATTCCGGTGAGCATAAAAATAGACAGGGGCCTGCACAAATCATGCATTCCGGTGATTACGAAAGATAAAATTTTACCTACTCAGATAGATACAGGACACAACTTGTATCACTAAGTTGAAGCATCGTCTCCTTTGCACAATGAAGGAATCAATTTTTAGCAATGCCCTGCCCATCCCTAGTTAAGCTCCACCCACGCTTCACCCGTGTTGGGATCGATCAATCCCTGCACTCACTGAATCTCAATTTTGACAAAACTATACAGGTAAACTGTTGAATATTTTGAAACTAATTTGACTGGGTGCTGTTGCTGGCTATGGCAGCAACACCGTCCAGTCCACTTAGTTTCAAAATAGTCAACAAATATGAGACAGACAATTCGCATAAAAACGTTTATATTAGTCCATCATCAATTATGCGTTCGTGATGAACTTAGCTAAGTCATTCATGACATAATTGATTATGACATCATCCTTCATGTCACGTTGTTGATTATGATGTCATAGGATTGATAGATAAACTGGGTTCATCCATTGGTTTGACATAAAATCTGTACAGATGCACGCACACATAGTGAGGAACACAGCCTTAGGACAGACGGACAGATGGATGGATGGATGGATGGACCTGAAGAATATCGATCAGCATCTTCTTAGCAAAGTTCTGCACAGGCATACGTACATACACACATGGATGGAAGCAACAAGGAGAAGATTGTATGAGCTTAAAGATTCCGAATGTTCCACAACCTGTATAGCGATTCTAAAATTTCCGCTTGGGCGTGCCCTTATAAAATGCATCAGAGGGATGAATTGAATCCAGGAGTAGCAAAGAGTCCACAGAAACAAAAATAAGGACTTGTACATGAGCAACAAAGTGAGAAAGAATAATAAATATATTGTAATCTCATGCATAGTTTCAACTATTTATTGCTACGTGAGAACTTTAAGTAGCAACAACTTTCCGTAATATCGTTTTCAAAATAACTAACACATATCTTAATCAAAAACTTTATTTCAGTACAATTCAGACTGCAGCGGGTGTATAGAATATCTCATAGGTAAATAAACACGCTGGAATTTATGTGTCTGCGATCATGACCTTCTTACTGTTCAAAGGACTTGCATACCAAGGCACACCTCACAGCTCAGCTATGGTCACATAATATACAAATATTGGACTATTTTGAAAACGCTCATATCAGCCAAAAATGGCTTCTGCAGTGGCCTTGAGAAATGTCATTTGCAGACCAAGAGAAGACTATTTTTTTTAATTTACCATTGGAATGACTGGCTAAATCACTGAGCCAATCATTTCAGTCATAAATTTTCAAAAATAGTCTTCTCTTAGTATTAGTATGCAAATGGTCATTTTCTATGAGAAAATAGAAATTTTTTGAATAAATTTGATGGTTAAACGGTTAAAATATCGAAAAATGCTAACACTTTAACCATTTGTCGAGAAAAAAATGAAAAATTCTTTATGTTGTAAGAAATATTGCTGGAAATTTTGAAACTAATTTGATTGGGAACTCAGTTGCCTAACAGGTTCCCGTCAAATCAGTTAAAAATATTCAATAACTCTCCTGTATATATGGTGCTGTCATGAAATTGAGACGCTGCAATTTCAAGAGTTAAGTTTTAAAATCACGGTTATCCCTTTATATGACAAATCTCTGAAAAACTTAAATTCCTTACGATATATAGCATATTCTGTTAAATAGTTTGAAATTAATATGCCTGGAAAGCGGTCGAGTCATATTAATTTCAAAATATTCAAATTTTCTCGCTTGTTTGTCCTGAGTTAGAGATACAGGGAATTTATCATTGATATGGTTAATTTTAGACATAACTGTCAATTTAATAGGAAAATCTGCATATAATATATTATGTTCATTTACAGAATATTCCTAACCAGCTGTCACACCTTTTTATATTCAAGGAATATAATTAATATTTAGAGAATAATTTTATTACATTAATAATCAACAGCATTCAGTTAAATTGTTTTCAAAATAGTTTTAATATAGAATTATGAATATTATGTGCATCTTCCAATATGTAGCAATGCAGGATTCTAGTTTCTCAGTCAATCATATGATGCTATAATCAAATACGTGACATGTAGGATGATGTCATAATCAAGCACGTCATGAATGTTTAATTGATGACGGACTCAGCGTTATTGTATGAATTGTAAGTCTTAATACTATTTAATAATCATTCTGTTGAATAGCATCCAGTCAAATTAGTTTCAAAATATTCAACAGCTCTTCTTGAACTTGAGATTCGATTGATCCCAACACAGGCAAATCGTGGGTGGAGCTTAGCTATAGAGATGGGTGGGGCATAGCTAAAACTGGATTAATTCATTGATAGTTAAAGGGTTACTATAAACCAATTGTTAACCATTTAAGGGTCAGGTCTGCCAAAAGTGGTAAATTTTCAAAAATAGTCTTCTTTTCATCAGGAAATGGACATTTTCTATGAAAATATTGAAATTTTCCTGCTCAAATTTGACAATTAACGCGTTAAATATGTCATTAGGAAATTAGATTTTATAATGTTCATGTAACACGATTATCCTTTACACTTCATACACGTGGTAATCTTATAAATTAAAAGCAGAATAGAGGATACTCATTAGAAATGTTTTAATGTTTTAATTTAGTCAAGATTATATCACATAATGTATGCGCAACTTACTTATTACCAAATGACATTTTACCTGTTTAATGGTCAAGCCGGCCTAAATGACTTTAGATTTGCTAACGAGAAATATCATTTTGCAGGTGAAGAAAAAAATGATTTTTGACAAATTTACAACTCGAATGACTGGCTCAGTAATACCGAGCCAGTCATTACAGTGGTGAATTTCCAAAAATAATTTTCTCTTGGGCTGCAAATGGATAATTATTGATCAAACTTTTTCGCTTTCTTGACCAATATTGGACATTTTTAGGACATCACTTTAATACTGGTAGGCTTGTTCCCTTAATGACACCCTTGGGCTTGCATGTGGATATATCCTGATAAAAGCATGAAAGACACTAGTTTTTCAGCAATGTTTTGTATTCAATCATTCATCATTCCCTAAGAGAATGCTATTTGATGCTTCTGTTTACGCGCTGGAGTTGCTTATCCAATGCTTTCACATATCCGTACTATAAACGGATTCAAATGACAACAACGTCAATATTAATCACACTTGCATCAACTGTGCCTCAATGCACATGAGATGCCATTCATATCATCTAACCTTTTAATGGTCAAGATTTTAAAAGAAAAGTATAATTTTTGCAGGCCAAGAGAAGACTACTACAAATGGACATTCCTTAAGGCCTCTACAGAGACTGTTTTGGCCAACTTGACAATAAAAAGGGTAATGGTCAAATTTGGTCCAAAAGTTTTTAATATCTGTCTACTGAATGTCCATTCACAGGCCAAGAGAATACAATTTTAGAAAATTTATCACTGGAATGACTGGCTCGGTTATCGAGCCGGTCAATCCTGTGGTAAATTTTCACAATTTGTACTCCCGTGGCCTGTAAATGGACATTCCACAGGACCATAACAGAGGCTGGTTTTGGCCGACATGACCATTAGAGGGTTAAATCTCTTAGCCAGACTCCAGATTTCGTCCAAGAGGTTATTTTTTAAATTTTACAGTTGAAATGAATGGCTCGGTTACTGAACCAGTCATTTCCCTGGAAGATTTAAAAAAATTTCCTTTTCTTGACCTGCAAATGAATATTCATTAGGCCCACATACTGCTTGTTAAGTCTTTCCAAGGTGTTGACCATTAAAGGGTCATGTTGACAGAAAATATACCACTAGCATGAATGGCTCAATAACTGAGTCAGTCATTCCAGTGATAAGTTTTCGAAAATATTCTTCTCTTGACCTCCAAATGGGAATTTTCTATGAGAACATTTAGGGTTTTCTAGAACAAATTTGAGGATGATAGGGTTAATCAAGTAAAACAACATGAGACTTACCAGATTATTCTCTATGAGATAAGCGTCAGAAACAGAGATACAGTATAAGTACCACCATTACTTGTAGCACCTGGTATTGAACCTTTAGACAAGTCACTTCAGCTTTAATCATTTGCACCATGTCAGCTTTAACTGTATTAGAATTGCAACCTAGAATTCACTAAAACTTTCACTCCAATAAACACACGATCTATGCAAGCACCATATCGAAAAAATCAACTCGATATCTTTTACAAAAAAACTTGTTGGTGTTCAAAAACAACACTTGATCAAATTATTTTCAAAGGATCGAGCTAATCCCAAAGGCAAAATTTTAAAACATGGTTTTTGTGTGTTCTGTTAAGAATCAAATATCAAACAATTAAATGTGGGTAGTAGAAAATGCAGTTGTCTCAAAATTCATAACTACCTGTAATAAAATTCCACAACACCAGCTGATAGGAGTATTAATCTGTCATAGTCAGGTGATCAATTTTAACTCTCTGATTGTCGAATTTCTGCACACTATATTTTCCATTGAGCTTAACTCAGGATATGCTGAATATTTTGACAACATTTTTACTGAAAGTAGTCAGAGGCTCAACCTTCAGCAGGTTCAGAGCTATCATTGTCCACTGAAAGTATTGTCCTGAGGGTTGTAGCGGTCAGACGGCTAAACTGTAATCCTGTATATTACAGACAATATTTAAATAACATGCTCAGGCTAACATTCTTTCAAATATTTTGAAAACCAATTTGACTGATGGCAGCTCCAACTTTCAGTCAAATTGGTTTCAAAATACTCACGAGGTTTCATATTTTCTCACCAATATTTATTTATAACATTAATTTCAAGTTCTCAAGGTCTGCGTTCAAAGGGTTATATGCGAACTTTAATCTGCATTTTTAGAAAGGTGTGTAATCACGACAACAGCATGATAAATGATCAAACACGTCATCAGTCCAACCAGGAACTTAGGGTGTCCTAGAAAATTCTGCACATGTATTAAACAAATTGTTTGCTTAAAGGAAAAGTGGGTATTGCGATGCTGTCTGTCTGTTCGTTTGTCCATCTGTCTGGAGCTGTGTGTTAAAAACTACTGATGCGGTTTGGCTCAAACTTTAACACAATGAAGGAGCTTGACGTACATGAGGGTTTTCAGACTTTTGGCCATGATCTGGATAAAAGAGCCAGGATCCGGATCTGATCAAATTATGGATCTGTGAATATCTTGGAAACTACCGATCTGATTTGGCCCAAACTTTGATACAGGAAATGGTGTGACCATACATTAGGATTCTACAACTTTGGGAGAGATCTGAAATAAATGGCCCGAGGGAAATAGTGCTCACGTAGCTGATGAGGAACAGTAAAAATGTTTAGATTAATTAATGCACAACAAGCATCATTGGTCCATCAGGCAACCATAACTGTTGCCATAGACCAATTGGGACAATGGTCCTTATCTTAATCACCAATGAGGCAATCAGACACTATTAACCAATGGATCAAACACCATCAGTCAATGCGACAAGCACCATTAGTCAATGGGACAAGCATAACTGATGCCACTGACCAATGGAACCATGGTCCTTGGTTTTATTATGCAATGAGTGAAGTATCATTGACACGACTTACCAAATGGGACAAGTAGCAGTAAATGTCAAAGAGGAAAGCATACCTAATGTCAATCACTCGTGGTAAATTTGCAAAAATAGTCTTCCCTTGGCCTACAGTCATGGACATTCAATAAGCAAATATTTACATTTTATTGAGCAATTTTGAAGGTAATGTTTAACCTGTTATCCCTCAAATTTGTTTAATATCCATTTGCAGACCAAGGGAAGACGATTTTTGAAAATTTATGGCTGGAAATTTTTTTAAATTGTCTTCTCTTGGTCTCAAATGGACATTTCTCAAGACCACTGCAGAAGCTGTTTTTGGCTGATATGAGTGTTAAAGCATTAAGAAAAAGAGGCCCGATTTTTTAAAATTTATGGCTGGAATGCCTGGCTTGGTTATCGAACCAGTCAATCCAGCGGCAAATTTGTTTAAATCTTCTTCTCTTGGTCTGCAAATTGCAGGAAATGTCAATTTCCCTTTCTCCGAGATCTAACAATACTCACCATTCTGTTACTTCTGATATACAGCTGGCCTTGACAGCGGCTCTAGGATTATAGACTTAGAAAGCTTTACCGACTCCTGGGAACCGGGTACTCGGCTCCCAACTGCCGAGTACCCGTTTACCATAGAGCTCATATTGTTTGCATAGCCACCAAACAAGAGAAAACTATGGCTTGCCTCCGTGGGGCTGGGAGGCTGGGTCCGTAACAGAATGGTGAGTATTGTTAGATCTCGGAGAAAGGGAAATTGACATTTCCTGCATTCTCCTTCGATCAATACTCACCATTCTGTTACTTCTGATATACACCAGATTTGATCAGTAACCTGGTGGGAAGGGGCAAGCCATACATGCTAATTTTGCCCCTTGGAGAAAGATTTTAGACTTCAAACTTGACTAACGGAGACCTAAAAGGACCGTCAAGTTCACGGAACCGAATCACATTCGCGTCACAGCCCCCCCCCACTTTTTCCTCCTAAGAAAAGGGAGAGAACTAACGAACATGTATCTCGCCTGAAAACACCAATATGCCAAGAGGGTTAACTACTCCCTGCATATTGCCTGTATTAGCCTGGGAATGAGCATGAATATATAAGATGAATGAACATGATACATATACATAATACAAAAAACTCTCACTTATTGAATTACCTTATGATAACAGGACTTCAGACGTACCGCCTCCAACCATTCACCGGTTCGGCCATCAGTGACACAATCTGGTTGACATCCTCTCGCCTGACCATGCCTGCTTTAGGTTCTTTTCTTACCGAAGTGAAAAAAGGGGAAAAGTAGTGTGGTCACTAACTATCGTTTCAAAACAGCTAAAGCGAGTGGATTGGCTGAGTCTGACACATCCCTCATATAGTAATCCGTAAATGAGGACTCACAGTGCCATTGTGCAACGGCCATGATGTCCTCTAACGGAACACCATTGTAAAGGGCGGTCGAGGCGGCTATTCCTCTAACATCGTGTGCCCTTACGCCCTGCACCTGATGCCCAGTCGCCATCTCGTGAGTAGTCTGAATGCATTCGACAACCCAATGAGAGATAGTATCCATGGATGCGGCGCCATAAGGCTTTTTATGGCAGATCCACAGATGTCTATCGTTCGACCGTAACGAGTCAGTCCGTTTCTTGTGCTTAGTCAAAGCACGGACCGGGCACCAGACACTGGCATCACGGTCAAACATAGTTAACTTCGGTATAATGATCGGTTTGCCGGGATATCTCAAAGATTGGTTCTTTGACATAAACTCTGCTCTTGGCAGAAGACGCAGACCTTCTCCAGAAACAATAAATCGGTTCCTCTCTGCCGAAAGCGCATGGATCTCACTGCGCCTTCTAGCTGAGGAAGCTGCCAATAGAAAGACCGCCTTTAGAGTCAAATGCTTTAGACTAGCCGAACGCAACGGTTCGAAAGGGTGCTTGGCCAGTACATTAAGCACTAAAGATAGACTCCAGGCTGGAATGACTACCGGTTGTCTCGGGCGGAGATTGCTCATTCCCTTCAACATCACATTTAACTGGGCCACCTCTGGACTATCCCTGTTGGCTAGACAAGGGATAACTGATGCCAAAGCTGACTTGTATCCAGCAACTGTGACGGGAGCTAGTCCTGCAAAGAACAGCTCACAGAGAAAGTCTGCTATTTGCTGAATAGTGGATTGAAAGGTATCAATACCCTTTTCTTCACACCAGTCTGCAAATCTGTTAACCTTGTTGTTATATGACTTGAAGGTTGACCTCCTTCTCGCAGCCGCGATGAAATCAGCAGCCTGTCGAGAAAAGACTTCCGACGTGGAACGTTGTTTGACAACATCCACGCAGTCAATTTGAACATTTCGGGACGCTCGTGTAGGAAGCGTCCCTTGGCCTTGGAGATTATGTTCGGAATCTCGGGCAACTGCACCGGATTTTCCACCAGCAGATCTAGAAGATCCGTGAACCACGCCCTGCTCGGCCAATACGGCGCTATTAGCAGGACCAGACACGGCTCCTCCCTGACCTTCACCAATACCTTCGGTAGAAGAATGGTGGGTGGGTACGCGTAAGCGTGCATCCCTCTCCAGCTTATCGCCAGAGCGTCTGTATCGACGGCATTTGGATCTGGAATCGGCGAGACATATGTCATGATTTGAGCATTTTCCTTTGTGGCGAACAAGTCCACGTTGGGTTTGCCCCAATGCTCGAAGATCCGTCGCAGAACCGGAGGGTTGAGGGACCATTCTGTTGGCAAGATTCTCTGTCTGCGAGACAAAGCATCCGCCAGAATGTTCAATCGGCCAGGAATATGAGCTGCTTTCAAAACAACCGAGTAATTCCTGCACCATTGAATCAAGTGCCACACCCTGATGCACAGAGTGGGCGACCTGGTCCCGCCGTGGCGATTTATATATGATACTACTGTCGAATTGTCCGACCGTATCAATATCACCTTGCCCCTGATCATTGGAAGGAACTCTTCCAACGCCAGTTCCACTGCCATCATTTCCAACAGATTGATATGCAGCTGACTCTCCGGGAGAGTCCATGTGCCCGAGACCTGGTGTTCTCCCAGGCAGGCACCCCACCCCTCCAGCGATGCATCCGTGTAGACGGACAGCTAGGGGTGGGGTAGGTGCAGCGAAAACCCCTAATAGGAGATTCTGACGCTGTTTCCACCATAGAAGATGCGATATTATCGGCTCCAAAACTGGCACCAGTTTTGACAGGGGTTCTGTTCTCTGTTTCCACAGAGACATCAGATACAACTGGATAGGCCTTCGCATTAGAGCAGCGTACGGGATAACCTGCTCCATGGAGACCATCATGCCCCGCATCTGAAGGAACCGCCTCGCCTGAATGTGGTTTCCCACTCAAAAACTCCTGAGGATGGCTAACAGAGACACCACTCTGGGCTCTGACGGGTAAACCCTGCCCTCCTCGAGGTCGAATCGCATCCCCAAATAAACGAAATGTTGAGTGGGCGTCAACTCAGATTTCTCCTCGTTGACTATCCAGCCTAGATCTGAAAGTAACTTCAGAGTCAGAGCAGTATCCACATTCAACCTGGCTGCCGAGTCTGCCTTGAGCAGCCAGTCATCTATGTAGGTGTGTAGCGCCACATTCTCTTTTCTGAGAAACGCTGTCACCGCAAGGACCACTCTTGTGAAAACCCTCGGAGCTGTCGACAGGCCAAACGGGAGAACTGTAAACTCCCATACATGATTCTGAAATGCAAATCTCAGAAACCTGTGCCAACTCCGATTCATCGGAATGTGGAAATATGCATCTTTCAGATCGATCGATACACACCACATTCCTTTCCTCAATCCCGCCATTACCAACCTCGGCATTTCCATCTGGAACCGAGGCGTATGGATAAACCAATTTAATGGCCTGAGATTGAGTATGGGTCTCCATCCCCCTGTGCTCTTGGGGACAAGGAACATGTTTGAATAGAAGCCTGGAGTGTTCCGGTTTGCTGGTTTTATTGCTCCCTTCAGAAGCAAACCCGACACTTCCTTTTGAACGGCTTCTAACTTGTCTGGCTCCCTTGGTACGGGTGTCCAGACAGGTGCCAAAGACAGATTTTGTGGTGGAAAGTCCCACCACTCCGGCATGTAACCCTGGGATAACCATCCCAGGACCAGACTGTCTGACGTCAGACCTCGCCAGGCCTCGACGAAACGCATGAGCCTTCCACCCACCATAGACGCCTCGACATCTAACGGGGTTGTCCGGCTCGCAGTCCGCCCCCCCCCCCCTCTTTCTTAACGAGAGAGAGAGTGAGAACCATTTCGTTCTAGGCACGACGGGTATAACTGGCACCGCTGTTCCTGTCGCACAGGCGCGGTCCAGGCGGATATGAAGGGTACGCTTCTGCCCCTTCTGTCCGCCCTTTGAGGCCTTACCCATACCCTTCCCCTTCCCGCCCCTAGGGCGGTCAGGAGCAACATTGGGGAGGGTAGGCGCCTCTACAACCTTCCTGGGCTTCTTTGCCGGCGGCGGCTCCAAGAACCCAGCTGAAGCAGAAGTCGCAACAGGCCTGGCTTTCCCCTTGCTCTTATGCTTCTTCTGCTTCTTTGAAGACTGTCCCGTTAGCGGTTTCGCCACAGCCCCTAGTGCGTGCGCTTGCCGCACTAGCTCTAGCTGTAGGTTTACCGCTAACCGATTCTGCGCGATACTGGCGGTATCCTCTAAGATGGCCCGCGCTTGGCCACTGAAGATGCTAGGCCCTGTCAGGGGCGTCCCAAGAAGACGCTCACTGACTGCCGTAGCCGGACGCATATGGTCAATGACCATTTGCCTCCTGGACTTCGTCACTCACGCTTGCACCCTTGCCAATGCGTCCATTGACAGCACCAAGCCGTCATTAACACATGAAAGCGCCACAGGTGGCACAGGATGGCCTGCCCCCGCTTCAGCCCACACCGACTGAAGGAGACGATAAGAATGATTGACAGTGCTCATCGCTGCCCTCACACCCTCATCGCATAGGGACAGGACTTCTTCCTGGTGTACTTGGGACTTATCCACTAGTGCCGGACCGGGGCCACCCGACCCGGCACTCTGGACTCCCAGTACCCATCGGTCATCCTCCGTGACCGACGGGACTACACCATACCTGTCGTATTCATCCCCGCGGAATACGACATCTTGCCCGCACCTCCCTGGAGGCCGCAGGGAGCTGACCCTTGGTCATTAGTTGTTTGCTATAAATAGCATCCAACAAATCTATGAACCGTGGATCCAGTCCCACTGACTGGATCCGGGCCGCGGGCAAAATCCCCGTCCTAATCGACACAACCGACGGACGGGGCGCATCTTCATCGGCCGTGGCCGAAACCACAGACGGGTCAACCCTGGCTAGTCACGCCAGAGCATCTGACCAATCTACCTCCCATGAAGACACCCCCGCAAACACGTCACCCGTTGACGGGCTCACAGGTCTGCCAGCCACGGCCTCCCGGCAAGGAGCCACGGCTGACACGCCAGGCACTCCGCTACCACACGGTTCCGCCGCCACCCCATGAAACACTCCGGTCCATGGGGTAGGTCCGCACGGAAAACCGTACGGACCCGTAACAGTCGCGGAACCATCGCCGGACACGGGCGCCAACGGCACCCCACGTCCGGCTGCCAGACCAGGCGAGATAGGTGAGTACCACGCCTGGCCCGGCACACCCGTTCCCGTGACGGCTGCTGACAAACCAAGCCGCCCGGAACCGGTGCAAGGTAACGGATTGGCCTCAGCCGCAGGCGGAGCCGCTGACCTGGCTTGCGCCAAACCAGACAAATGGAGGCCGGTTCCGTCCAGGACGGAATCAACCTCCATATTCTCCACCTGCAGCTTCACGGGCCGCAGCAACCTCTCCTCCTCGGCCTCCTCGTCTTCAGACTCCGAAGAGCCGTCACTAGACGAGTCACCCGTGGAGCCGTCCTGGCGGACGGCTCCCACACCTGACGGACCGGCCACCGCTACTGGACCACCCGGAGGTGGCTGCAGAGACAGAACCCGTCTGGCCGAAGCCAGATGTGCCTGCCAGGGGGGCCGTACGAGACGGCCCCCTCGGTAACCAGTCCAGAATCCTGTCCGAGGACAGGATCCGTACCAGGCATGGGGAGAAACTGCCCCCCAACCTTTGGTAGCAGGGACGACACCAGCGTGGGCAGAACGCTATGCAGAAAACCCTGCATAGCCGGACCAAACCACGCCGGCGGTGCCATCTCCGCCACCTCCAGCTGGGGACGTGGAGCACCCCCACCGGCCGAACCGGGCGCTCCACGATTTCCTCTCGGACCGCCTGACCCCGCGTCAGACCCAGCCAAGTCCTTCTGGGCAAGGAACTTAACCATCATTTCGACGGACCACACTGCACAAACATTACACCTATGATCTATATTACACAGGGAACACCTAAAACAGACATGGTCCTTGAACATTACACGGACAAACTTATGGCAGTCGTCACATGATGGCGGGGCTGGCTTGGCCTATAAAATAAGCACAAACCTACAATAAACAAGCGGAACGAGACCCGGATGGAAGGCAGACAATTAATTTTCAAATAATTTTGACTCATAAATTAACCGTAACCTCCCCGCACCCCACCCCGCCACGTTACAACAACGATCGCATTGATTATGATGACAAGAACGCGGCGGGCACAAACACACCCATAATAGATCCTCCAGGATGTGTAACGGCTCCAGGAATCATATCGCATAGTATTCGGGGTATATTTACTAATCAATATAAATTATACTCCTAACGAAAGCAGCACGATATGTGAAGAAAACAACAAAATGTATTTAACAAACTGCTGTATCACACGGTAAAACCGCAGACCACGCATCTACTCAGGAATTTTGAAACCACCGATCATTGCAAACCGATCGTGATCGCACGTAAACTTGATCATTCTAAAGTTTCCGGTACCATTTTTAGTACGCAGCACCCAGAATAAGATGCGCGAATTAATGAAAAAATTTTCTTCACATAAACATCCGAGCGACCGGGTGTGACGTCACCCGCTCGGATTCTACAGAGAACGACGTCAGCCGATATTCGTGTTAGAAATACCGTAGCAAACACCTATTTTCATATCTGCCGATCACCTGTTGGGGGTTAAAGAAGGTGATCGTCTGGCATATATCGCTGTTAGCACACATCCCAGATTCTATGGGGTCAGAAATTGGAACATGCGACACAACGAAATTTAGAGACCTAAGTCTTTTAACTATGGATAATAAAGAACAATACAACCTGGTTATCTTGGGCGGTATTCTCCATAGTCCTTAGTTAATCCTTTCACGAACACACAAACTATCACAGATTAAAGACTTAGATTTTATTTAAAAACCACTAAAATCCTTAATGCAGAAAGCATGTATTGCTCTTGTTGCTATGCAAACAAGAATGAGCTCTATGGTAAACGGGTACTCGGCAGTTGGGAGCCGAGTACCCGGTTCCCAGGAGTCGGTAAAGCTTTCTAAGTCTATAATCCTAGAGCCGCTGTCAAGGCCAGCTGTATATCAGAAGTAACAGAATGGTGAGTATTGATCGAAGGAGGACATTTCTCAAGACCACTGCAGAAGCTGTTTTTGGCTGATATGATTGTTAAAACAAGGGGGCTGTATCACTCACCTGGACCATAGGCATTTCAAACAGAATGGTCATCAACAATAAGTAGAACTCATGAGTTTAGCAGACTTGTAACAAGAAAACAGAGGTCATGTTTCTTTATGTATCAACTTCTATTGAACAAACTTTAATGGCCCTTGGTCATCAATATCATAACTCCCAAATTTCGGCCCAATACATTCAGTGGCTCTGGAGACGAAGTTGCTTTCATGAAAACCAGGCCACCCGAGATGGCCGCCCAACCATTTGGAAAATCAAGTTCCCTTGAACAAACTTGGTTCAGCTCGTGCCCTAAATGATATTTTATGATTTTGAATCAATTGCTCAGTTTCGGCTAAGATTTTTAAAGACATTTCTAAAAATCGGCCAGATCCAAGATGGCCACCGGACAAATTGGCTGATTGCATTCATTTAAAAAAACTTGAATCTCTATGCCATAAGAATGCTTCCTGCCAAATGTAATTGAAATCGGCCTAGCAGTTATCGAGAAAACATTTTAAATTTCCCATTGCTTTAGCTTTGGAGCTTTTGATAGGAAAATGATCCAAGATGGCCACCAAACCATTTATCTGACAGTTTCAAAAATTGCAAATTTGATATCAGAATACCCAAAAGCACATATAAAACCAATTTCAGCCTCAAAATCCATCAAATAAAAAAAAACAATATGGCCAATAACACACTATGTTTTGATTGGCCCATGGCGGCCATGTTTTTTGATGGATCAACTTCCCTTGAACAAACTTTAATGCCCCTTACTCCCTAACCATATCTGCCAAATTTCGGCCTGATCCCTTCAGTGGTCCTGGAGAAGTTGTTTTCGCTAAAGCTAGGTCAATCAAGATGGCTGCCAAACCATGGGACCAATTAGGTTCCCTTGAACAAACTTTGTTCAGCTCTTGCCCTAGATCCTATTTCATGAGGTTTGCTTCAATTTGTGATCAGAATATCCAAAGACATATATCAAACCAATTTCAGCCTCAAAATCCATCAAATAAATAAATCCAATATGGTCACCAAACATGCTGTATTTTGATTGGCCCACTGCGGCCATGTTTTTTTAATGGATCAAATTCCCTTGAACAAACTTTAATGGCCCTTAGTCCCTAATCATATCTGCCAAATTTCGACCCGACCTGTTCAGCAGTTCTGGAGAAGTCGTTTTCGCTAAAACTAGATCAACAAAGATGACCGCCGAACCATTTGACCAATCAAGTTCCCTTGAACAAACTTGGTTCAGCTCTTGCCCTAGATCATATTTCATGAGGTTTGTATCAATTCCCCTGGCGGTTTCGGAGAAGATTTTTAGACATTTTCTAAAATGGGGCAAAATCCAAGATGGCTGCCGGCCAAATTGGCCGATCGACTTCGTTTGAACAAACTTAGATCCCTATGCCCTAAGGATGTTTCCTGCCAAATATAATTGAAATCGTCCCAGCAGTTGTTGAGAAGAAGTCGTTTTAAATGAAAAGTTGCAGGATGGATGACGGACACACGATGGACGGTCGCCATGACATAAGCTCACTTGGCCTTTCAGGCTAGGTGAGCTAAAAATCGGGCAAAATCCCAGATGGTCACCATCCAAATTGGCTGATCGTCTCGATCCTTTGACCAAACTTGAATCCCTATGCCGTAAGGACGCTTCCTGTCAAATATAATTAGAATCGTCCCATTGGTTCTTGAGAAGTCATTTAAAGAAATGGTTGATGGACGATGGATGGTCGGCCATCGGGCATAAGCTCACCTTGTCTTTCAGGCCAGGTGAGCTAAAAGTAGGTGTGCAAGTAGACAATTCTCAAGACCACTACAGAGACCAGGTTTACATGTCCGGCTTGGTGGTTATAACCCTTTCACCAATGAATTCCCTATATCCCATTTTCAACGCTATATAGAAAAGCTCAGTTAAATATTTTTAAATTATAAAAATGTATATCTTTGATTACTGTTAAATCAAGTGAAAATCTTTATTTGACATGAATTTAAACTGGGAAATTTGACAAATTTAAATGTTTAAATTCATGTTAAAATTAGCACATTAATAATGCACTGATGATACCCATGCCTCGCCCAAACAATTTATCTTTAACCCTTTCACTGATGAACTCCCCATATCACATTTTCAACACAACCATGCAGGAAAACTGTTGAATATTTTAAAGTTAATTTTACTGGAAGCCGGTGATGCCTTAGGCATCAACGGTTTCCAGTCAAATTATTTTTAAAATATTCAACAGAATAAGTTTTATATCGTAAAGAACATTATTAAGGGGTTTGTCCAGCTTGAGTGTTAAATGCCTAAGTAGAGCCGTCCATGCGATAATTAACAGTGTAATGTTTAAATTATTATAACAAACGCTATAAATAAATTAATATGCATAATTAAAATTAGATCAATTAAACAAAAGCTAGTTAATTATAGATTTTTAACTCAGATAAATTTATAAACATAATCGCTGTGTGATAATATGCGACTCTGTTAAATACATTTAACTGTTTAACACTCATATCAGGCAAAAATGGCTTCTGCAGGGGTCTTTGGAAATGTCCATTTGCAGACCAAGAGAAGACTGTTTTTGAAAATTTACCGCAGTCCTTCCACTGGTAAATTTTCAAAAATAGTCTTCTCTTGATCGGAAAATTAACATTTTCTATAAGAAAATTTAAATTTTCTTGAACACAGACCCTCGCCCTCCCGTTTTTGTCACATAGTAAAGTTTTCTATTTTGTCTGATCTTACAGATTTTTCAAGAGCACACCCAACAGTGGATGAATCCTAGTGTATGGTCACACCTTTTTTTGTTTTCAAATTTGAGACAAATCAAACCAGTCCTTGCCATTAGTTTCTGAGATATCAATAGATTAACAATTTGATCTGATCCAGATCTCGGTTCTTTTATTTGGATCATGGCCAAAGTCTGGAAATCTGCTTGCAGGGCAAGTTCCCTCGTTGTGTTAAAATCTTAGCCACGTCAAATTAGTACAAGTTTTTGAGATATAGCTCCAGACAGACGGACGGGCGGGCAGGCGGGCGGACGGACGGATGGACGGACGGACGGACGGACGGACGGACGGACGGACGGACGGACAGACAGACAGACAGACAGAGGCAGGCCAGGCCAGGCCAGGCCAGGCCAGCAGGCAGATACAGTCAGGCAGGCAGAGTCAGGCAAGCAGACAGACAGACAGACAGACAGACAGACAGACAGACAGACAGACAGACAGAGGCAGGCAGGCAGGCAGGCAGGCAGGCAGGCAGGCAGGCAGGCAGGCAGGCAGGCAGGCAGGCAGGCAGGCAGGCAGGCAGGCAGGCAGGCAGGCAGAGAGACACGCAGACAGATCCGATCATAATACCCTTTTCCCCATCCCCATAGAGGGCAATGGTAAATATAATCTAATTTAAGATTTGTTCCGCCATATAGTGTTATATAATTGTCAAGTGTCCAGTAAAATCATATCTAGGCATTTCAGTTGATAAGTGAGTGCTCAGCAATAGAAGACACAGCTAACACAAAACTGTCCCAGTATTTTAACCCTCAAATTTTTTCAAGAAAATTTATATTTTCTATGCGATCAAGAAAACACTACAAGAAAATTTACAACTGAAATGACTGGCACGGTAACTGAGCCAGTCATTCCAGTGGTAAATTTTCAAAAATAGTCTTCTCTCAACCTACAAATGGACTTTCAATAACGAAACATTTAGATTTTTGTGACCAAATTCAAAAATGGCCATTAAATGGTTGAACTTGATAGGTCACATGACATACAATGTAAGAAATAGCATGTTTAAATGTCAAATTTAGTCAAGAAAATTTTTTTTCATAGAAAAACAATCAATTTTCAGAACAAGATAAAAACAATTTTTTTAAATTTACCACTGGAATGACTGGCTCAGTTATCGAGACAGTAATTGCAGTGGTAAATTAAAACAAGAGCTCCACAAACAGCACATAATACCTCGTCATTATGACAAACTAATGAATGGCAGCTATCAGAAAATATTTATTTCTTCCTCAGACCCATCAGATCAGTAATCCTTATAACGTGTCAAAGCGATCCGCTAAACGGTCAAGGAGGTATCGTTCAGAAACCAATTTTCAAGATGGCTGGCGCTGACTGGTGGCCATATTGGATTTCGGATTATCGTAAATTTCAATAGGTTTCTTCACCAGACATATTCCAATGACCCTAGGAAGTGAACCGATAAATGGTAATGGAGATATCATCCAGAAACCAACTTTCGATATGGCGGCCGGTGGCTGGTGGCCATCTTGGATTTTGGATCATCGTCGATTTCGATAAGTTTCTTTCTCAGAGATAGTCCAACCACCCTATGAAGCTTCACTGTGATCTGATAAACGGTGTATGGCGTTATCATCTGTAAACCACTCTGCCGCCCTTACGCCCGCCCGCCTGGACAGATGGCGCCATTACATAGTACCGTGCCAAATATTTTGCCAGGGTATAAACAATTTTATACTTCTGGTCATGTAAATTCAAATTTCTCAAGATGACCACAGAGAATATTTATGGCTAATTTCACCAGAAGCTGTTGTTATTTGTTGCTCCAGTGAAATCAGGTTTAAGATACTGACCAGTTTATGATTAATTCTGAAATTAAACTTCAAATTTCTTCACAAAAAATTTCATGTTAATTTTCTCACAGAAAATGTCCCTGATCTGAAAACTATTTTTGAAAATTTACCACTAGAATGATTAGCTCAATTATTGAGCCAATCATTCCAGTAGTAAATTTTCGAGCACATATATACTCTCCTCTTGGCTTGCAAATGGACATTTCTCAAGACGACTGCAGAAGGCGTTGTTGACCAGCTTGAACATCAAAGGGTTATACTGTTTATAATGAGAATACTCTACTTATTGACGGCCCCTCAGGTGTCAATATAACATGAAACTAATATATCTTTAACTAGTCCAATTACACGTGATCACTCAAGCGTGACCAATGACACATTGCTAATTTCATATACATAATTAGATCATGTAGAAAAGTATTTAATTCAGTGACTCCGACCTCTTCTCTCAATCCCATTTTCCAACTTCCAGTCTCTCTCCCCACCGCACAATCTCACCCTTTCGCGCGCACAGATTTAGTTATGACCATACTTTCATACAATTTTACATTTTAAATACACAAACCTTAATTACAAAATAGAATAGAAATAAGAGCAATCAGGGACTGTAGACTCTGGCCCCAGGCTCTGTCCCCCACCCCCAAATCTTTTCTATATCGTAAAATGATTCAGATTTTTAATAATTTATCAAATTTTTTTGACTTTACAGATTTTTTAGAATCATGCTAAAAGTTGTGGACTCCTCTTGTAGGCTCACACTTTTTGCTTATTATGAGCATATATAGGAACGAATAGTTTTTTGAGATATCAATCGATCCTAAATATGATCCTATCCAGCTGAATTTTCTTATATGGATCACGGCCAAAGTCTGGAGATCCTTCTTCATTGCTCAGTTCTCCAGTTTTTAAAAAAAAATGAATCCCAAATTGGATCAGTAGTTTTTGAGATACTGTGGCTCCAGGCATACAAACAGGTAAACACAGACAGACAGACAAACAGACAGACAGAACTAAATGCAATACCTGTTTCCAGTATGAGGTATGGGAAATAAACAATACACATGTGATGTACAATACTTGCCGAGTTTAGACAGCTTTGAAATGTTCATAAGATGACTGACCCCCTGATCTGTTGTTGAATATTTTGGAACTAATTTGACTGGATGCTGTTGCTGCCATAGGCAGCAACAGCAGCCACTCAAATTAGTTCCAAAATATTCAATAGCTTAGCTGTATAATTTTCTGGAAATTTAGTCAGGGAGTTAAGGGATCAATCGATCCCACAACGAGCGAGGTGTGGGTGAAGATTAGTTAGTGATGGGCGGGGTATAAATAAAAATGGAAAGGTCTATTGCTCTAAAAATTATTAAAAATACCACCACAGTAATATCTTTCCCCATTGGGTACCATACCGCAGAAAATTTGCAAGGGGGGTAACTCTGCTGTTTGTTATCGAAACAGGCTCATTTTCATAATGGATAAATTAAATCTGTATAGGAGCATTTTTGCTAGGGTTGATCTAAATCTGTCCAGAAATAACAAAATTGGCAACAATAGCTGACGACGCATGGACAGGCCGCTAGACAGATGACCGAATGCTGGACGGGGAGTGATCGCTATACCTCTGCATGCTCACTGACAAGTCAGCTGAGCTAAAACACCTATATAAATACTGTAAAACTAAATATAGATTCCTTCATCAGTGACTATAGAAGTACTTACCAGACAGCACAGACAATTTGAAACACATATAACAGGTTTCTGAATACCACTCAAAAATTAAATTGTACGCTATTAAAGCAGTTTAATATTTTTCAAGTACACATTTTTAGTTAATATGCTTTTAACCTTCACGTAAACAAAGATATCTACCGTGGTTTGAAAACTTCATATGACAATGTGTCGTAACAAATTTTATCCGATTGTATATCCGATACAGCTCTCATGAGAAAAACCTGAAACTTGATGTAAACATTATTAACCCTTACCACTCTGGTGTCAGAATTTTAAATTTTGAAATTAAAATAAAAGATTAACTGGTCTACATTTTTCAGAGATTTTGGTGGAAGATGGTGTTGTCGAAGACAGCAACATCATCCACCAAAATTGTTGAAAAATATACACCTATCACTTTGATATAATGGCAAAGTAAAAGATAAAATATTGACATCAGCATGGCAAGGGTTATAGAACATTTCTTTATATCACTAAGGCATTCTGGGATAGGTAAATAGAGTATTTTCTCAGAGTATTTTGAGTGGATATGGTATTATGCATAAAATATATAAACATAACTACGTTATTACATTATTTAACCCATAGTCCTCAAATTAGTTTTTTTTAATTTTAATTTTCTCATAGAAGATGTCCATTTGCAGACCGAGAGAAGACTATTTTTTTTAAATTTACCACTGGCATATTTGGCTCAGTTATCGCGCCAGTCATTCCAGTGGTACATTTTCAAAAACTCATGTTCTCTTGGTCTGCAAATGGATTTTCCTCAACTGCAGAGGCAGGTTTTGATGGTCTTGAGTGCTAAAGGGTTAACTCTCTAGCATTCAACCTAATGGTCGGATATGTTATTGTGGCTAAAGCGGGGCACCTTGATAACATATCCAAACAACTGAGAGTATAACTTTATCACATGGTACAAATTCTACTCGATTACTCCCGCTTCAAGTGAGAGCAAAAGTGTGCGCATGCGCATGCGTAGATAGGTAAACCAACCACGTGATACTTCCGAACGGAGTACCTCGTTAACAAAACCGAATTCAACCCAAGCCAGCATAGATGGAAGAGTCCAGCTTCTCAGTCAAATAAATAAACTATGTGACATGCAGGCTGATGTCATAATCAATTTACGTCATGAACGATGCAGCTGAGTTCATCACGAGCGCAATAATTGATGATGGACTAAGCATTGTTGTATGAATTGTATGACTGGCTGATGCAAACAACAGCACCCAGTCAAATTAATTACAAAATATTCAACAGCTTACCTGTACAGTTTTCTGGAAATCAAGATTCAGGAAGTGCAGGGATCGGTCGATCCCAAAACAGGCATAGGTGGAGCTTGAGCTAGAGATGGGTGAGCATAGCTAAAACTGGATTCTTCAATTGGCTTCTGCAATGGTCTTGAAAAATATCCATATGTCAATGACCTTGGGGAGTATTCATGTGAACCTAATAGGCTAAATGTGAGAGGTCAGTATTCATGTGAACCTAATAGGCTAAATGTGAGAGGTCAGTATTCATGTGAATCTATAGGCTAAATGTGAGACGTCAGTATTCATGTGAATCTAATAGGCTAAATGTGAGAGGTCAGTATTCATGTGAATCTAATAGGCTAAATGTGAGAGGTCAGTATTCATGTGAATCTAATAGGCTAAATGTGAGAGGTCAGTATTCATGTGAATCTAATAGGCTAAATGTGAGAGGTCAGTATTCATGTGAACCTAATAGGCTAAATGTGAGAGGTCAGTATTCATGTGAACCTAATAAGCTAAATGTGAGAGGTCAGTATTCATGTGAATCTAATAGGCTAAATGTGAGAGGTCAGTATTCATGTGAACCTAATAGGCTAAATGTGAGAGGTCAGTATTCATGTGAACCTAATAAGCTAAATGTGAGAGGTCAGTATTCATGTGAACCTAATAGGCTAAATGTGAGAGGTCAGTATTCATGTGAACCTAATAAGCTAAATGTGAGAAGTCAGTATTCATGTGAATCTAATAGGCTAAATGTGAGAGGTCAGTGTTCATGTGAATCTAATAGGCTAAATGTGAGAGGTCAGTATTCATGTGAATCTAATAGGCTAAATGTGAGAGGTCAGTATTCATGTGAATCTAATAGGCTAAATGTGAGAGGTCAGTATTCATGTGAATCTATAGGCTAAATGTGAGAGGTCAGTATCAAGTGCAGCAGATTTCACGTTTCTTGCAACAGTAACCAGTTCACCAATAAATCCCGGAAAAAGTATATTATTTATGATATAAAACTTATAACTCTGTTGAATATTTTAAAATTAATTTGATTGGAAGCTGTTGCTGCCTAAGGCAGCACTGGCTTCCAGTCAAATTAATTCCAAAATATTAAACAGTTTTCCTGTATGGCTCAGCCGGCGCCTTGAAAATGTGATATGGGGAGTTCAACGGTGAAAGTGTTAAAGAAAAATTGTTTGGGCGAGGCATGGGTATCATCGGTGCATTATTAATATGCTAATTTTAACAAGAATTTAAACATTTAAATTTGTCAAATTTCCCAGTTTAAATTGGGATAGATTCATTTCAAATAAAAAACTCTCACTTGATTTAACAATAATCAAAAACATAAATTATAATTTTCTGGCCGAATTAACACTTTAACATATCCATGAATTTTTTAACAAAGTTTATTTGAAAATACACAAGAAAGCATTCTTTCTTTCAAAACACATTATTAACCCATTGACCATTAAAATCCCAGTGGCTCACAGGAAAGGACTTGGAATATTTTGAAACTAATTTGACTGGAACCTGTTGCTGTCATAGGCAGCAAACATCCCCAAGTAAAATTAGTTTCAAAATATGACACAGAATATCTGTTATATTATAAATAATTTATTGTTTCTGGGCTGTGGACATTAAAGGGTTAAAGCAGGTCTCTCTAGGTAAAACAAACCAGGTGGCGATAATATGTGTGAATGTCAATCAAATCAAATATTTATGTTTTTAACCTGCTAAGTCACTATTGCTGTAAATAAACTTGACACACAACTTACATGTATATATGTACTACACAATCTGTCAATCATGTAGGCTTTCAGTATTCAACTCACTTCACTAAATCTGGCATTATACTCAGACATCATAACCAACTGATGTCACTCGACCCAATGTTACTATCAGATGTCATATCAACTGAAATCACTGCATCTTATGTCACAGTAAGATGTCATAATCAACTGACATCACTGCATCCAATGTTACTGTCAGATGTCACAATCAACTGGCATCACTGCATCTTATGTCACAATAAGATGTCATAATCAACTGACATCTCTCTACCTGACATTGAAGTCAGATGTCACAACCAACTGACATCCCAGTCAGGTGTCTTAATCAAGCGCCGTCACAGTCAGATGCCATAATTAACTGACTTCAGTCAGATGTCATATATAATCGATGTCAGTCAGATGACATAATCAACCAACATCACAGTCAGGTGTCTTAATCAAGTGACGTCACAGTCAGAAAGCCATAATCAAATGACTTCACAGTCAGATGTCATATTCAAACGATGTCACAGTCAGATGCCATAATCAACTGACATCACAGCCAGATGTCATATTTAATCGATGTCATAGTCATATGCCATAATCAACTCACTTCATAGTCAGATGTCATATTTAATTGATGTCACAGTCAGATGCCATAATTAACTGATTACACAGTCAGATGTCATATTTAATCGATGTCACAGTCAGATGTTATAATCAACTGACTTCATAGTCAGATGTCATACTCAAACGATGTCACAGTCAGATGTTATAATCAACTGATGTCACAGTCAGATGTCTTATTCAAACGATGTCACAGTCAGATGTTATAATCAACTGACATCACAGTCAGATGCCATAACCAACTGAAGTCACTGTCAGATGTCATAATCAACTGATGTCAGTCAGATGCATAACCAACTGAAGTCACTGTCAGATGTCATAATCAACTGATGTCAGTCAGATGCATAATCAACTGTTGTCACTGTTAGATCTCATAATCAACTGATGCCACAGTTAGATGTCATATTCAACTTACATCACTGTCAGATACCATGATCAAATGACGTCACTGTCAAATGTCATAATCAACTGACGGCACAGTTAGATGTCATAATCAAAAGATGTTCCACATTCTGAGGGCGGGAGGAAAGGAGTGAGGAAATGAGGCATGCAGAGGTGGTGGTGGGGGTGGATATATCGTACGAGAATGAGATCACAAGTTAGAGACAGAAAGACAGAAGGTCCATAAATCATACAGACTATATTAAGCATAATTAAAGGTTGTTCAAATCACACGAGTGAAATTAGTTTCTCTTAACCCTTTAACCTTCTCATAGAAAATGTTAATTTGCTGGTCAAGAAGATTACTTTTCAAAATTGACCATGGGAACGACTGGCTCGGTTATCGAGCCAGTGATTCCTGTGGTAAATTTTCAAAAATAGTCTTCTTTTGGTCCGCAAATTAACATTTCTCAAAACCATTGCAGAAGCCTTTTTGGTCGGCTAAAGTGTTAACGGGTTCAATTAATAAAACTTAAACTAAAAACATATATATATTGTCAGGGTACCTATTTCCAACAGGGTTCTTTTTCTAACAATTGTCTCTTTTTGCATTCTCCGGTATTCATTGTCCTGGTGACATCGTTAACACATGTTTATTTCAATAGATACAACATGTTTATACAATGTTTGAAGATGTTATCAAAATGCAGCAGAAATAAGTATTTATTTTACCTATCATTTTATTAATGAAGTGTGAAAAACATGTGTTTTCATTATTACTTTCTTAACTCATTTAAGCCCTCATATATCAGACAAAAATGGCTTCTGCCCTGGTCTTGAGAAATGGCCATTTGTCGACCAAGAGAAGACTATTTTCGAAAATTTACCACTGGAATGACTTTCTCGATAATCGATAAGTGCTACACTTTCAAAAATAGTCTTCTCTTGGTCTGAAATTGACATTTTCTTAAGCCTTAGCACACTGATGTCAATAACCTATCTTTCATGGTGTCAATAGCAAAGAAACGGGTCTACATTTACGACAGCACCATCTCACACCAAATTTGTTGAAAAATGAACACCAGTTCATCTTTTAATTTAATTTGAAAATTTAAAGTTTTGACACCAAAGTGGTACGGCTTAAAGGTTTAAGGGTCCATAAACATGTTGATAACTGGTAAAGAAATAAAACAACGTGGTCCAGTTCTCATGTCAGATCACATCTGCCAGTTACTGTCAAACACAGCATGTTGATAACTGGTAAAGAAATAAAACAACCTGGTCCAGTTCTCATGTCAGATCACATCTGCCAGTTACTGTCAAACACAGCATGTTGATAACTGGTAAAGAAATAAAACAACCTGGTCCAGTTCTCATGTCAGATCACATCTGCCAGTTACTGTCAAACACAGCATGTTGATAACTGGTAAAGAAATAAAACAACCTGGTCCAGTTCTCATGTCAGATCACATCTACCAGTTACTGTCAAACACAGCATGTTGATAACTGGTAAAGAAATAAAACAACCTGGTCCAGTTCTCATGTCAGATCACATCTGCCAGTTACTGTCAAACACAGCATGTTGATAACTGGTAAAGAAATAAAACAACCTGGTCCAGTTCTCATGTCAGATCACATCTACCAGTTACTGTCAAACACAGCATGTTGATAACTGGTAAAGAAATAAAACAACGTGGTCCAGTTCTCATGTCAGATCACATCTGCCAGTTACTGTCAAACACAGCATGTTGATAACTGGTAAAGAAATAAAACAACCTGGTCCAGTTCTCATGTCAGATCACATCTGCCAGTTACTGTCAAACACAGCATGTTGATAACTGGTAAAGAAATAAAACAACCTGGTCCAGTTCTCATGTCAGATCACATCTACCAGTTACTGTCAAACACAGCATGTTGATAACTGGTAAAGAAATAAAACAACCTGGTCCAGTTCTCATGTCAGATCACATCTGCCAGTTACTGTCAAACACAGCATGTTGATAACTGGTAAAGAAATAAAACAACCTGGTCCAGTTCTCATGTCAGATCACATCTACCAGTTACTGTCAAACACAGCATGTTGATAACTGGTAAAGAAATAAAACAACCTGGTCCAGTTCTCATGTCAGATCACATCTGCCAGTTACTGTCAAACACAGCATGTTGATAACTGGTAAAGAAATAAAACAACCTGGTCCAGTTCTCATGTCAGATCACATCTACCAGTTACTGTCAAACACAGCATGTTGATAACTGGTAAAGAAATAAAACAACCTGGTCCAGTTCTCATGTCAGATCACATCTGCCAGTTACTGTCAAACACAGCATGTTGATAACTGGTAAAGAAATAAAACAACCTGGTCCAGTTCTCATGTCAGATCACATCTACCAGTTACTGTCAAACACAGCATGTTGATAACTGGTAAAGAAATAAAACAACCTGGTCCAGTTCTCATGTCAGATCACATCTGCCAGTTACTGTCAAACACAGCATGTTGATAACTGGTAAAGAAATAAAACAACCTGGTCCAGTTCTCATGTCAGATCACATCTGCCAGTTACTGTCAAACACAGCATGTTGATAACTGGTAAAGAAATAAAACAACCTGGTCCAGTTCTCATGTCAGATCACATCTGCCAGTTACTGTCAAACACAGCATGTTGATAACTGGTAAAGAAATGAAACAACCTGGTCCAGTTCTCATGTCAGATCACATCTGCCAGTTACTGTCAAACACAGCATGTTGATAACTGGTAAAGAAATGAAACAACCTGGTCCAGTTCTCATGTCAGATCACATCTGCCAGTTACTGTCAAACACAGCATGTTGATAACTGGTAGAGAAATGAAACAACGTGGTCCAGTTCTCATGTCAGAACACATCTGCCAGTTACTGTCAAACACAGCATGTTGATAACTGGTAAAGAAATGAAACAACGTGGTCCAGTTCTCATGTCAGATCACATCTGCCAGTTACTGTCAAACACAGCATGTTGATAACTGGTAAAGAAATGAAACAACGTGGTCCAGTTCTCATGTCAGATCACATCTGCCAGTTACTGTCAAACACAGCATGTTGATAACTGGTAAAGAAATGAAACAACGTGGTCCAGTTCTCATGTCAGATCACATCTGCCAGTTACTGTCAAACACAGCATGTTGATAACTGGTAAAGAAATGAAACAACGTGGTCCAGTTCTCATGTCAGATCACATCTGCCAGTTACTGTCAAACACAGCATGTTGATAACTGGTAAAGAAATAAAACAACGTGGTCCAGTTCTCATGTCAGATCACATCTGCCAGTTACTGTCAAACACAGCATGTTGATAACTGGTAAAGAAATGAAACAACGTGGTTCAGTTCTCATGTCAGATCACATCTGCCAGTTACTGTCAAACACAGCATGTTGATAACTGGTAAAGAAATAAAACAACCTGGTCCAGTTCTCATGTCAGATCACATCTGCCAGTTACTGTCAAACACAGCATGTTGATAACTGGTAAAGAAATGAAACAACGTGGTTCAGTTCTCATGTCAGATCACATCTGCCAGTTACTGTCAAACACAGCATGTTGATAACTGGTAAAGAAATGAAACAACGTGGTTCAGTTCTCATGTCAGATCACATCTGCCAGTTACTGTCAAACACAGCATGTTGATAACTGGTAAAGAAATGAAACAACGTGGTTCAGTTCTCATGTCAGATCACATCTGCCAGTTACTGTCAAACACAGCATGTTGATAACTGGTAAAGAAATAAAACAACCTGGTCCAGTTCTCATGTCAGATCACATCTGCCAGTTACTGTCAAACACAGCATGTTGATAACTGGTAAAGAAATGAAACAACGTGGTTCAGTTCTCATGTCAGATCACATCTGCCAGTTACTGTCAAACACAGCATGTTGATAACTGGTAAAGAAATGAAACAACGTGGTTCAGTTCTCATGTCAGATCACATCTGCCAGTTACTGTCAAACACAGCATGTTGATAACTGGTAAAGAAATGAAACAACGTGGTCCAGTTCTCATGTCAGATCACATCTGCCAGTTACTGTCAAACACAGCATGTTGATAACTGGTAAAGAAATGAAACAACGTGGTCCAGTTCTCATGTCAGATCACATCTGCCAGTTACTGTCAAACACAGCATGTTGATAACTGGTAAAGAAATGAAACAACGTGGTCCAGTTCTCATGTCAGATCACATCTGCCAGTTACTGTCAAACACAGCATGTTGATAACTGGTAAAGAAATGAAACAACGTGGTCCAGTTCTCATGTCAGATCACATCTGCCAGTTACTGTCAAACACAGCATGTTGATAACTGGTAAAGAAATAAAACAACGTGGTCCAGTTCTCATGTCAGATCACATCTGCCAGTTACTGTCAAACACAGCATGTTGATAACTGGTAAAGAAATAAAACAACCTGGTCCAGTTCTCATGTCAGATCACATCTGCCAGTTACTGTCAAACACAGCATGTTGATAACTGGTAAAGAAATAAAACAACCTGGTCCAGTTCTCATGTCAGATCACATCTGCCAGTTACTGTCAAACACAGCATGTTGATAACTGGTAAAGAAATGAAACAACCTGGTCCAGTTCTCATGTCAGATCACATCTGCCAGTTACTGTCAAACACAGCATGTTGATAACTGGTAAAGAAATGAAACAACCTGGTCCAGTTCTCATGTCAGATCACATCTGCCAGTTACTGTCAAACACAGCATGTTGATAACTGGTAGAGAAATGAAACAACGTGGTCCAGTTCTCATGTCAGAACACATCTGCCAGTTACTGTCAAACACAGCATGTTGATAACTGGTAAAGAAATGAAACAACGTGGTCCAGTTCTCATGTCAGATCACATCTGCCAGTTACTGTCAAACACAGCATGTTGATAACTGGTAAAGAAATGAAACAACGTGGTCCAGTTCTCATGTCAGATCACATCTGCCAGTTACTGTCAAACACAGCATGTTGATAACTGGTAAAGAAATGAAACAACGTGGTCCAGTTCTCATGTCAGATCACATCTGCCAGTTACTGTCAAACACAGCATGTTGATAACTGGTAAAGAAATGAAACAACGTGGTCCAGTTCTCATGTCAGATCACATCTGCCAGTTACTGTCAAACACAGCATGTTGATAACTGGTAAAGAAATAAAACAACGTGGTCCAGTTCTCATGTCAGATCACATCTGCCAGTTACTGTCAAACACAGCATGTTGATAACTGGTAAAGAAATGAAACAACGTGGTTCAGTTCTCATGTCAGATCACATCTGCCAGTTACTGTCAAACACAGCATGTTGATAACTGGTAAAGAAATAAAACAACCTGGTCCAGTTCTCATGTCAGATCACATCTGCCAGTTACTGTCAAACACAGCATGTTGATAACTGGTAAAGAAATGAAACAACGTGGTTCAGTTCTCATGTCAGATCACATCTGCCAGTTACTGTCAAACACAGCATGTTGATAACTGGTAAAGAAATGAAACAACGTGGTTCAGTTCTCATGTCAGATCACATCTGCCAGTTACTGTCAAACACAGCATGTTGATAACTGGTAAAGAAATGAAACAACGTGGTCCAGTTCTCATGTCAGATCACATCTGCCAGTTACTGTCAAACACAGCATGTTGATAACTGGTAAAGAAATGAAACAACGTGGTTCAGTTCTCATGTCAGATCACATCTGCCAGTTACTGTCAAACACAGCATGTTGATAACTGGTAAAGAAATGAAACAACGTGGTTCAGTTCTCATGTCAGATCACATCTGCCAGTTACTGTCAAACACAGCATGTTGATAACTGGTAAAGAAATGAAACAACGTGGTCCAGTTCTCATGTCAGATCACATCTGCCAGTTACTGTCAAACACAGCATGTTGATAACTGGTAAAGAAATGAAACAACGTGGTCCAGTTCTCATGTCAGATCACATCTGCCAGTTACTGTCAAACACAGCATGTTGATAACTGGTAAAGAAATGAAACAACGTGGTCCAGTTCTCATGTCAGATCACATCTGCCAGTTACTGTCAAACACAGCATGTTGATAACTGGTAAAGAAATGAAACAACGTGGTCCAGTTCTCATGTCAGATCACATCTGCCAGTTACTGTCAAACACAGCATGTTGATAACTGGTAAAGAAATAAAACAACGTGGTCCAGTTCTCATGTCAGATCACATCTGCCAGTTACTGTCAAACACAGCATGTTGATAACTGGTAAAGAAATGAAACAACGTGGTTCAGTTCTCATGTCAGATCACATCTGCCAGTTACTGTCAAACACAGCATGTTGATAACTGGTAAAGAAATAAAACAACCTGGTCCAGTTCTCATGTCAGATCACATCTGCCAGTTACTGTCAAACACAGCATGTTGATAACTGGTAAAGAAATGAAACAACGTGGTTCAGTTCTCATGTCAGATCACATCTGCCAGTTACTGTCAAACACAGCATGTTGATAACTGGTAAAGAAATGAAACAACGTGGTTCAGTTCTCATGTCAGATCACATCTGCCAGTTACTGTCAAACACAGCATGTTGATAACTGGTAAAGAAATGAAACAACGTGGTTCAGTTCTCATGTCAGATCACATCTGCCAGTTACTGTCAAACACAGCATGTTGATAACTGGTAAAGAAATAAAACAACCTGGTCCAGTTCTCATGTCAGATCACATCTGCCAGTTACTGTCAAACACAGCATGTTGATAACTGGTAAAGAAATGAAACAACGTGGTTCAGTTCTCATGTCAGATCACATCTGCCAGTTACTGTCAAACACAGCATGTTGATAACTGGTAAAGAAATGAAACAACGTGGTTCAGTTCTCATGTCAGATCACATCTGCCAGTTACTGTCAAACACAGCATGTTGATAACTGGTAAAGAAATAAAACAACGTGGTCCAGTTCTCATGTCAGATCACATCTGCCAGTTACTGTCAAACACAGCATGTTGATAACTGGTAGAGAAATGAAACAACGTGGTTCAGTTCTCATGTCAGATCACATCTGCCAGTTACTGTCAAACACAGCATGTTGATAACTGGTAAAGAAATAAAACAACGTGGTTCAGTTCTCATGTCAGATCACATCTGCCAGTTACTGTCAAACACAGCATGTTGATAACTGGTAGAGAAATGAAACAACGTGGTTCAGTTCTCATGTCAGATCACATCTGCCAGTTACTGTCAAACACAGCATGTTGATAACTGGTAGAGAAATGAAACAACGTGGTTCAGTTCTCATGTCAGATCACATCTGCCAGTTACTGTCAAACACAGCATGTTGATAACTGGTAAAGAAATAAAACAACCTGGTCCAGTTCTCATGTCAGATCACATCTGCCAGTTACTGTCAAACACAGCATGTTGATAACTGGTAGAGAAATGAAACAACATGGTTCAGTTCTCATGTCAGATCACATCTGCCAGTTACTGTCAAACACAGCATGTTGATAACTGGTAAAGAAATAAAACAACCTGGTCCAGTTCTCATGTCAGATCACATCTGCCAGTTACTGTCAAACACAGCATGTTGATAACTGGTAAAGAAATGAAACAACCTGGTTCAGTTCTCATGTCAGATCACATCTGCCAGTTACTGTCAAACACAGCATGTTGATAACTGGTAAAGAAATGAAACAACCTGGTCCAGTTCTCATGTCAGATCACATCTGCCAGTTACTGTCAAACACAGCATGTTGATAACTGGTAAAGAAATAAAACAACCTGGTCCAGTTCTCATGTCAGATCACATCTGCCAGTTACTATCAAACACAGCATGTTGATAACTGGTAGAGAAATGAAACAACCTGGTCCAGTTCTCATGTCAGATCACATCTGCCAGTTACTATCAAACACAGCATGTTGATAACTGGTAGAGAAATGAAACAACGTGGTTCAGTTCTCATGTCAGATCACATCTGCCAGTTACTGTCAAACACAGCATGTTGATAACTGGTAAAGAAATAAAACAACCTGGTCCAGTTCTCATGTCAGATCACATCTGCCAGTTACTATCAAACACAGCATGTTGATAACTGGTAGAGAAATGAAACAACCTGGTCCAGTTCTCATGTCAGATCACATCTGCCAGTTACTATCAAACACAGCATGTTGATAACTGGTAGAGAAATGAAACAACGTGGTTCAGTTCTCATGTCAGATCACATCTGCCAGTTACTGTCAAACACAGCATGTTGATAACTGGTAAAGAAATAAAACAACCTGGTCCAGTTCTCATGTCAGATCACATCTGCCAGTTACTATCAAACACAGCATGTTGATAACTGGTAGAGAAATGAAACAACCTGGTCCAGTTCTCATGTCAGATCACATCTGCCAGTTACTATCAAACACAGCATGTTGATAACTGGTAGAGAAATGAAACAACGTGGTTCAGTTCTCATGTCAGATCACATCTGCCAGTTACTGTCAAACACAGCATGTTGATAACTGGTAAAGAAATAAAACAACCTGGTCCAGTTCTCATGTCAGATCACATCTGCCAGTTACTATCAAACACAGCATGTTGATAACTGGTAGAGAAATGAAACAACCTGGTCCAGTTCTCATGTCAGATCACATCTGCCAGTTACTATCAAACACAGCATGTTGATAACTGGTAGAGAAATGAAACAACCTGGTCCAGTTCTCATGTCAGATCACATCTGCCAGTTACTATCAAACACAGCATGTTGATAACTGGTAGAGAAATGAAACAACGTGGTTCAGTTCTCATGTCAGATCACATCTGCCAGTTACTATCAAACACAGCATGTTGATAACTGGTAAAGAAATAAAACAACCTGGTCCAGTTCTCATGTCAGATCACATCTGCCAGTTACTGTCAAACACAGCATGTTGATAACTGGTAAAGAAATAAAACAACCTGGTCCAGTTCTCATGTCAGATCACATCTGCCAGTTACTATCAAACACAGCATGTTGATAACTGGTAAAGAAATGAAACAACGTGGTCCAGTTCTCATGTCAGATCACATCTGCCAGTTACTATCAAACACAGCATGTTGATAACTGGTAGAGAAATAAAACAACGTGGTCCAGTTCTCATGTCAGATCACATCTGCCAGTTACTATCAAACACAGCATGTTGATAACTGGTAAAGAAATAAAACAACGTGGTCCAGTTCTCATGTCAGATCACATCTGCCAGTTACTGTCAAACACAGCATGTTGATAACTGGTAGAGAAATGAAACAACGTGGTTCAGTTCTCATGTCAGATCACATCTGCCAGTTACTGTCAAACACAGCATGTTGATAACTGGTAAAGAAATAAAACAACCTGGTCCAGTTCTCATGTCAGATCACATCTGCCAGTTACTATCAAACACAGCATGTTGATAACTGGTAGAGAAATGAAACAACCTGGTCCAGTTCTCATGTCAGATCACATCTGCCAGTTACTATCAAACACAGCATGTTGATAACTGGTAGAGAAATGAAACAACCTGGTCCAGTTCTCATGTCAGATCACATCTGCCAGTTACTATCAAACACAGCATGTTGATAACTGCTAGAGAAATGAAACAACGTGGTTCAGTTCTCATGTCAGATCACATCTGCCAGTTACTATCAAACACAGCATGTTGATAACTGGTAAAGAAATAAAACAACCTGGTCCAGTTCTCATGTCAGATCACATCTGCCAGTTACTATCAAACACAGCATGTTGATAACTGGTAAAGAAATGAAACAACGTGGTCCAGTTCTCATGTCAGATCACATCTGCCAGTTACTATCAAACACAGCATGTTGATAACTGGTAGAGAAATAAAACAACGTGGTCCAGTTCTCATGTCAGATCACATCTGCCAGTTACTATCAAACACAGCATGTTGATAACTGGTAAAGAAATAAAACAACGTGGTCCAGTTCTCATGTCAGATCACATCTGCCAGTTACTGTCAAACACAGCATGTTGATAACTGGTAGAGAAATGAAACAACGTGGTTCAGTTCTCATGTCAGATCACATCTGCCAGTTACTGTCAAACACAGCATGTTGATAACTGGTAAAGAAATAAAACAACCTGGTCCAGTTCTCATGTCAGATCACATCTGCCAGTTACTGTCAAACACAGCATGTTGATAACTGGTAGAGAAATAAAACAACCTGGTCCAGTTCTCATGTCAGATCACATCTGCCAGTTACTGTCAAACACAGCATGTTGATAACTGGTAAAGAAATAAAACAACCTGGTCCAGTTCTCATGTCAGATCACATCTGCCAGTTACTGTCAAACACAGCATGTTGATAACTGGTAGAGAAATGAAACAACGTGGTTCAGTTCTCATGTCAGATCACATCTGCCAGTTACTGTCAAACACAGCATGTTGATAACTGGTAAAGAAATAAAACAACCTGGTCCAGTTCTCATGTCAGATCACATCTGCCAGTTACTGTCAAACACAGCATGTTGATAACTGGTAGAGAAATAAAACAACCTGGTCCAGTTCTCATGTCAGATCACATCTGCCAGTTACTGTCAAACACAGCATGTTGATAACTGGTAAAGAAATAAAACAACGTGGTCCAGTTCTCATGTCAGATCACATCTGCCAGTTACTGTCAAACACAGCATGTTGATAACTGGTAGAGAAATGAAACAACGTGGTTCAGTTCTCATGTCAGATCACATCTGCCAGTTACTGTCAAACACAGCATGTTGATAACTGGTAGAGAAATGAAACAACGTGGTTCAGTTCTCATGTCAGATCACATCTGCCAGTTACTGTCAAACACAGCATGTTGATAACTGGTAAAGAAATGAAACAACCTGGTCCAGTTCTCATGTCAGATCACATCTGCCAGTTACTGTCAAACACAGCATGTTGATAACTGGTAGAGAAATGAAACAACGTGGTTCAGTTCTCATGTCAGATCACATCTGCCAGTTACTGTCAAACACAGCATGTTGATAACTGGTAAAGAAATAAAACAACCTGGTCCAGTTCTCATGTCAGATCACATCTGCCAGTTACTGTCAAACACAGCATGTTGATAACTGGTAGAGAAATGAAACAACGTGGTTCAGTTCTCATGTCAGATCACATCTGCCAGTTACTGTCAAACACAGCATGTTGATAACTGGTAAAGAAATAAAACAACCTGGTCCAGTTCTCATGTCAGATCACATCTGCCAGTTACTGTCAAACACAGCATGTTGATAACTGGTAGAGAAATAAAACAACCTGGTCCAGTTCTCATGTCAGATCACATCTGCCAGTTACTGTCAAACACAGCATGTTGATAACTGGTAAAGAAATAAAACAACGTGGTTCAGTTCTCATGTCAGATCACATCTGCCAGTTACTGTCAAACACAGCATGTTGATAACTGGTAGAGAAATGAAACAACGTGGTTCAGTTCTCATGTCAGATCACATCTGCCAGTTACTGTCAAACACAGCATGTTGATAACTGGTAGAGAAATGAAACAACGTGGTTCAGTTCTCATGTCAGATCACATCTGCCAGTTACTGTCAAACACAGCATGTTGATAACTGGTAAAGAAATAAAACAACCTGGTCCAGTTCTCATGTCAGATCACATCTGCCAGTTACTATCAAACATAGCATGTTCATTTCAACAACAAAACAATAATTCTTTTCTACAGATGCACCGTAGGGGAATGGGGTGCTTATGTTGCTTTCAAATCTAGATTGACTTTTTTCACACACATGCTCAATCTAAACACGGCCATAGTTTCTATATTTGGTAAAAGCTAAAATAATTTTAACCTCTTATAGTATGCTTTAAAACCCTTATTTTCATTTTAAACACCAGATTTACTACTTTACAAAGCAAGGATACAGGATTTTGATTTTGAAAATGGTGTTGCTGCTGTCTATGTATACCAGTTATTTACGAAAAATGTAATTCGACCTGGTCTAGATTTACTACAATAAATTAAGTTGTGCTTCCTAAATCCTTTATAGCCGATTTGTATCCTTATTTCATGTCACCATCTTGTAGCTATACAAATAACGAATTTACATCCCCGTTAGAAATTGGTACCTTAGAAGTACACAAAGACTCTTTGAAAAACGATACCGTGTATTTACACACCGTAAATTTCTTTGGCGGAATTAAAAAATTCAATGTATGTGTTATTTCCCTGAACACTTCTCAATTACTAATTAGACGTCATTTCGTGACAAATGCTTTACATTCTTCACGCAATCCGCAAAACTGTTCATACCCTGTTAGAAACCGATACTCGGACTATATATTAAAATAAAGTACCTAAGGATATGCTTTTCTCCTATGAATAAATCCACGAAATCTATCCAGTCCTCGTTCTCCTCCGAATAAATCCACGATTATCCAGAGGACGAATAAATCCACGATTATCCCGTCCTCGTTTGGATATCTTCTCCAACTCCTACAACATGTAATCCTCGTCGGGGAAAATATTTCTTACGGTAAGCTAACACAAAGCTACAATTGTTATTCTTTATTTATTTACGAAATCTTCCAGTGTAAGCATGCACGACCGTCGGTTTCCCGTAAGTAAACAACGAGTTTGCTCAGCATTTAGAGAGTACACACATTTGAATAAAGGATTATTTTCCATAAAATCTGAAACTTATAAGTTATACACTAGATTCCTAAATAGAGAAGCTTGTAAAGAGCAACAACACGGGATAAATTTGATTAATTCGTGAGTTGTGCTTGTGTACCATAACTCTATAACCATCAAATTTATTCAAGAAGATTAAAGTTTTCTCATAGAAAATGTTCATTTACGACTGGCTTGGTTATCGAGCCAGTCATTCCAGCGGTAACATTTTTTAAATAGTCTTCTTTTGGTCTGCAAATGACCATTTCTCAAGACCATTACAGAAGCCGTTTTTGGCTGATATGAGTGTTAAAGGGTTAAACACAGTTACCACTAAGAGTTTGAAAAACTAATCTTGGTCTCATAAATGCAGACCGTAGAAATTTGAGCAGTGTTTAAAAAATAATTTGACTGAAATTTTTGCTGCCATAGGCAGCAACAACTTTCAGCCAAATTGTTTTAAAAATATTGATAGAAACCTTAAATTGGAGAATGTTATATCAAATTTCTTATATTTTTCTTAACAAGATGGTTAGTACGCCTTGATAAAAATTCTATGGATAATATACCTTTATATAAGCTCCATACATATTCAGAGAAAATTGTCTGACGTAGGAATATTAAATACCCTCGCTTCATGACTATCTAGACATACACGGCCGGCTGAATTAGAGGCAAAAAATTCTAATGTATATAGGCGTATATTTATTCAAGTCGTTTTTTTGGTAATTTGCATTTAGTCTTAGTTTTTATTCTATTTATGATTTTGTTCTGAATGAATATGTACTGGCTTTCGCAATGTATAAGTATGCACTAATAACATGGATTAATCATTCAAGTCACTATAATAGTATTCGGAAAAAAATAGTTTAACCCTATCACTACTACAGTTCTAATATTTCTCATGTCAGCGGATAACAATGATTAGCATAACAAGAATAACTTAACAGAAAATTGTTGTAATAAAGGGCAGCAATTCCCTTCACTGCATCTACTTTTAGTCAAATTATTCAGCTTAATCATTATATTGATGAGATTCTGTTCTGGAGTTTGGTTTAGCATGTGTTTGTGTTGTGGGATGAAAGTGCTTAAGAAGGTCTTAGTTAGTCTATTAACCCCTTAACTCCTCTGGCAACATAAAGTTTTTAACAGTCCAGTCAGACAAACAATGTCCATTTGTAGACTAACATTATTTTTTTCAAAATACACGATAACTGTGCCAGTCATTCCGGCGGTACATTTTCAAAAAGTCGTCTTTTAGTCAACAAATAAACATTGATTAATCACACATATACCTTAACCCACAAAAATTTTTTTTACCATTGACCTTTTAACCATAAATTTAACCCTCAAATTTATTAAAGAAAATTTAAATTTTCTCATAGAAAATGTCCATTTGCAGACCAAGAGACTATTTTTGAAACTTTACCCCTGGAATGACTGGCTTGATTTGGTCTGCAAATGGACATTTCTCAGCTGTTTTCGGCTGATATGAGTGTTAAAGGGTTAAAAGATCAAGTCAACCAAAGCTGCCTCTGTAATATTTTGAGAGCCTTGAGGCTGTGGGGTTAAGAGTTAATGTAATTAAACTTATTCAAGCCTTATTCCAACCATATTAACCCTAAAAATTGTTCAAGAAAATTCTAATTTTCTGATAGCAAATGTCCATTTGCAGACGAAGAGATTATTTTTGAAAATTTATTACTGAAATGACTGGCTCAGTTACCCAGGCAGTCAATCCTGTAATACATTTTCAAAAGTATTATCTTTAGACTCTGCAAATGGACGTTTTTCTCAAGACCACTACAGAAGCTGTTTTTTCGTGGCTTGCGTGTCAAAGGGTTAATACAATGCTGCCAGAAACTCTTTATTCCATTTTCAAAATATACGTTAATAGAATGTAGCTTAACCATTTTACTGAACGATTCCCAATATCTCATAAATCTTCAAGTCAACCACACGGGAAAACAGTTGAATATTTAGGCAGCAATGGCTTCCAGTCAAATTAATTTTAAAATATTCAACAGAATAAGTTTTATGTTGTAAAGACTGCGCTTTCTCAGGGATGTGTCGGTGAAAAGAGTAACCCTTTAAGTGTCAAATTGGTCAAGAAAATCTAAATATTTGCTTATCGAATGTCCATTTGCAGGCTAAGAGAACGCTACCTTTGAAAATGTATCACTGGAATGGCTGGCTTGATTATGTATCCTGCGGTCAATCTAGTGGTCAATTTTACCTTCAATATTAGTCTTCTTCACCTGCAAATGGATATACTTCAACATCATTGTAGAGGGTGTTTTGCCAGATTAGTAATGGGTTAACCCTCTCACTGACAAATACCAGAAAATGTATATTCGTTATAATATAACTTATTCTGTTGAATATTTTGAAATTAAATAATCAAAATATTCAACAGTTCTCCTGTATAGTTGCCTTGATAATAAGATATAGGGAATTCATCAGTGAAAGGGTTAATAATCGATACATGATAATAATTCAGGAGTACAAGGGTTAATGAGAATTTTATGACAAGTCAATGACATACAAAAACAGCTCAGCAAATAAACATGAATGTGTGAATCCTGAACCATAATAAATTAATCTCTTTAAGGGCAGGATCTGTTTTTCTTAGTAAATGTCCACTTTCATAATCAATGCCGAAGGAAATTGATTTGGAAAATTTTATTGACTCAATTCACTAAATTGACTCCGGTGGTAAATTTTTGAAAAACTCCTTTTTTGCCTTGCAAATGGACATCGCTCAGGATGACTGTGGCTTAGTCAGTTTGACCATGAAAGGGTTAACATATGAAACCTGCGCGGAATATTTTGAAAGAAAATTACATTAGTTGCTGCCTCATACTGTTGGGCTTGACCTTTGACCTTGTACTCTATATAATGACATGTATGGTTACAAGATATTCTGTAACCTGTAACAGAATAGGGGCTATTATAAGCTACATTCTATGTAGTTCTCCAGTTTGAGCAGGAAAATACAATTTCAGTTAACCCTTTACCCACCACTGTTCAAAACTTTTTTCATTTTCTCATAGAAAATGTCCATTTGCAGACCAAGAGAAGAATATTTTTGAAAATTTACAACTGAAATGTCTGGCTCTATTTTCTTGAGGAATGTCCATTGAGATGCCAAGGGAAGATTATTTTTGAAAATTTACTACTGGAAAGTCTGGCTTGGATGCAGAGCCAGTCATTCCAATGGTAAATTTTTGCATCTTTTGATCTGCAAATTGCCATTTTTTAATGAGAATTAAAATTTTTGTGACAAATTTGTGGAGTAAAAGGTTAAGAATGAATTACGTCTCTCACAGAAAGCTAACACATACTTACTAAGTGACACTTACAATTGTACGCACAGGGCTTTCTTGTCGTTATTATTACAAATGTGGCCCTATAGAGTCAGCAAATGTCACGAGACCAACATATACCCACATAACTATATGTACATATTTAATATACACATATAAATAAATTTATGGTCAAATAATGTGAATAAGTGGTTAACCCTGTAACTCTCAAATTTGTTTTTAAAAATTTCAATTGTCTCATAGAAAATGTCTATTTCAGACCACGAGATTATTTTTTTTTAATTTACCACTGGAGTGACTGGCTCGGTTATAAATTTTCAAAAATAGTTTTCTCTTGGTCTGTAAATGGACATTTGTCAAGACCACTGCATGCAGACGCAGTTTTTGGCTGATATGAGGGTTAAAATTAAAGGCCATATCAGTGCATAGAGGTGTAAACTGTAAAGTGTGTCACATCTGTTCGTGGATGTTAACCCCCTCAAGGCTTAACACTGTCATTGCTACAGATCAGATACAACAAATTCTCTGCAATGTGACAAATATTCAGTGGAATATTTTGAAATCAATTTGTCTGGAAGAGATCCTTGCATTACGCTCAGTAAAATTATTTAAAAAAAAAATTCATCAGCCTTCATGTACCTGTTGCATTGAAATATATCAGGATCCGATCTGTTAGTCAAGTATACGACGACGTCATAATCAAATACGCTACTTGTTAGCTGACGTAAAATCAAAACCACAAAACCCTGTCATGAAAATTGAAGGCTGTCACAAAAGTGTATTGAATTGGATGTCTTTTGTGAACTTAAAAGTTAATAATTATTTAGGCAGCAACAGTTGCCAGTCAAATTAGTTTCAAAATATTCAACAGCTTGCCTGTATATGATAATTATCTTTGAAATGGGATTCTGAGAGTTCAGGTTGCAAAGTATATAAATCAATCCCAATCCGCGTAAAACATTGGACGATCTTAGCTAGAAATGGGTGGAGCATAGCTAGAAATGGGCGGAGCATAGCTAGAAATGGGCGGGACATAGCTAGAAATGGACGGGACATAGCTAGAAATGGGCGGGGAATACATATAAAACACGATCGCTACTGAGACTAAGGATTTAACACTTTAACCATTTCTTGGTCAAATTTGATCAAGAATCTCCAAATACTTCCTTATTAAATGGCCATCTACAGGTAAAGACACGTGTATTTTTGGAAATTTACCTCTGGAGTGACTGGCTCTGTTATCGAGCCAGTCAGTCCAGTGGTAAATTTTCAAAAATACTCTTCTCTTTACCTGCAGGTGGGTATTCCTCAGGACTACTGTAGAGGCCGGTTTTGACCGGCTTGACCATTAAAGGGTTAATCATTTCAGGACAGAAACTCCAAATTCTTTATGATGTAAGGAATATTCTGTTGAATATTTTGAAACTAATTTGACTGGGACCTGTTGCTGCATCTGGCAGCATCAGCTCCCCGTCAAATTAGTTTCAAAATATTCAACAGCTTTTATCTACAGTTGTTTTGAAAGTGTAATACTGGTCATTCAAGGGTTATTTGGGTGAAAGGCTTGAAGCCAGTACATAAAGTTAACTGTTAGAAATTAAATTTCAGCGACGTTATTTTCAAACAGCAAAGTAAGTTTGTTTTTCACATGAAATTAAAATTACTTTTATCATCGCAAAGTTGAATTAAATAATCCATTAAACTTTACAGTTTTAGAAAGATCAAGGTGCTTAAGGCAACAAACCTTCCAGTCAATTTAGACTGAAAATATTCAACAGCTTACCAGCATGGCTGTCTTGAAATTAGGATACTAAAATTTCAAACTTAACTCTAACCATCAAATTTGTTCAAAACATTTTCAATTTACTCACAGAAAATGTCCTTTTATCGACAAAGAGAAGACTATTTTTGAGAATTTCTCAATGGAATGTCTGGCTCAGTTATCTAGCCAGTCATTCCAGCGATAAATTTTCAAAAATAGTCTTCTTGATTGGCAAACGGACATTTTTCAAAACTACTGCAGAAGCCATTTTTGGCTGGTTTGAGTGTTAAAGGGCTAAGGCCATCAATCACAAGTGACTTGTATAGAATAGGGGAGATTACTCTTCTAGAAAATGCAAATACCCCAGAATAGTTGTCCTACCCTGTTTCTGAATGAATATTTTCAACCTGAATGGTTGGTCGGTTAGTATGTTAATTTGCAGACCCAGAGAACAATATTTTTGGAAATTTACAACTGGAATGACAAGAAACAAGCATTTTAGTTAAGAAATGAAGGAATTTGCATAAAAAATGCACAAATTCTGATCCAAAACAAAGGAATTAACTGGACGGAACAATCAGATTAATGTACAAATCAGCAAAACCGCAAACACCTATATCAGAGATTGCAAATTGATGCTCTGGTGTTTTTGTCACATTGTAAAGAGTTCATATTTCCCAGTTTTTCTCAGATTATCTGGATTTATTTCCCGGATCACGCCCAAGCTTGTGGAATCCTAGTGCATGGTCACACCCTTGCTTGTGTTAAAATTTGAGCCAAAATGAATTGGTATCTTCCAAGATATCCACAGACCCAGAATTTGATACAATCTCAGGATCCATGTTTCTTTATCCGGACGACGGTCAATGTCTGATAACTCTTTAACCCTCCAATTTGCTCATGAAAATTTCAATTTTCTCATAGAAATGTACATTTGCAGACCAAGAGGACTATTTTTGAAAATTTACCACTGGAATGACTGGCTCGGTTATCGAGCCAGTAATTTCCATGGTAAATTTTCAAAAATAGTCTTCTCTTGGTCTGCAAATGGACATTTCTCAAGACCACAGCACAGCACAGCACAGCACAGCTCTGTTTTTGGCTGATATGAGGGTTAAAGTGTCAAATGTTAGAATCGGATCAGTAGATTTTTAGATACAAATCTGGTCACACACACGCACGCACGCACGCACGCACGCACACACACGCACGCACGCACGCACATATACAGACAGATCCAATCTCAATATATTATTCCCCTTATGCTGCGAGGATAATAATATGTCATTCTCCTTCGATCAATACTCACCATTCTGTTACTTCTGATATACAGCTGGCCTTGACAGCGGCTCTAGGATTATAGACTTAGAAAGCTTTACCGACTCCTGGGAACCGGGTACTCGGCTCCCAACTGCCGAGTACCCGTTTACCATAGAGCTCATTCTTGTTTGCATAGCAACAAGAGCAATACATGCTTTCTGCATTGAGGATTTTAGTGGGTTTTTTTGTGAAAGAAAATCTAAGTCTTTAATCTGTGATAGTTTGTGTGTCCGTGAAAGGATTAACTAAAGGATACTATGGAGAATACCGCCGAAGATAACCAGGTTGTATCGCTCTTTATTATCCATAGTTAAAAGACTTAGGTCTCTAAATTTCGCTGTGTCGCATGTTCCAATTTCTGACCCCATAGAATCTGGGACGTGTGCTAACAACGATATATGCCAGACGATCGCCTTCTTTAACCCCCAACAGGCGATCGGCAGATATGAAAATAGGTGTTTGCTACGGTATTTCTAACAAGTATTCGACAGTTTTCCTACATGGTTGCCTTGAAAATGAGACATGGGGGTATTCATTTGTGAAAAGTGAAAGGCTCCCTGCTCAAAATTTGTGGTTTGTGTGTTCAAAACTCTTCCAGAAATACAAAAGCTGTATGGTATTTGTCTCCCTTGATACTGAATAATTTCTTAACACGGTAACACTCAAGTCGGTCAAAAAATGGCTTCTGTAGTTGTCTTGTAAAATATCGATTTGCAGAGCAAGAGAAGACTATTTTTGAAAATTTATCACTGGAATGACTGGCTCGGTTATCGAGCCAGTCATTCCAGTGGTAAATTGTCAAAAATAGTCTTCTCTTGCTCTGCAAATCGACATTTTCTATGAGAAAATTTGAATTTTCTTGAACAAATTTGAGGGTTATAGGTCTAAGAACCAACTAATGCTGTCAATATTATTTCCTGAGACACAATGACGTGTGAGGATGTTAAGTACTCTAGAATCCAGCCATATCCAGTCATATCTGTCCATACATATCCATGGCAACGGAGAGATCTGATTTGTCAATCAAGTATCTGACATCATCGTCAAATACGTTACAATCAAAATGAGATTAAGCTTCATCATGAAAATCGAAGCCTGTCACAAAATTGCTCGAATTGCATGTCTTTGATGACGTTACATTTTAAACATTCTGCGTGTGACACGGTCTAATTAATTTCAAAATATTCAACAGCTTACCTATATAGTGACATTGAAATTTAGATTCTAAGAATTCAAGTTTCAGTTTCAAATCGATTCAAACATTAGCCAAAAAGTGGGCTAGAATTGGTGTGGCATAGCTATAAATGCTTCCCTCCATACATGTGATTCAAATGTAATTACAAACTAAGCGTAATCTCGTGCAGACCCGCAATTTCTTTGGATTTTCCCGGATCATGCCCAAAGTTGTGGAATCATAGTGTGGGGTCACGCCCTCTCCTGTGGAAAAATCTGAGACAAATTGGACAAGCAGTCTCGGAGATATCCACAGATCCAGAATGTGATCCGATCTGGATTCAGGTTCTTATTTCCGGATCAGAGCCCATGTCTGGAAGTCATCTTGCACGTTAAGTTCCTTCGTTGTATTAAAATTGAGCCAAATGGTATCAGTAATTTTTTAGATACATTTCAGGACAGACACACAGACAGACCCAATAGAAATATCTTCTTCCGCACTTATGTAACACTCATATCAGCCAAAAACGGCTTCTGTAGTGGGCTTGAGAAATGTCTATTTGCAGACCAAGAGAAGACTATTTTTGAAAATTTACCACTGGAATTACTGGCTCGATAACCCAGCCAGCCATTCCAGTAGTAAATCTTCACAGCCCACATCTGGAAGTCATCTTGCACGTTAAGTTCCTTCGTTGTATTAAAGTTTGAGCCAAATGGTATCAGTAATTTTTTAGATACATTTCAGGACAGACACACAGACATACCCAATAGCAATATTTTCTTCCCCACTTATGTATCGAGGCCATTAACCCTTTAACACTCATATCAGCCAAAAACGGCTTCTGTAGTGGGCTTGAGAAATGTCTATTTGCAGACCAAGAGAAGACTATTTTTGAAAATTTGCCACTGGAGTGACTGGCTCAATAACCCAGCCAGTCATTCCAGTGGTAAATCTTAAAAAACAGTCTTCTCTTGGCCTGCAAATGGACATTTTCTATGAGAAAGATTTAATTTTCTTGAACAAATTTGAGTGTTAAATGGTTTTAAAGAAGAGCTGTCACAGATGGCAGACTCCCACTCTCCTATTTTTGTCACATTTATTTACAAATTTTACAGATTTTCCTTTCGAATCATAAGGAAGATTCGAAACTTAATACCAAACCATTACAATCCCTCTTATGTTAAAATATGAGCCAATCGGATTCATCCTTTCTGAGGTATATTTCTGGACAGAGAGATGGACACAGACACGAGTGTAATACCATTTTCCCCGCTCAGTGGTATGGGTAAATATGGGCCACATATGGCAATGGTGAATTCAATAAAAACATACTTGTATCAAAGACTTACCAATAACAAGTTATTTAACCCTTTAACACTCATATTGGCCAAAAACGGCTTCTGTAGTGGTCTTGAGAAGTCCATTTGCAAACCAAAAGACTATTTTTGAAAATTTACCACTGGATTGACTTTCCAGTGGTAAATTCCCAGAGATAGTCTTCTCTTGGCCTGCAAATGGACATTTTCTATGAGAAAATAAAAATTTTCTTGAACAAATTCAAGAGTTAAAGGGTTAATTTATTTAATTCTTTAACTCTTCCACTGACAAATCCCTAAAAAGGTAAATTCTTTACAACATAAAACTTATTCTGTTGAATATTTTGAAACTAATTTGACAGTAAAACGTTGCTGCCGAAGGCAAATTAGTTTCAAAATATTTGACAGTTTTCCTGTATGGTTGCTTTGAAAATGAGATCTGGGGAATTCAGAGGTGAAAGGGTTAATTACTTAACTCCTTCAATCCTATTGTTAAGATTAGACAAATTGTTTGCGAGGAAAGAAATATTCTGTTGAAGATTTTCAAAACTAATTTGATTGGAAGGTGATATAGCGGGAAATTGACAGCAATGATTCAGCGATCTGTTCTGTCACTCAAGTCATAATCAATTACATCACGAGTTAGTCGACGTCGCTATTATTATGATGGATAACTCGCTCATGAAAATTGGAATGACCACGCACGCACGCACACACTCATGCGCGCATGCACACACATATAATTAGCTTCAAAATATTCAACAGATTACCTGTATAATTACCTTAAAATTAGGATTCTGGGAATTCAGGATTCAAAATATATAAATCAATTTCAACAAGCAGAGTAAAAGTGGGCGGAGCTTAACTAGAAGTAGGCAGAGCACGGCTAGAAGTGGGAGGAGCATGGCTAGAAGTGGGAGGAGCATGGCTAGAAGTGGGTGGAGCTTAGCTAGAAGTGGGAGGAGCATGGCTAGAAGTGGGAGGAGCATGGGTAGCAGTGGGTGGAGCTTAGCTAGAAGTGGGAGGAGCATGGCTAGAAGTGGGTGGCGCATGGCTAGAAGTAGGTGGAGCTTAGCTAGAAGTGGGAGGAGCATGGCTAGAAGTGGGTGGAGCTTAACTAGAAGTAGGCAGAGCACGGCTAGAAGTGGGAGGAGCATGGCTAGAAGTGGGAGGAGCATGGCTAGAAGTGGGAGGAGCATGGCTAGAAGTGGGTGGAGCTTAGCTAGAAGTGGGAGGAGCATGGCTAGAAGTGGGAGGAGCATGGGTAGCAGTGGGTGGAGCTTAGCTAGAAGTGGGAGGAGCATGGCTAGAAGTGGGTGGCGCATGGCTAGAAGTAAGTGGAGCTTAGCTAGAAGTGGGAGGAGCATGGCTAGAAGTGGGTGGAGCTTAACTAGAAGTAGGCAGGTATTTGTCTCCCTTTAATTTGAATGAGGAACAAATTTTCATGTAAATATTATGAATTGCTGAAATCCAAAATTCAGAAAAAATCCACCCAATTATGAATAGATGGCACAAATGTTGAGGAATTCTAGTTGCATCGACTATTGATTATTGTACTAAAACTTTGGTCAAAACGAGCGATCTGATCTGTCAATCAAGTATATGACATCACAATCAAACGAGTTCAAGCTGACATTACAATCACAATGACACATAGCTCGATCTGTCATAAGAATCATAAAGTCTCATGAAATACACAAATTGCATGTCTGTGATGAATTTATAATTTACTAAACATTCTGTTGAATAGGTTGAAACTAATTAATGGCAGTAAGCAGACCCCATTCAAACTAGTTTTCAAATATTTAACAGTTTACTGGTATATTAGCTTAAAATTGGGATTGTGGAAATTCAGAATTTAAATTATACGAATCGATTCCAGCATGCACAAAAGGCGGAGCTTAGCAGACACAAATAGACAGATGGATGGATGGACGGATGGACAAATGACGGATGGATGGACAGATAGAGACAGAGGCAGATGAACAGACAGAGGCAGGCAAGCTGGCGGGTGGGTAGACAGGCAGGCAAGCAGAGACAGCCAGACCGACCGACTGGCAAGCAGGCACAGACAGACAGACACAGGCAGGTGGCCGGGCGGGCGGGCAGGCAGGCAGGCAGACACCCAAATGCAACACATTCTTTCCCATCCCGGCAATTATATAAAATTTAACAAATGGTTTAAAATGTAATAAAAATTACAATTTATTCTTCAAATTTAATAGTATGATACAACGAAATGTCAATCATTTAATCATTTTTTATTTGTTTTGTTAACACCTGTAATCTCATCTTACAAATTTGGAATTTTATCAACTTCTTCACATGCAGGAAAGCAGACAGGCAGGCAGACCAAGAGAAGACTATTTTTGAAAATTTATCACTGGATTGCTGAGCCAGTCATTCAAGTGATAAATTTTCAAAAATAGTCTTCTCTTGGTCTACAAATGGTAATTTTTTATTAGAAAATTTAAATTAAATTAAACAAGAGGCCCAAGTTTTAACACACGAAGGAACTTAACCTGCAATTATTGGCCACTGGCACAAACGAATAAAACGAGATGACCACTGGAAAAATTTTGAAGGTTTAGCTAAGTTTTACTAAAATTGGCCCAGTTGTCTTTTTATGATTGTCTCAGAAATTTTCAGAAAATACCAGATGCCCACCAAAAAAGCTAAATTTTGATTGATTCATGGTGGACATATTTTGACCATGGAACAAACTAATGGCCTTTATTTAGTACCTAATCATATCTCCCAAATTTTGTCCCGACCCGTCCAGTGGTTCAGAAGAAGTCGTTTTCATGAAAACTAGGTCATCCAAGATCACCGCCGAACCATTTGGCCAATCAAGTTCCCTTGAACAGATGTGATTCAGCTCTTACACGAACTGATATTTCATGAGTTTGAAATCAATCCCCAAAAACGGTTTCGTAGATTTTTAGATGTTTATAAAAATCAGCCAAGATGGCCAACAAACCGTTTATCCGAGAGTTTGAAAAGTGGTAAAATTGAAATCAGCACACTCAAAAACCTACATAATACCAATTTCGGCTTGAAAATCCATGAAACAAAAAAATCCAAAATGGCAGCCAAGGGTGCTAGATTTCGATTGGTCCAGGGCGTTTCTTTACCCATCAACTTCCCTTGAACAAACTTTAACGGTCCTTGGGGGCGGGGGGGCCTAATGATATCTCCCTAATTTGGGTCCAATTCATTTAGCAGTTCTGGGGAAGTCGTTTTCACGAAAACTAGGTCATCTAAGATGGTCGCCGAATGATTTGGCCAATCAAGTTCCCTTGTACAAACTTCGGTTCAGTTGTTGCACTAGATCATAGGTCATGACATTTGAATCGATCGCTGAAATGGTTTCGGAAAAGAAGATTTTTAAAGAAGTTTCAAACAAGAGCTCCGCAAATGGCGCATAATACTCTGCCATGATGACAAACCAATGAATGAGAGCTATCAGAAAATATTTATTTCTTCCTCAGACCCAGGCCAGTCATACTTATGAAGTATCAAAGCGATCTGTTAAATGGTCAAGGAGGTATCATCCGTAAACTAATTTTCAAGATGGCTGCCCCTGACTGGCGGTAATCTTGGAGTTCGTATCATCGTCAATTTCGATAGGTTTCTTCTCCAGGCCTAGTCCAACCACCCTATGAAGTTTCAACACAATCTGATAAACGGGAAGAGTTATCATCCGGAAACCAATTTTCAAGATGGTGGCTGGTGGCCATCTTGAATTTTGGATTATTGCAAATTTCGATAGGTTTCTTCTCCACACGTAGTCCAACCACCTCATGAAGTTTCAAAGCGATCCGATAAACGGGAACAGAGTTATCATCCGGAAAACAAGTTTCAAGATGGCCGCCGGTGGCTGGTGGCCATCTTGGATTTTGGATCATTGTCAATTTCGATAGGTTTCTTTCCCAGACCTAGTCCAACCACTCTATGAAGTTTCAAGGCCATCCGATAAACGGTAACAGAGTTATCAATCCGGAAACAAATTTTGAAGATGGCCGCCGGTGGCTGGCGGCCATCTTGGATTTCGGATCATCGTCGATTTCGATAGGTTTCTTCCCAAGACCTAGTCCAAACACCCTATGAAGTTTGAATGCGATCCGACAAATGGTAACGGAGTTATCATCTGGAAACCACTCTGCTGCCTGCATGGCCAGCCGCCTGCCCGCCCGCCTGGACAGACGGACAGCGCCATTACATAATACCTTGCCAAATTTTTTGGCGGGGTTAAAAATAGGCCAAAGTCCAAGATGGCCACCGGCTTTGTTTGACCAAACTTGGATCCTTATGCCTTAAGGATGGTTCCTGTCACATATACTTGTAACCGGCGCAGTGGTTCTCGATAAGACATTCTAAATTTTCTATTGCTTTAGTATGGGAGCTTTTGGCAGGAAAATGATCCAAGAGAGCCGCCAAACCGTTTATCCGACAGTTTCGAAAATGGCAAATTTGAGCTCAGAATATCCAGACCCATATATAAAACCAATTTCAGTCTCAAAATCCATCAAATAAAAAAAATCCAATATGCCCGCCAAACATGCTACATTTTGAGTGGCCCATGGTGGCCATGTTTTTTGACGGATCAACTTCCCTTGAACAAACTTTAATGGCCCTTAGTAACTAATTATATCTGCCAAATTTCGGCCCAATCTGTTAATCGGTTCTGGAGATTTTCGGGAAAACTAGGTCATCCAAGATGACTGCTGAAGTATTTGGCCAATTAAGTTCCATTGAACAAACTTGGTTCGTCTCTTACCTACGATGATATTTCATGAGTTTTGAATTGATCCCCCAAGTAGTTTCGGAGATATTTAAAGAGATTTCTAAAATTCGGCCAAAACCCAAGCTGCCCACTGGCCAAATTGGCTGATCAGCTTCATTTGAACAAACATGAATCTCTATGCCATAAGGATGCTTCCTGCCAAATATAATTGAAATCGGCCAAGAGGTTCTTGAGAAGTTGTTTAAGGAAAAAGTTGACGGACAGACAGACAGACAGGTGAGGAGCTAATAAATTTGAGGGTTATAGATATATTTACCCCTTTAATGGTCATACTGGCCAAAACTGGCCTCTGGCCTTATTGATAACTGAGCCAGTCATTCCAGTGATAAATTTTCAAAAGTAATATTCTCTTGGCCTGTAAATTGATATTCAATAGGAAGATATTAAAATATTTTGGACATAATTTGACAATTAAAGGGTTAAATTATTGATTTTGTTGTCTTGCTTCTGTAAGTTTGAATCAAATGGGTTTGCGTTTCAGTGTATACCTCTATCATTCAATTATATAAGCTCTGTATGGATCTTCCTGAATGAACGACATTTTTAACAATTTATCCAAAAACATAACTCTGAAATACTCTTACCCATTTAACCCTCGAATTTGTTCAAGAAAATTTCTTTTTTTTACTAGAAAATGTCCATTTGCAGACCAAGAGAAGAGTATTTTTTTAAATTTACCACAGGAATGACTGTCTCAGTTATTAAGCCAGTCATTCTAGTGGTAAATTTTCAAAAATAGTCTTCTTTTGGTCTGCAAATGGACATTTCACAAGATCACTGCAGAAGCCACGCTCGGCTGATATGAGTGTTAAATGGCTAACTAGAGAACTACTGAGTAATTAATGCACAGCAATATTATATTGATAAAATATTACAAATTACTAATTCTTTAAACTTAATTATATTAAGGATAATATCATGAGATAAGGCATGTGTAGTGGGCTTAAAAACATAAAAAAACCATATTGCCAAACATGCAATCTAATTTATTTATTAACATGCAACAACACATGTTGGTGAATCCACGCTGGAATATCAAGTACACATTAAAGAACACATGAGCGACATTAGAAATGGGAAAACCTGTCACCAACTATTTGAATCTTCCAAATCATAAATATATAGAAGTACTCCGCAACAATCTTGAAAGCACGGAGCTACCACTCCCTGCAAGGAACATTAAATGTTCTGGATCCATCAACTTCACTGCATGGATCCAATCAGGATTAATCACACTGATTGGTAACCTTTAAAACTACCAAGGTAGCAAACATTGTAATCTACTGCTAAAGCGTTCTAATTTCATGTTTTTGTGAATCATTTCTTCGTGAAAACTTATTGTAAATTTAAAGTATCCAATAAACGGTATATCTGATGAAAACACCATCAACAGGTTTGTTTAACCCTTTAATGGTCAAATTTGATCAAGAAAATTTAAATATCTGCCTATTGAATGTCCATTTACAGGCCAAAGAGAATACCATTTTTGAAAATTTACCACTGGAATGACTGGCTCGATAACCGAGCCAGTCATTCCAGTGGTAAATTTTCAAAAATTGTATTCTCTTGGCCTGTAAATGGCCATTCCCCAAGGCCATAAAAGAAGCCAGTTTCGGCCGGCTTAGCCATTAAAGGGTTAATCAAAACTTTGCAGCCTTAAATACAATCAAAAACACATTAAAATGTTTAAAAGCTTTAAAAAATCCTGATTAAATCACATACAAACAAATAACTTATGCATGATACAGATTCATGCTCCGTGTTTTCACATCACAAATATACGGTTGACATCTGACATACGCATAGCAAATTTGTTTAGTGCACTATACAGAACAAATCAAGATATAAATTAACCCTTTAAAAGGCCAGACTTTGCCGGCTTGGCCACAAAAGGGTTAATGAAAAATATAATACAATGCTTATATTCCAGGTCATAAAATTAACACTTTCCATTTTTAACTTGCAATAAATCACTCAATTTTTGCATTAATATCGTTAAACAGGTAGATATTTTGAAACAAATTTGAATGGGAACTTTTCCCAGGCAGGATCAGCTTCCAGACAAATTCTTTTCAAAATATTCCAAATAACCATGTATGTTATGAAAGAGCTAACTGATACTTGTCTAAAATAGTTCAGATTTGGCCAAGAAATAGCTAAGCTGGCTGCTAACGCTTCATACTGAAGCTGGCTGCTAACGCTTCATACTGAAGCTGGCTGCTAACGCTTCATATTGAAGCTGGCTGCTAACGCTTCATACTGAAGCTGGCCAGTGCTCTTAGTAATGTCTATTTGCAGGCCAAGAGAAGCGGGCCAGTTATTCCAGTGTTCAAATTAAAAAAAATCGTCTTCTCCTGACTTCCAAATGGACATCTATTTAGCAAGTATTTTGACTTTCTTGACCAAAATTTGTCACTATAAATGATTAAGTCACTTGTTAATCATTTGTCTGCCCCTGGATGAGCAGTCCTTGGATTTCTATATCTATGGTTGGTGTAATCCAACCACAATACAGGTATTGGCAGTAAAATAATGCCCAATGTTCCTTTAGATACAATTTTCTCTGATTATGACATACGTGAGAAACTTTGCGCTTACATAGAAATGTAAATCATACATGTGCACGCACATACACACATGCGCGCGCATGCATGCACGCACACGCAGATGCAGGCACGCATGCATCACTGAGCCTGTTTTCTGCACCACAATTATCACATACTGGTTTCCATCACTGATGACAGCCCATATCTCTATTTTGGCATTTAATGTATGCCTAATGTTTCGACACATATTATGTGCGGATTCTCATGCAAATAATTTTAATAAATATGTACAGCCTAATATAAAGATTGAGTATGTTATTCATCATGGCGCAACTGTTGAGTCTTTGAAATGTGCAACATTATCTTATATCAGAAATGAAACCAGATCAACAGACAAAAGAAGCATTAAGATATGTGTGGGTATTAATGATCTGCTAAGAAAAATATATATTATAAGAAGGGATCAGAAGTAGGATTGGCAGATCTTTCAGCTACTGTGTTATATTAAAGTTAAAAGAATTTAAAGCTGAAGTGGCATCCGAAAGAAATAATTTAATTTTTGCTTTCATCACTATTCCACCGCTTTGTTTTGCTGACTATATTAAATTCCGCCAGGAACAAGGACAATTAGAGCATTCTATATTTAACGACACTGAACTTCATAGCTACCAACAGACGTTGAACCAAAAATTGGATGATTTAAATGTATATTTAATCAATCAGAATACCTCTGCGACACATGTGCTTTAAATATTAGGCCATTGACAGTCCAGCGGCATAAGGATATCGTACACAGACACTCGAAAAGAATTGGGCAACGGCACATAAGAGAACCTGTCACATCGTATCATTTTAGTCGTTATTATGATGGAATCCATGCTAAATCACACATTAAACGAAAATGGTTTCGTTCGTTGACAGCTGTGTTTCAAATTCAATTAGAGTTGTCTGCAGCATATACTAGCCAATCTGAAAGCAATCATTCAGATATAGAGACCGAACCACAGCCAGTATATGTCTGTTGGAAGAGGCAGAAATGTGATTAAGGTACTTTACTTACAATTCATTATTCATGATTATTATGTTTTTCATTGCCTACTTACCGTCATGATTATATAGTGTGTTAGTTGCGATATGTATAGTTTTCAGTCATAAAGATTTAGATTTGTATGGTGGATGAAACAATCGCTTGCTGATCAGATATAAAGAAATATGGCCAAAGCAAAATCTTTCTCACTTGCTGCACCTCCGCCTTGTTTTGAGGGCAACCAACGTGATGATTTTGAGACATGGTTGGATCGGTTCGAAGCGTGGTGTAATATACATGCTACAGAAGATAAAGGTAAGCTTCGGTATTTTCCCACTTTGCTGGGTAATGCAGCATTTGCAATATATAGGGAGTTGGACAAAGATGTGAAGGAGAATCAGTATCTGGAAGTCATGAGAGATTTTACAGATGCATATTCCTCACCTGCATTAGTAGAAGCATTTCATGCGGAGATGACATTAAGAAATAGGAAGGATAATGAAAATTTAACTGTATATGTAGGTGAGTTGAAGCGATTGACGCGTCAAGCTTATCGAAAATCTGTATCAAGCAAGGAAGCTCTTGATAATGTAGTGCTGGTACATTAAGGCATTAAGGTACGCCATAAATATCCAAAATTCGTGGAAGAGGCATGTGAATTCGCATCAAGATTGGAATGTCATTTGGAAACAGAAAAAAAAAATCTGTATCAATTAGTGCTGTAAAACCTGCATCCCCGAAGCAGAGTGAACCTGAGATGGACGAGATGAAGTATAGAGTAGAAGAATTAGAGGCATTAGTAGCAAGTTTGTCTACTCAACCAATGGGTCAAGGCTGGTGTGGACAGGCTGGTCGAGGAAGTTTGAGTTGTTTTAACTGTGGATCGCCGGGTCATTTTGCTAGAGATTGCTTTAGGGGTAGAAAAATGTCTCGAGGAAGTTGGCAAAGGGGTGGGCTGCATGGTTCTGAGCAGTTAAACGAGTAATGGCTGAGACTGTGCCGGAGGTGGCAGCCAGAGGTTCAACTGGGCCAATAAAAACATCAAATATCTGTGAAATTACTGTAGAAGGGTGTGATGCAAAGGCTTTAATTGATATTGGTGCAGGTATTTGCCTTATCAGCGACCGTTTCAGATTGATGAATTCAGTCTTGAAGAAAATTAAATTAAATACAGACATTCTCTTAAGTGCATCATCTGTAAATAGTAACCCTATCAGTTTGAAAGGGTGTCTGGATTTAGATATTAAGATTGGATCAGTCATGATTAACTATCCATTTTATGTATCCAATCAGATTTGCAATCCTGTAATTATTGGATGGGGCCTCCTACAACATACAGTTTTGAAGATACACAGCAAGAATGGTGTACTGGAAAACAAGAATGAAAAGATTTTCACTACTTACTCTTTGGCGTGCATTTCCACGCGTGTGTTCAGCATTCTTAAAGATACAGAAATAATACCTGCGTGAACGGAAATCACAGCTAAGACAAAGTTAGAGGCTGAGAAAGTATACGATCTAGTACCTGATGGTTTTACAGGGGTTCTGGAACCGGATAATGTTTACCGTCAAGATGGAGGATTACTAATCGCGAGGACGGCAGCCACAGTGCAAAATGGATTGGCATTATTAGTCTGCATTGCTAATGTTACTCAATCTCTGATAGAATTACATGATGGTACTCCATTAGCTTTTTTTCGAGCAGCTGTGGAAGAAGGTGCACAAATTGCTAGAATAGGTGTCTATCAGTTATTGGACAATAAGCAAATTTCAGTACAATCTGTAAAGCTACATGAAGAATGCCTGTATCCAAACATAAACTTCGAAGGATCATTGCTGACACAACAAGAGAAACAGAAAGTATAAGGATGTATTCTCTCAAGGGTCTTCAGATTTTGGAAAAACAGGCTTAACCAAGCATACAATAGATACTGGTGATAGTCGACCCATTAAGCAACAATGTCAATTAGATCAGGCTTCTGGCTACTGGCAAGTTGAGGTAGATGGAGCAGATCATGAAAAAACAGCCTTTTCTACTGGAACAAATCTTTTTCAGTTCAGAGTTATGCCGTTTGGTCTTACGAATGCTCCTCCAATGTTTCAGAGGCTGATGGATTAGTTCTGACTGGGTTACATTGGATATCTTGTTTGGTCTACATTGATGACATCATTCTGTATATAAAGACAGTGGAAGAGCACCTATCTCTGTTAGAGGAAGTATTCTTGCCACTGAGGAGAGTGGGGCTCAAGCTTAAGCACAGCAAGTGCCAACTATTTCAAGGGGAGGTAACATTTCTCGGTCACCAAGTGTCAAAGAATGGTACAGCACCTGACCCACGGAATATTGGCAAGGTGAAAGATTTTCCCACCCCAACGTCAATCAAAGAAGCAAAAAGTTTTTTATCATTGGTGTCATACTATCGACGGTTTGTGCCATCATTCTCAGAAGTTGCGGAACCTTTGATCACATTAACTAGGAAAGAGACGTCATTTAATTGGACAGGTGCCTGTAATAGATCTTTCTTGACCTTAAGGGAAGCTCTTGTGAAATATCCAGTGCTGTCATTTCCAAACTTCAGTAAAAGCGTTGTTTTAACTAACTACAGATGAGTTGAATACATCTGTTGGAGCCATTTTATCACAAAATCAGAAAGGGGAGGAAAGAGTTATTGGATAAGCTAGAGCAACATTGAAGAAATCAGAGAGAAATTGGGGTGCATATGATAAAGCGTCTTATGCTGTTGTCTGGGCTGCGAGGCACTTTCGGCCATATCTCAATGGAAAGAAGTTTACTGTGTTTTCAGACGACAAACCTTTACTGAATATACAGTCTATCAATCAGAAAAATGATTCAACAGGTCGTCGTACACATTGGCCTATAGAGCTGAGTAGCTATTGTTTTGAAATATTCTATAAGAAAGGTGATGAAAATACTAATGCTGATTGTTTATCTAGAATGACTGAGGTAGATGTGGCTGAAGTGGATGCTAGAAACACTGTTGCGCAAGACGCTAGAGAAGAAGATATGGACCCCTATAACATGATGAGTGAGCTGGATAATGACATGTTGCTGCATCTTATAAAGCAGGCATTGAAAGATGGTAAATGTATTGCCAATCTTGAACATAGCCATTCTTCTGGAGGAAGAGAGCTGTGGAAACAAAGACACAATCTTATCGTTAAAGATAATATTCTGTACTGCAAGTATGAGGACTGTTTAGGTAAACAACTGTTATACCAAAAAATATGGTTAAAAAGGTTCTGGAACAAATCCACGGTGGGACAGTAGGTGGTCATGTCGGGATCGATAAAACCTTGTCGAAAGCACGGGCCTGGGATGAAAGATGATATTGAGAAATGGTGTAAGAGTTGTAATGAGTGTTTGGCTGTAACGTCACAACCGGAACCGGCAAGGGCACCTCTGGTTCAAGAACAACCCAGTTATCCTTTTGAACATCTAGCAATGGATATAATTGGACCTTTGCCAGTGTCAAACAATGGGAACAGTTTTATACTAGTGGTATCACATTACTTCACTAAATGGCCAGAGGCGTTCGCATTAAAGGATCATCAAGCAGTCACTGTAGCTAAAACCCTTGTAGATGAGATTTTCTGTAAGTTTGGTGTGCCATCACGACTTCATTCAGATCAGGGGAGAGACTTTGAATCAACTGTAATTCAGAAGACCAGTAATATGATGAATATTTAAAAGATGCGTACCACACCATTTCACCCAATGTCTGATGGGTTAGTAGAGCGTCTAAATCAAACTTTAATTGGGATGTTACGGATTGTCGGCGACAACAACCAAAAAGACTGGGATGAACTTCTGCCAAAAGTTCTACTAGTTTATAGGTCTACTGTTCATTCAACCACTGTATTTACACCCCGTTTCCTTATGTGTGCTAGAGAGGTACAACTGCCAGTAGATGTCATGTTTGATGGTGTGGGAGAGATTCAAATCATCTACTCAACATGCAAATAGTATGAAGATGTTGGAAAAAGCCTATGAGTTAGTGAGGAGCAATACGAAAATGGTGCAGAAGACACAAAAGCAATTTTAAGTGAAGGGATCATTGATAAAGGTTGGTGACAGTGAGAGTGTATTCTCCAGCAAATAAGATAGATCTGATGAAAAGATTGCCTAAGTGCTGGTCTGGACCCTGGACTGTGTTGAAGAAAATTACTGATGTCATTTACCATTTGAAAAGATATGAAGACCGCAAGAGGATCATCATTCACTACAATAGGTTAAGGAAGTGTGCAGATTTCAGGAGTACTGAACCTGCTCGCGATCATATGGATGAGGTATTCAATGATGGGCCTACACATACCAGTATGCCATTAGATACGCAGGCATGTGAAGACAATTCTGGGGAATTCACAGAACATTTAGTGTTAGTTGGTGACAATGAGCCGCATGACATGCATGTGGCCACTGGTTCTCCATGTGTGCAGGCAAAGGAACCGGATGTTGCTGCTGAACATCTGGCTGTGGCCACAGATGCTCCCTGTGTGCAGGAAAGTGAACCGGAAGCTGTTGCTGAACCTCTGGCTGACAATTGGCGGGCACGCACAACCCGTGCTGGTAGAACAACAAGGCCAGCACGGTTGATGCTTTTATAGTGGACTGAGTGGAGATGAATGTGTAAATATCATCATGTAGATAGTTAGAGTCTGTTAACTAGTAAAATAACTGAATTTATCATTGTGTATATAAGTGTAACAGTCAATGTTCATATTGGTGACTTCAAAGCTTTGTTTCATGTATATACAACTAGGGTTGGGCGATATTGCTCAAGGCATGATGATATCGGTATCTCATTAAAATACTGCGGTATCACGATATATCGTCATTTGGGTGGGGTGTGGAGTTAGGGCGTAAACATAGAATAACATTTCAAATTGGTAGTGTCTACAAGTTATTTCGATTAAGTTTGTTGCATTGAAACCATAAATTGAGATCGCCATGATTGCCATTTCCGCATATTTGATACACGAAATTCCACACATTGACACCCTTCAATATACAGTTTAAAGCAACGAATGTAATGCAACTAACCGTATTTATCACAAATAAGAAAAATAAAGGATTTTCTTCTGTTCTTGTGTTGTATTTTGTGTTATCTTTACCTCACGACAACTGTCAAAAGATTGAGCAAGGAATACGCATTAACTTCATTGCGCAGACAAGAATTCAGCAGAGCGAAATCTGATTGGCCGCCGTATCATACTTGAGCCAATCAGAATTCACACTGCAGAATTCCGACAGCTGTTATCACGCCCACCGCTAGCGTAGACGATGCAAATTAATAAAATAACACTATGATTTTGAACGAGAACCAGCGTGAAGACTGGAAACAATTATATCAGGTTTTATTTGGTCTGTAATATTAAATACTAATTTGCCACATTGTAGACCTATTCAAATTCGCTCACTACTTAGCGGTCCTATCCATTAACCTCAAGGCGTAGCCGGGATGTGTGAAATTAACCCAGTTAACACTGCAACCAAAACTGCCACAACAGACTGGAAATAATTAGGCCTAAATTATTTATTTTAAGGCTGTTTCACACTTAGAATAAATCTGTAATGTTATATGTGGAATGAATTTTGATCGGATTCGTTTAAAAATGCTAAATATATTGTATAAAGTTACATAAAAACGTATAACGGTAAAGCAAGAGATTAACTTCCCCCTCACCCACCGTTCCAAGCTGTGGTATTGATAAGGGATTAAGTGTGTGTGGTTTCCTATCGACCTAAAAAGTTTTAAAGTTTAAATCTTTCACGGTCTGAAGAATGTTTAACCATGCAGATCAATGACTAATGGATAAATAGCTTGACCTGTAGTAATGACATCATCAGATTGGAATGTGGGTAGTGCAAATGGTATTCCCCACTGACTAACACTCAGAATGAGGCAAGAAAAAACAAGGCGGCGTCTATTTATGTAATTACGAAAAGTGAACAACAAAGGATTATTTTGTACTTTAAATCATTTTATTAGCGCAAACAAACCATGAATTAAATGAACACAGATTATTTTGGAGTTTTGTAAGTTTTTAGTACCTTAGACAGACTGGATTATTACTTAAAGACTATTACTGGCCCGAATAGAGGTAAGAGTATGACATTTCTAACGTAGTTATTTATATTATGCTCACAGCTAAAAGTGCAATATCGTCCTGTCGGTATTGACGATATTTACGATTTTTCGAAATTATGACGATTTCGGTATCGGTATTCGGCATATCGCGATATTGATGATAATATCGAAAAATCGCCCAACCCTATATACAACGTTATACAATAAGTACATATATGTAGTATTTAGCTCTAATAACTAATTTGTTTGTACCAGGGCAGGGGCCTATCATTAAAGGGGGAGGAATGTAACACAGTTGGAATTGCCGAGACCATGATCGGTTTAATCCATTACGGATATTTAAGATCCGCCATCAGCTTTAAGCACTCACTCCGCTGATGTCATCAGTTTATGTGCACTCAAGTAAGATCATGCAAGAGGAGTGAAGAAGTGGAATGATTTGATGAGATCGAACGTGTTCGGCACACGACAATGGGTTACCTCCCTTTGCTAGTCTGATTAATGCGTTTTAAAACAAAAGCAAGAACTAATTAGTAGTACTTATGATAAAAAACAAATACAATATGTATAGTACAAATAAATGCATAATAATTAGTAGTACTTATGATAAAAAACAAATACAATATGTATAGGACAAATAAACGCATAATAATTAGTAGTACTTATGATAAAAAACAAATACAATATGTATAGGACAAATAAACGCATAATAATTAGTAGTACTTATGATAAAAAACAAATACAATATGTATAGTACAAATAAACGCATAATAATAACAACAAATATTGTGTAAGTGTTGTGAATAAAGAGTTAATTACAATACAGATTATTGAGCCCTAATAAACTGGTTTCAAAAGACAGGTGGTCCCTTCATGCAGGCTGGTTTCTAAATGGGCTCGGTCACCTCAAGATTGATGGGTGGGAGATGGCTAGTCTACATTTCATATATGTAAAAGTCTACATGCGTGCGTGTGCGCGTGCATGCAGGTCATGTGCATGCGCACCCGTGTGTGCATGCATGTGGCTTGCATGCATGCATGTGCTCATTTACACGCATATACGTATGTGCATGTGTGTGGTGCTGTGCTGTGCTGTGCGTGCATGCGTGCGTGCGTGCGTGCGTGTGTGTGTGGTCATGCATGAGTGTGTGCTTTATCAACGAGTAAGTGAATATCTATGTAGGTATGTATGTGAATATGTAAGTTGATATCTTCAAGTGACTTATGATACAACAATTTATTTATCTTTTCTGCAATCTATGTACAAACAATCTATTCATCTAGAGAATCACAGGAAAGGTAATTTTACAAATTTACATTAATTTAAAATATTTAAAAAACTTAAATAACAAAATCAAATTAAAAAAAATTATCGATATATTGAATTAGTAAATTATCACATACACTAACCGTGTCCAAGAGTTTATTTTCACACACTGAGTATTTATGCTTTCGTAATGATTCATATTCTGGCCATATACACATCTCACACTCATCACCTGATCCTTAACCCGCTAACCCTCAAACTCGTTCAAGAAAATTCAAATTTTCTCATGGAAAATATCCATTTGTAGACCAAGAGAACTCTTTTTGAAAATTTAACAATGGAATTAACGATTCGGTTATCGAGCCAGCCATTCCAGTGGTAAATTTTCAAATATAGTCTTCTCTTGGACCAATGCAGAAGCCGCTTTTTGGCGGGTATGAGTGTTAAAGGGTTAATGCACAAACTTGGTCAAGATCATCAAAATATTTGCTTGTTAATTATTTAACCCATTAATTATCAAATTTGGTCAAGAATATTTAAATATCTGCCTATCAGATGTCCATTTACCGGCCAAGAGAATACAATTTTTGAAAATTTATCACTGGAATGACTGGCTCGGTTATCGAGCCAGTCATTCCAGTGGTAAATTTTCAAAAAATTGTATTATCTTGGCCTGTAAATGGACATTCCACACGACCATAACAGAGGCCGGTATGATCATTAAATGGTTAATGTCCAAGCCAGTCAGAACTGGCCTCTGCAGTGGTTTGAGGAATGTCAATTTGTGGGACAAAGTGAAGCTTATTTTTGCATTCGAGTGACAAATTTTCCAAAATAGGCTTCTTAGTTCTATTAAAATATTTTTTATTATCAATTTTGACAGTTAACCCTCAAGTCGGCCAAAATGGCTTCTGCAGTGGTCTTGGAAAATGTTGATTTAGAGACCAAGAGAAGATTATTTTTGAACATTTATCTCTGTATTGATAACCGAGCAAGCCATTTCAGCGATAAATTTTCAAAAATAGTTTTCACATGGTTTGCAAATGGACATTTTCTACAAGAAAACTTAAAATTTTCTTGGACAAATTTGGGAGCTAAAGGGTATATTTAGGTTAAATGTTACTGCATCTAAAAATGCAGAGCAGAAAATTGACCCGTGTATCCCATCTCAACTACCTACCTTTATTGATGTTCTTGACCGTTGACATTATTCCACCTACCCACAATAAAAACAATTCTTCAGCATCCCAAGACTAACCTCCCACCAAGTTTGGTGACGACAGACAGGCTATTACAATAATATCACATTTGATGATGAGACTAAATATCATCCAGGAACAAAAGTCAGCATTCCTCTCCGGTTATCTGCCTTCCTCATCCAACAACAACCAATCAAATATTTCAATTTACAACACATGTTTAAATACATTTGTGTGTGCGTGCGTGCGTGCATGTGTGCACGCGTGCAGTGCGTGTGTGTGAATGTATGTGTGTGCCATGACATCTATGACATCAATAATCACAATGACATTACAATGACATCACAATAACATCACTATGATATTACAGACATCCTTTGAACCAATATAATATCATGAAGAGTTCTCAAACAGATGATTAAAATAAATTTCATAACAAAGTTTGTATTATAATCTGAATAAATAAATGTACATATAGAAGGAAAAGCTGCTGTCTTCCATTCATGCTTAAATAAAACTGTACACATTACGAGACACGGCTAGCGAGTTGATAAAGCTACTGTCTTCCATTCATGCGTATATAAAACTGTACACATTACGAGACATGGCTAGCGAGTTGATAAAGCTACCGTCTTCCATTCATGCTTATATGAAACTGTACACATTACGAGACACGGCCAGCGAGTTGCTAAAGCTACCGTCTTTCATTCATGCGTATATGAAACTGTACACATTACGAGACACGGCTAGCAAGTTGGTAAAGCTACCGTCTTCCATTCATGCGTATATAAAACTGTACACATTATAAGACACGGCTAGCGAGTTCATGGATTGGGTCCTGACCCAACTGCTCTCCAATGTGCAGTCTGTGTAATAGGCCATAACCTTTTTAATTGTCAAGATTTGTCAAGAAAATTTCTATTCTCTCATTAAAAAATGTCGCTTTGCATGTTAAGGAGACACATTCTTCAAATTTTTGCTGAAATGACTGGTCAGTTTATAAATTTAAGCCAAGCATTCCAGTGGTAAATTAAAAAACATAGTATTCTCTTGCAATTTAACATTCCTCAAGACCACAGCATGGGCCAGTTCTGACCAGCTTGATCACTAAAGGGTTAAAACTGTCCATAAGACAGACCAATTGATGAACCCAAACTGTCAGTCAAGTACATGACGTCATAATCCATTATGTCATGTCACAGGCTGACGTCACAATCTAAATATGTAACAAGAGGCCCAAGGGGCCCGTATCGTTCACCTGGAATTATTGGCCACTGGCACAACTGAAGAAAACAAGATGACCAATGGAAAAATTTACCAATCAAATTTTTGTGAGGAAGATTTAGCAAAGTTTTATTAAATTTGGCCCAATAGTTAATAGTGGTCTTTTTATGATTTTCTTTGAAATTTGCAGAAAATACAAGATGTTAGCCAAAAATGCTAAATGCTGATGATTCATGGTGGACACGTTTTTGAAATAAAAATTTTCCACGGACAAATTTAATGGCGTTTCAGTCCTAATCATAACTGCCAAATTTCGTCCTGACCCCTTCAGCGGTTCTGGAGAAGTCATTTTCGGGAAAACTAAGTCATCCAAAATGGCCGCTGACCTATTCAGTCAATCCAGTACTCTTGAACAAACTTGGCTTACCTCTTTCTCTAGATGAGGTTTAATGAGTTTTGAATCGATTCGCCAAGCGGTTTCGGAGAAGATATTTAAAGATGTTTCCTAAAATTGGCCGAAATCCAAGATGGCCGCTGGACAAATTGGCCGATTGGCTTCATTTGAACAAACTTGGATCGCTATGCCGTAAGGATGCTTCCTGCCAAATATAATTGAAATTGGCCTAGTAGTTCTCAAGAAGACATTTTAAATTGCCTATAGCTTTAGTATGGGAGCCTTTGGCAGGAAAATAATCCAAGATGGCCACAAAACCGTTTATCCGACAGTTTCGAAAATTGCAAATTTGAGCTCAGAACACCCAAAAACATACATAAAACCAATTTCGGCCTCAAAATTCATCAAGTAAAAAAAATCCAATATGGCCATCAAACAAACTACATTTTGATTGGCCCACGGTGGCCATGTTTTTTGATGGATGAACTTGCCTTGAACAAACTTTAATGGCCCTTAGTCCCTAATCATATCAGACAAATTTCGGACTGATCTGTTCAGCGGTTCTGGAGAAGTCGTTTTCGGGAAAACGAGGTCATCCAAGATGGCCATCAAACCATTTAGTCAGTCAAGTCTTCTTGAACAAACTTGGTTTAGCTCTTTCCCTAGATGATGTTTCATGAGTTTTGAATGGATTCCCCAGGCAGTTTCGGAGAAGATTCTTAAAGACGTTTCCTAAAATCAACCAAATTCCAAGATGGTCGCCGGCCAAATTGGCCGATCGGCTTCATTTGAACAAACTTGGATCCCTATGGCCTAGGGATACTTCCTGCCAAATATAATTGAAATCGGCCCAGTGGTTCTTGAGAAGTCATTTAAAGGAAAAGTTGACGGACGACGGATGGTCGCCACAGTATAAGCTCACTTGGCCTTTTAGCTAATGACTGGTGTATGTAGCTAAGTCCATCAGGAGCCTTTAAAAGTCTCTCAGTTGTATGAATTGTATGTCTTTAATATTTAATAAACATTCTGTTGAATATTTTGTAACTAATTTGACTAGGCACTGTTACTGCCATAGACAGGAACAGCATCCAATCAAATTAGACTCAAAATATTATACAATTTACCTGTATAGTTTTCTGGAAATTGTGATTTCAGGGAGTGCAGGCTTCGTTTGTTCAATCGATCGGTCCAGGGAAAGCATGGGCGGAGCTTAGCTAGAGATGAGTGGGGCATTAAGCTAACAATGGATTCATTGATTCTCCTTATAAATACTGACTGGATCCATAGCTGGTCTTTATAACAAGGATTTCTGTATGCTGTGATAATTGTTCCATATTGACTTTTTAAAAAGAAAGATTTTCCTGAAAGTAGTTGCTGTCAGAATCAATGATTGTTTAACTGTTTAAGCACTTCACGCAACCGATTTCGACAAATACTGTAATGAAATTCTACATGGCACTTTTTTAATCATTTAGTTTCATTTTCCATATTGGTTACTTTGACATGACCTTTTGAATAGTCTGGAAATTTTCATAGTCATCCAAGTCATCTAATGAATCCACATGATCGTTATTTTGATCGTTATTATCAGAACGTCTTTGGAACTGTTCCTGCCAACGAGGATTGGTACCATGATCGACGGGAGGACACTCATAATCTGAGCTTTCATCTTGAGAATAATCAGGCACTGGAAGGCTGACTGAATTAGGGATATTTCCATAAACTGCATCATCTAACACTAAACCATCTGAATCCATGTCTTGAAGATTCTGTTGGAAATTTCCCAAGTTTTCATAATCCTCCTGGTCATCATCATTTACAATTTCAGACACTTGTGCTGATCTTATTCCCTCCCGTCGTAGTTCTGCTAAAACGGCGGCCATACCACCAGGTTTATCCACGCATTGTGTCCCTTCTACTGGTAACTCGTAGACATCCATATCATCACCATTTCCTTGTCTTACTACCGGTGTCAAGCTGCCTTTTCGTGCCTTTATAATAGCGGCTCTATGACTCTTTGAATCCATAGCTTGATAGGACGAGTCGCTGTCAGATGACGACTGAACATTCATCATTGCCGCCTCTGTCATAGTAAGACAAGGAACAGAGCCGCTTCTGGTTTGCTTCACATAATTTAATGAATTAATCGCATCATGGAATGTTGGTGATTTCTTCGGAACCTGATGCGGTAGCGGCTTGTTAGAGTGACTGTCTGATAAACTATTAGGGTTGATTCCGCTGTTCGGTGGACTGGGATTTTGTGAGCCGGTGTGATGGGGTTTTTTCCTGTCAGGTGTACGAGGTACTGGCTTGTTCAGTTTCTTCATCATGATGGATGGTGGAGGTTGCATATTCTGAGACTGTTGTTTTATTATCTCCTCATTTACAAAATAACCAGAAGCGGATGCAGCAGGAGGAGGCAAAGGCTAAAAATATAATGCAAAAACAAAATATAAATAAACAAAATTTAAATAAGCAATAAAACAAGTTGAAATAAAACATCACGATTCAGGATTATCCATAGTGCCCCAACATGCAATATAAAATCTCTTACCCATATAATTTAATGACAAGGATTGGTCAAGAAATTTAGGCAAAATCTTTCCTTAGTGCATGTCTATATACAGGCCAACAGAAAACTATTGTTGAAAAAGCCATTCCTAAATCTTAAAAAAACCACTGTTGTTATTACCCCACAAAAAACATCCATTACCGTTCAATCACTACTTGCTAAATCAATTATCTGCATTTAGCTATCAGAATAAGATTTTTATTCTTGCATACACACCTCTCCATGCCTATTCCTATTAATATGGACCCTCAACCAGGCTACTTGTTAAGTCCATCTCCAGCATACTGACAGATAAAGTCTGGCACCAGTCTATACTCACCTCATAGTGATGCCTGTCACTAAGCGCGCTTGCGCATGCACACTGGAGCCCAAATAGGAAACAGATTCACTTGTCAATTATTCTGCTTGCAGAACAACTGCTAAAATATTCTACAAGAGTTTTTTGTGCTTTGCGCTGTGTCAGATACACTTATTGTCTTTCATATTACTAAGGAATATGCCTACTATGAAGTCAATCCTCCCTAAGTTACGTTTCGGAAGTATATTCGTGGTTATATTGTATTTTATAACTATGTATATATTGTTACTGGTTTTCGTGAAAGATCGTTCTCATTTCATTGTAACTTAGTTACAATGCCTATATCATCATTATTATATTAATTCTCTAGCATTCAACCAAGAGCCCATATCAATTTACTTCTAGTACATTATAAGGATCTTCATTTATCCCTATGCAAGTTTGTTTTCTTGTCGGTAGGAATTTTGATTTCTAATTTGAACTTTCCCGCCTTTTTAGAAGTGCGTTTTATGTTTATAGTCTCCTTTTTATGATTTTCTAAGCGGTATGCTTCATTGTTACACTTTTTTCATTTTCAGTAAATCGTCAGATAAGACGAAATGCACGTCTGCTAAATGTGATCGCCTTCACTCAGCTGATTTTGGTGGACATGTCTGTGTGAAATGTGGGAAACCGATCCCTCTAACCTCTATGCAGGTTACCAAGTCTCCTAAGCAGAAGTCTAGAGCGACTAAGCTCTCGAAGGTGGGCTCGTGTAGTTCACCGGGTCAAACCCACATTAGACTTGAGGGTGACGGGCATAACCCTCAAGCAGTGGTGGCGGAGGCGGAAGCTGACGTCCAAAAGCCTTATGCTAATGCTAATGCCAGTTTTTAAGTCATACCGGTCGTAAAGGTTCTTCGTAGATCGCCTATAGCTAAGATTTCTAGTCTTGCTAGTTCTTCCGGTTCCATTGTGGTGGACTCGGGTACTCTGGACTCAGGTTTACTTCCGTTTTCTGGTGCTTCTTCCGTTCCGTCAGTTTCCATTTTAACTTCCGGTTTAGCAAGACATCCGGGTCGTCAGGATCCGGTTCTTTCTTCTGTTGTGTCCGTTTCCGGTAGGACTTCCGGTTTTGTAGGAAATCCAGGTCTTCAAGATCCAGTTATTACTTCCGTTCCGACCGTTTCCGGTATGACTTCCGTTTTTGTAGGACATCCGGGTCTTCAAGATCTGGTTCCTAGTTCCGTTTCCGGTTTCAGCAGCGCTTCCGGTCATATCGGATATCCGGGGTCTGAGGACTCCTACTATTTTTCGACTACCGGTAGAAGCGCTTCTGTTTCCGGTTTGGATTCTTGTCTGTACACTTCCATTTCCGGTTCTAGAGGTGTATTTCCGGGTCATGCCGATCCGGATAGACTTCCGTCTTCCGCTTCATGTTGAGAGGTAAATTCTGGGATAGCGAGAGATCATAATCGCTTAGTGTCGTCTAAGTTTTTACCCGAGCATCATCTTACGATGCCGTTTTCAGTTTCATCGTTAGATTCTGAGAAATTTTCTGAGGATAAGCGTAAGGTTTGTGATAATAGGAGTTTTGTAGATTCTGGTTCTGAAATATCTCAACGGGTGTTTTCTCAGGATTCTGTAGCTTCCAATTACGATTCTTTTCTTCCTTCTCAGGAAGTTGATGTTGATTTATCTTCCCAATCTTCTCCTTCCTTTCGTGACGCCGTTTTGAATTCATCTTCTTCTAGGCCTTCTTCCCTCTCCTCTTCTCACCCTCCAGGTTTTAAATCTATTTCTCCTTCTCTTTCTGCTAAGGATTTCTCATCCAGTCATGTGTCTAACTCATCTGCTCTCTTTCAATCTTCTCTTCCTCCTCCTCCAGGGTTCTCCCATCTTCCTTCTACTCTTTCCTCTCAGGGTCCGTTAAATCATTCTTCTTCTTCGTCATCTTCTCATTCAATCTCTTCTCTTCCTCCTTCCTCCTCTTCTTCCTCTCCTTCTTTTGATCATCTTGATCCGATTGTTTCCGTTGTCCTTTCCCCTGAGCTAGAATTTCAAATTGTTGATTCAGGTTTAGATTTTTCCTTGTTTTCTGTGGTTAGGGATTCTTCTTTAGATCGTTCCTTTGTTTCTGCTCGTTTTTCTATTCTTTCGAGGTTTTCTGCCAGTTCTCTGGTGCTTCTTTTCTTGTCCTATAGTCAGGATCAGGGTAGGGATTCCTTTTCCTCTTCTCAAGTTTCTTCCTTTCCTGAGTCTGCTAGAAGGCCCTCTTCTCCTGTTTCCTCTAGGGCAGGTGCATCTTTAGTTTCAGGTGACTCCTCTCTTCTTCTTCTCCTCTTCTTCCTTCTCTTCCGTCAGCTCCCAAGTCGGTCAGGGCCAGGGATCTGAAGAGGTTTTGTCCGGTTAGAGCCTCTTCGGAAGACTGGTCCATGGCTCACAGGTGGATCGCATCAACTCTTTCTCTTCCTCTTAAGGAGGAATTTGCTATGGATCCTCCTTTCGGATCCGCTCTTTCTACATCTGATTCTTCCTCCTTCCTCTCCTCAGGTACTGCCTATTGATAACTTAGTAGTTGATATACTCGATTTCTTTGTTAATGATTCTGTCAATAATGACTTTTCTCTTGTTTCTAAATATGATTCTCCTATTCAAATTCCAAAGGAGGATTATTTGAAGGTTGCCTCAACTCAGTCTCTTTCTGGTTCCGCTTGGGACGTTCTTTCTTCTCAGTTAAAAGATTCTTCCAAGGTTGAGTTTTCCTATGATCTTTCTAGATGGGAGTCTGTTTGCAGATCTCATCTGATGTCATCTAATTTCCTTGCTCTTTTATCTGAGGCTGTTCTTAAGGCCGAAGAACGTGGTGATCAAGTTCCAGTAGGAGCGCGCTTTTCTCTGTTTTGGGAGAATTGGCAAGCCCTCATTCAGGACTCCTGGCTAGTGTCTCAGATACGTTGGGGTTATGCACCTTCATGTATCCGTCATCCTCCTCTTCTCTCTTTTCTCCCAGTTTGGACTCCGGTTCCCTCGAATCCGGAAAAATTGGTGGCCTATGAAGAGGAGTTGGAATCCATGATTGTAAGGAGGGCAATAGAAGAAGTTCCCCACTGGAGAGTAGACCCGGCTACTACTCGATCATCTTTTTAGTTTCCAAGAAAACAGGAGGCTACGTCCCATCATAAATTTGAAAAAGCTAAATTTTATGATTCTCACCCCCAAGTTCAAGATGGAGACAATCTCCCAGATCATTTCCAATTTAGATCAGGGAATGTGGATGTCTTCCATCGATCTAAAGGATGCCTACTTTCATGTTCTTATTCACCCTGCCTTCAGAAAGTTCCTGAGGTTTGCTTACAAGGATCAAGTTTGGCAGTTTCACACCATGCCCTTTGGCCTGACCACGGCTCCCTTCCTTTTTACCCGTCTAGTTTCAGCCGTGGCAGGAATTTTACACTGTCATTCTATCCATCTTCACGTTTATATAGACGACTGGTTGGTAAAAGCAAGGTCATCCTCAATTCTCTCAGGAATTCTTCCAGAAGTGTGCAGTCTTGCATGCAACCTAGGGTGGATTTTAAATCTAAAGAAATCAAGCCTAGTTCCATCTCAAATCTTTACGCATCTAGGCGTTTCTTTCGACCTGGCCCAGGGATTTTTGGAGGGATCGTTCTCTGCTTCTGATGGTTGTTCCACTGGTAAAGTCCTCCCCTCAGGCGATCATCTTCACAGACGCTTCCCAGGAGGGATGGGGAGCAGTCTGGGATTCCCTGTCAGTTTCCGGCCTTTGGTCCCTGGAGGAGTCGACAGCCCATAATAACATTCTGGAGTTGTGGGCTGTCAAGAAGGCTCTCCTTTCATGGCCAGATCTTGTGATAGGTCTCAAAGTCTCGATTCGGTCAGACAATTCGACAGTGGTGTCTTATATCAACAGGCAGGGAGGTACAAGGTCGTCTCTCCTTTGTCTAGAAGTGTGGAATCGTCTCTTGTGGTGCCGCAAGAAGCAGATTTTTCTAGTGTCCTCCCATGTCCCAGGCAGTCAGAATTTTCTGGCGGACCAACTGTCACGTCCCAGCAAGTTCGCCCACAGAGTGGCAGTTAAAGAGGTCGGTTGTCAGAGCGATTCTCAGTCTTATGGATCGTCCTCTAGTAGATCTGTTCGCAACCTCTCTGAATGCTCAGATCTCCTCTTACATGTCTCCTTTTCCGGACAAGCCATGGTGGTGGATGCTCTGTCTCAGTCCTGGACAGGAATGTTCGCCTATGCCTTCCCTCCAACAATTTTGATTCCGTTAGTCTTGAAGAAGGTCAAGGATCAAGTTTGCGAGATTCTTCTGATAGCTCCCTTTTGGCCCAAGAGGATTTGGTTTGTAGACCTTCTAATAGACTTCCCTCATCTTCTTCCAGTATCCCAGGATCTTCTATCTCAAGTAAGAGGTCTTTGTGTTCATCCAAACCCAGAAATTTTCAATCTGTGCATTTGGAGAATCTCGACTGAGGTCCTCGAGAATAGGGTTTCTTCAAGATCTCAGGAAATTATTGATTCTGGCAGAAGCGAGTCGACACGTCGAGTTTACAAGGGTCAACTTAAAATTTTCGGAGTGTTCAGACCAAGACTTCGTGCCCGATTCTGTTTCTATACCACAAGTATTAGATTTTCTCTGGCGTCTTTCCTTCCTTGTCTTCTGAATGCCGATGTCAAGGATACTAAAACTCTTAATAGTTTTATTAGAGGTCTAGGTAATATTCGTCCTTCGATTGCTAAGCCGTTACCTTCCTGGAATTTGGCTTTGGTTCTTCAAGTTTTGGAAGGTCGCCATTTTGAACCTATTTCTTCTATCAGTATTAAGCTTTTAACTCTCAAAGCTGTTTTTCTTGTTGCTGCTGCCTCTGCTGGAAGGCGTTCAGAGATTCATGCTTTTTCTGCTGAAAAGGATAGATTTATAGTTTCAGGAGATTGTTTGGTTTTATATCCCAGAAGGGACTTTTTATCTAAAACTCAGTCTAACCGCTTTCCTGCTAGTCCGATCATTTTAAAATCTGTTTGTAGTCTAGCTTCATAGTTCATTGCATTCGTAAAGTGAAGGTCTAAGGTTTGCATTGCAACCACATTTCTGGTTTAAATTTATCACTAACTGACTGTTGTGTGATGCTGTGCCATTATAAGAAGGTATGTGTCCGAGTTTGGGTCCAATATGAATAATCAAACACGAAATATAAACAAAAAAAGTTGAGCTAAACAGAAAATGTTAAAATTGAAAAAAAAATAGGTTTTTACCAGGGTCACCTTGATGTTTGACATTTTGCCACCATGGCCACTGTGTGATGCTGTGTTATTATAAGGATGTGCACAATTTTGGGTCCAGTATGATGAACCAAACATGAGATATAAACAGAAACGTTGAGCTACACACAAATTGGCCTCGCCGGATGATATGCAGGTTATCACAATAGCTTGTTTTGCTTTGTAACGTCAAGCTAAAAATAATCTTCGTCTTAGTCTGCAAATGGACATTTTCTATGACAAAATAGAAATTTAAAAAAGAAAACTTGCGGATTAAAGGGTTAATACTGATTTACCACCATGTTTTTGAAGTGTTATGCAGGCATTATGGCAACTGCTGATGAGAAAACTTGAGTCAAACAAACAGTAAACAAATAAACAAACAAAAAGTAAACAAAATGTACAAGCAAACATAAACAAATAAACAAACAAAAAGTAAACAAATATACAAGCAAAAGTAAACAAATAAACAAACAAAATGTAAACAAATATACCCCAAAAAAATATGTTTGTTTATTTGTTTCCGCAAAGGTATCGGGCAGCCTGAACCCTGAGAGTTACTGACTACACATCACCACTCACTGTACACAACTCTGAAGGACAATTTATCGGGACTGACCAGGGGAAAGACGAGGCGATCCGAGAATGGTTCAAGGAACAGTTCACTGACAACAATGATGAACCCTTGCACCCGTTCTCAGGAGACTCCAGGCCATTACTAACACCAATTAAAACAGCAGAAGTTGAGAAGGCACTTAAAGCCCTGAAAAATGGACGTGCATCTGGACCCGATGGCATGAGCAATGAACTATTCAAATATGCAAGTGACATTATCTCAAAACCGATCACGCACCTAATCAATTCAGCTTTTATGCACCACCTTCCCATCGACGCTGTAGGCCAAGGCACCCTTATTGCACTACCAAAGCCCAAGAAGCCACCTGGGCCCCCGGCCAATCTGTGGCCCATTGTGCTCCTCAACAGCATACGGAAAATCCTATCCAATGTTACTCTATGCCGCATCCGAGACACGATCGATTACTTCACCGGATCATGTCAAAGTGGCTTCAAACGTGGACGCAGCTGCGCAGACATTGTATGGGCTCAATGCATGCTTGTGTCTGTAGTCATGTCCAAACACTGGGACTTCCACAAAATGGGCATTGATATGTCACAAGCCTTCGAGACAATTAAACGCTCAAAGATCCTAGATGTACTACGCCAGGCCAGTTGCAATGAAGATGAGCTACAACTACTGAGACTACTGCTTGCAGACACCAAGCTGAGACCACGAGTTAAGTCAGTGAAGTCTGTAGAGTTTGAGACATCAATCGGCTCCCCACAGGGAGAAGGTCTATCTCCGGTGCTTTTCACCTGCTACCCTGCTGCCGCATTGAAATCTGTGCGGGGAAAGTTCCACAAGACCAAACACACCACCCCCCAGTGTCAATACTGGGCATGCCACTAAAGATTGAGTATGCCGACGATGTGGACTTCATAGACGAGGAAAAGAAACCCCTTGACGAACTTTTCTCAATAGCTGCAAGCAAACTAAAAATTGAGAATCTCTATGAATGAATCCAAAACAGAGTTCACCCACATATACCTATCGACAAAGCATGGAACTATAGAAAATGACGCCCCACTGCGTGGCGGCGACCCATGGAGGAAAAGTAAAATCCTGGGCTCACTGCTTTGCAGTACTGCTGACATTTCTGCACGCTGCGTCATGGGATTCGTAGATTAAAGATGCCCTTGATAAAGAGGCTACGTTTATACAATGCAACCTGCGTATCCTTGATACTGTATAACTCTAAAAGCTGGGCAGCGCCAAAGGCAGCACTAGACAAACTAGATGCCTGCCACTGCAAACACCTACGCACCATCACTGGACACCGATGGCCAGACAGCATAATTTCCAACCATGCACTATACAAGATGTGTAATACGTCGCTGCTGTCTGCAAGTCGCCCAGCAAAAATGGGCCATGTTTGGCCATGTGCTAAGGATGCCAGAAGAGACACCAGCACCGAGCCTTGGAATTCATCCTACTCGGAGCCAGCATATACAAAGCCATGAGAGGACGTCATTACATAAATCTGCTAAGCGTGCTCCGAGGTGACATCAAGAAAGCAGGATTAGGTACACTCAAGTCAAGAATGGACCTGAGGAAGCTAAGGATTTCGGCTGAGGACAAGACACAGTGGACAAAAGCGAAGAAGGACTGATTGCAGCTGTAGGATGTTTCTACTACTACAGCCGCAGAATACAGTAATCATACAAACAAATATACAAAAGTAAACAAGGAATCATAGCCCCAAAAATTCTAAGAGAACTATTGCAGAATTTGGACCTTTCCATTTTTAGCTATGCGCCGCTCGTCTCTAGCTAAGCTCCACCCACACCTCGCTCATGTTGGGATAGAACGATCTCTGAACTCCCAGACTATCAATTTCCAGAAAACTATACAGTTAAGCTGTTGAATATTTTGAAACTAATTTGAGTGGGTGCTATTGCTGCCTATGGCAGCAACAGCGCCCAATCAAATTAGTTTCAAAATATTCAACAGCATGTTTATTAACTATTAGAGACATACAGTTCTTACAATGTGTCAGACTTTTAACAGTTAAAGACGGGCCTAATAGAATCATTTATGACATAATGATTATGACGTCATCCCACACGCCGCTTAGTTGATAATGACGTCATAACTCTTGAAAGGTTCATTAAAATAAGACATTGGATATGCTCAAAATCCGCTCAAGTTTGGTCTGCAAGTGGACATTCACTGTGAAAGCTTAACTGTATTTTTGGGATGATTTTGACCATGAAAGGATTAGAAGGTCACATGACTACTAGTCAAGAAATACTTTAACCCTCGAATTTGTTTAAGAATATTTAAATTTTCTCATAGAATATATCCATTTACAGACCAAGACTATTTTTGCCAATTTACCACTGGAATGACTGGCTCGGTTATCGAGCCAGTCATTCCAGCGTTAATTTTCAACAAGAATGCGAACACGTGATATGTCTCGCCCCTGGATAGCTTTTAGTATTATTGATCCAGTTAATACCGGTACTTAAGTTCCTATTGACTATTAATTGAAAAAATATTATCGATGACATTGCACAAAATCAACTTTTTAATGATAAATATTGCATCCCTACATGAGATAGAAACAGTTACCAAGGTTTCAAAATCCGAAGAGCTCTGACTTGTTAACTAATACAGTGATTATGTGATATATCTCACCCCAGTATTTTCTTTCATACTATAACTATCACCATTGACATACTGATGATGGAGACTAGATGCCATGATGGTATAGTTCATATCTGTATAATTTCGTCAAGATCGGATAAGTCTTTGATGAATTAAATGTACATTCAAAAACTTTAACATTTACCTAATTTTTGTTGGAAAATAGGCTAAGTTGAAAGCCCAAAAAAAATTTGGGAAAAATCTGAAAATCATTTTGCTGATGATGGAGACTAGAAGCCATGATGGTATAGATCATATCTTTATAATTTCATCAAGATCGGATAAGTCTTTGATGAATTAAATGTACATTCAAAGACTTTAACACAAATGACACACCGCTGCGGACGATGACGACGAGGATGACACGGACGACGACACCTAAGGTAACCCCATTGTCTCGCTTTCCCTACGGGGCGAGACAAAAATAGTCTTCTCTTGGTCTGCAAATGGACATTTTTCAAGATCATTGCAGAAGCTGTTTTTGGCTGATATGAGTGTTAAAGGGTTAATATGTAAAAATTTCCAATGATTTCTCAGAGAAAGTCCAGTTGCTAAAGAGAGAATATAATCGAAAGCTTGCCACTGGAATGACTAGTGCTGATACCAACATGGTTATTCTTGTGTTAATATCTCTCAAATAAGCTTTCCTTGCTCTACAATTAGACATTTCCAAAACAATCCAGACTCTTGGCTTTGTGGCAATGCTGGATGCATTCCACAATCCACCTAGAAATGGTATCTTTAGAAGCTCTCCCATGGGGTTCAATGTAAGATAGCCATAAAGCACTAGGGTCCATCCGCCATTCCTGTGTACAAGGTACGTTGTTTATAACGTGTTACTGCACGGACTGGACACCAAGCCTTTGAATTAGGATCAAACCTAGTCAAAGTGGGTAAAACTATAGGCTGACCAGGATATTTTAAAGACTGGTTTTTCGCCATAAAGTTAACTCTAGGTAGAAGCCTAAGGCCTTCCCCTGTAACCACAAAATGGTCTGGCTCTGCTGACAAAGCATGGATTTCACTTCTTTGTCTGGCTGAAGCTGCAGCAATCAGAAAAACCTTTAAGCGTCAACATTTTCATGGAAATGGAGCTTACTGGTTCAAAGGGTTTATCTGCTAATACTTGAAGTACTAACGATAAACTCCATGACGGAATCACTGGAGGATTCCTTGGTCTTAGATTACCCATGCCTTTGATTAAAGTATTTAGATTACATACTTCATCACTTCCCCTAATAGCCAAGCAAGGGATAACTGACATTAAAGCTGACTTGTAGCCAGCAATAGAGTTAGGCTTGAGGCTATAGGCATCAAAAAGGTGACAGAGGAAATCAGCTACTACCTGAATAGATGCTTCCATTGGATTTATACATCTTTTTGATCACCATTCAGAAAATCTGTTGATTTTACAATTATATGCTCTGTAGGTTGACCCCCTTCTAGCTTTTGCCATGAACATGGCTGCTTGCTCAGAAAAACCCTCCTTAACTGCTGATTCCTTGACAACATCCACACAGTCAATTGGACCATTGATGGGTTGTTGTGCAAGGCCTTGCCCTGGAAGATTATGTTTTCCATCAGAGGCAGAGGAACAGGATTGCAGACCAGAAGGTCCAGCCGATCCGTATACCATGATCAGCTTGGCCAATTTGGGGTGATCAGAAGCACGTGGCATTCCTGCTGCCTGATTTTTTGGATAACTTTTGCAATCAGGTTTGTTGGCGGGAAAGCGTATGCATACATTCCCTCCCAGCTGATAGCTAACGCATCTATTGCGATAGCGCTTGGATCTGGAATCGGAGAGACATACGTCGTCATCTTCGCATTCTTGTTCATTGCGAATAAATCTATGTTGGGCTTGCTCCGGTGGTTGAACAGGCAATCCGCCACACATTGATTTAGTTGCCATTCCATGGGAAGAATGCTCATTCTTCGGCTCAATGAGTCTGCTAATAGATTTAGCCTTCCCGGAATATGAACTGCTTTCAGGGAAATCCCATGATCCAGGCACCAACAAAGCAGTTTCCACGTCATCATACAGAGACTGGGCCACTTCATTCCGCCCTGGTGGTTTATGTAAGTCACTGCTGTTGTATTGTCTGATCAAACCAGAACACTCTTGCTCTTGACCTTCTCTTGGAAGTGTTCCATGGCTAAGACTACTGCTCGCATTTCCAGCAGATTGATATATGTTCTTTTGACTGATCCAGATTCCAGAGCCCTGATACTTTGTTTTCTTCCAGTCAAGCTCCCCATCACTCCATTGATGCATCTGTGTACATCGTTAACTGATGGTGGGGAGGTGACGTTACCCCCGCCAGGAGATTTTCTCTCTTCATCCACCATTGAAGGTGGTGAATAAGAGGTTCCAACACTGACACCTTTGAGTCCAGGAAACCCGTACTCTGGGTCCACTGTCATGAGAAATAACTGGATCGGGCGCTGGCATAAAGCTGCCTGTGGAATGATTGGTTCCAAAGAAACCATCAACCCCAACATTCTCAAGTAGACCCGTGCCAGGACATGACGACTGTTGCACACTGACTGTATGAGTGAGATAAACATACCCTATCTCTAGATCGAAGAACATGCCCAGGTAAACAAACTTCTGGGATGGAGTCAGCCCTGATATTTGAAAGTTGATTAACCAGCCTAGATTTGTAAGAGTTTTCAAAACTATCTCCAGATTTGCTGATAGACTTTCTTGAGTATGTGCTTTTAATAGCCAGTCCTCTATGTACTTGTGGATTTCTATGTGTCTCCTGCGGAGGTATGATGTCATAGCTTGGACCACTCGAGTGAAGACCCGAGGAGCCATCGATATACCAAATGGGAGAACCCTGAATTCCCATTGGCGGCCCTGGAATGCAAATCTCAGGAACCGACAAAAGCTCCTCGCAATGGGAATGTGAAAATAGGCATCTTTTAGATCTATTGATGCTGTCCACATTCCCTTCCTCAATCCTGCTAACACCATTCTTACAGTTTCCATTTTGAAACTTGGTGTGAGGATAAACCTGTTGAGAGGTTTGAGGTTGAGAATTGGTCTCCACCCAGTGCTTTTTGTCACTAGGAACATGGTTGAATAATAACCCAGACATGTTTGTGCAGGTTAAATAGCGTGTTTTAGTATGAGGGATTGAATTTCTTCCTCTATATACAACCGTTGATCTGGATCTCTTGGATTTTGAGTCCAGATCGGAACCAGAGACAGGCACGATGGCTGATGTGAAATCCAGTCAGGACGGTAACCGACTGAAAGTCATCGCAGACTGAGCAGTCCTGAGTAATCCGCTCCCACTCATGCATGTGGAAGGCCAGACAGCCTCCCACGGGTGCACCTAAAGATTGAGGTTGACCCGAGAAGTGCAAGAGAAGCCCTGTCTCTGGTGGCTGTCCTAGCAGCACTGTTGTGGTTTTTGTGAGAGCCAACCCATCAGGTTCGGCTCTCATGACCAGAACCCCGCGCTCCTCTACCAGCGCTATGCGCACCTCGGTATGCGGGTTGCGCTGGAGGAGCCTGCGCTCCCCCTAGCTGGCTTATGCTGGCGTTGCCGTGGCCGACACTGCGTAGGTGGTTACCCTCTGACAAGATCACCACCACTTCTAGCCTGCTGAGGGTGAAAGGCAGGGGGCGCTGCTCGAACACGCTCCCTGCGGAGCACTTCAAACTGCTCTCGCAGCGCCCTCTGGTTGTTCACCCGGTTTATGGTTTGTTAGAGGTGCAGGCATCCTTTAGCTCCAAACAACCCTGGACTTGTCATCGGCGTCTGAAGGAGCCAAGTATACAGGTCCTGCGAGGGGCACAAATTGTCAAGGGCAAATGTGTGCCTCGCCCCGTAAACTCCTGGTTACGGATCTTGTCATGCAGTCCAGAGCCAGGTTAATGGCATCCTGGATGGCTCTCTGGTCTGAAAGAAGAGAAGTTTGGCAGGCCATGAATGCTGCTACTACCCCCTGTAGCCGCCGGGAAACATGCGAGAGACGAGATGGCTCCTACCGTACTTTCCTCCGTGTCCCGCAGCATGGAATTAGCATTGTGCAGGGTACTAGCACACAAGGGTCCCGTGTCAGACTGGGACCCAGGCCGCGTGTCTTTGCACAAAGCCACACGGTCATCCGTACAAGGCTTTTAGACGATGCTGTACTTCTGATACAGATCAGAACTTATACGGCAACGCCGTGCCACCTCGCGAGGGGCCGTCGAAAGGCATCCTTTCGGCTGAATGGACATCTCTGCCACAGCGACATATCAACGATATGCTCCGCATACGGCAGAGATGGCATGGTGCTCGTCACCAGTTTCCCTCCCAACCACAGGCACTGGTCCCGCTGGGAGGCCGGGCGATCCACCTGGCATTCTAGTTTGATGCTCACCAGCCATTGGCAAGCATCCAGCCAGTCCTCCTCGGTGGCCACCTGTGAATGTTCGACGATCCTAGGGCCTTCGTCGTCCTCAACCACATTCACTGGTGAGGTAATGGCCGGAGCTGAAGATACTCCTGGATAGCCAGGGAAGCCATACAGACCCGCAAGGGATGGCATGGCTTGCGCCATGGCTATTCCAGGATCCGGATCTATAGCATCATGGAGGGCTAAATGCATGACATCATAGTCCGGGCCTTCCTCACGGTAACTCTCGGCAAGCCGAGGGATACGGTATGGATGGCCATTGACCCGTAGCCAGCCTAGCCACTGAGCCGTGAAAGCTACTCCCGAAGAAGTAGTTCCATGGAAAAGGTTACCCATGGGTATCCATTTCCATGGCCATCGGCTCATCGGTAGGCCATAACAGTGTCCTCTTCTTCCTGCCCAGAAAGATTTGATGCCAAGCTTGAAAAGGGATCAAGCTCGGCCTGGGCAGGAGGGGTATCGCATGAGGCGCTGATACCCTTAGCCATAGGTTTCTCTAGAGCACTCGATATGTGAGCGCCCGAGGCCATGGCTTTCGCTCCCGGGTCCATGGGTGAGGAAAGGCTCAGCGCCAGACCAACGGGAGCCATCTCTGGGTCTATAACGAAAACTGGCTTGCTAAGAAAACCAGACCCAGAGATGGGAACACTCTGTCCCGGAGCAAATGAGGAAGACAATGACGAACTTGACCCGGGAAGCAAGCTGCGAAGCAACTCCGGGACAAGATCTGTGATCGTCTTCTTCATTTCTCCCATCATTTCAAGACGGAAGGCCTCCATGTCTGCCTTCCTCTTCTTACCACACTCTTTTTCCAGACACCTCTTCTTGTCTGCCGCCCGGTCTTTCACCTGCTGATTTAAAAAATCAGTCATAACCTCCACCGGCCACGACTCACACACATGGCAATTTAAAAGTACTGGACCTAGTGCAGTCATGAGGGAAAAAGCGGGCCTTCACGAAACAGTGGCAGGAAGGGCATTTGTTCTCAATTACCCTCTGAAACGACACAAAACTGAAACAATTAGTTTTCAGTTATGACAAACCAAAAACCCAATTGCAGAAGGCTAATAAGGTCCATAAGGAAAACATTGACCATCAAATGAAAGGATACGCCAGGGCCAGAGAAATAACTATAGGCCTGACAAAAGGTAAACAAATCCTAAAAAGTTCTTATACTTCTTTAAGAAGACAAGGGAGACATTAGAATTTGAACTTGAATACTTGAGAGGCAAATATTTAGACTTCACAGCTCAAAACAAAGATTCATTAGTAATTGAACTTTATAAACACAAGGAACCTATGCAAACCATCAAGAGAGATAAATAACTCAACACTCAGTCAAAAAATTTCTAAAAATTCTTTAGAAATAAAATGACTGAAAATTTTTCTCTTTCCTAAATAAACCTCATAAGATGACTTCTGAGGACAAGTGAAGTCTTATGAACAACAACAGGAATACCTGATCCCGAATCCAAACCCTGTGGTGGGGGGGGGGGGGGAGAATGCGGGAAAATTACTTCTTATGGTAATAATTCCCTCTGCAAACTCATAATAAATTCGAAGGACCCAGAAACCAAGTATAAATATTGTTCAAACTAAAGGATACACTTCAAATATCAGCTCATGTGGCTGAAAAACAAAACACAACACGCATTAGCCAATATATAGGCCTCCCCAAAACCAGCTAGCCTAATAAAGACGTGTCCATGAGTTAGCGCAAATCCCGGAAACACCATCCGAGTCAACACGCAGATTTTTTATCAATAAATTTACTAAAGTACACCTGATGGCTTGGACCAGGAGCATCCTCCGGTGACTTGGCAGCGTCAGACATGCTAATATTCAGTCAAAACAAGTTGCAAAACAACTCAAAGCTTAAAAAAGATAGAAAGCAAAAGCAAGGCTAGAAAGCGTGTTGCAATGGCAGGTCAATATTTTAAGAAGCGAATGAGTCAGCCTCGCACATGAGTGAGTTTGGGCTGCACATCCGCTGGACTGTCAGTTGTGTAACCTGCCCAGTGTTGGTTTCTTTTTAATTCTGAGTATTATTGAAGCTAGGTCGATATTTAGAAAATATCATAGAGTATCAGGGTGGTAAGTATACTCTTGATGTGAAAACATCCGTTGCTTCAATGTACAACCTGGTTGTAATCCCAACAACTGGAGCAATCATTTTTAGAACAACTATTGTAGAGTGGAAGCAACTTGGTGTACACCAAGTACAGGCCACAACAAAAGAGGCATTTTGCTCCACCCTAACAGACAATTCACCTTTCCAGAGTACCCACCCATCATATGACGTCATAATGAACTGTGTGATGTGTACAATGGCATCATAATGAATGACGTCGATAAGTACGTCACGAACGCATATTTGAAGACGGTCTATGCATTGTTGTACAAATTGTTTGCTTTTACTATTTAATAAATATTCTGTTGAATATTTCGAAACTAATTAGACTGGGCGCTGTTGCTGCCATAGGCAGCACAGCACCCAGTCAAATTAGTTACAAAATATTCAACAGCTTCCCTGCATAGTTTTCAGGAAATTGTTAGCTAGGGCATTTGGATCAATCCCAACACAGCGAGGTGTGGGTGCAGCTTAGCTAGTGATGGGCGGGGCATAGCTAAAAATGGAAAGGTCGATTAACTGCTGCACACTCCTATCCCATTGCACAAATAACATTTTGGACTTCTGCAATGACTCCATACAGATAGAGACAGATAAAGGACATCTTTCTTATCATGTTTGACAGTTTTAAATGTAATAATTCAAGACTTACTGGTGCAGAGTCAAGTTGACCAGAATTAACCATCTCTCTAAGCGTACTTGGGTTCTCGTAAATTTCCATTGGTTCGTCTGGCATGGCGTCCTGAGTAAAAGGAACATGCAGTGAGGGGCGTAGTATCACAAAAGACATATAATTATGTCATGTTTAAAACGCTTCAGCACACAAGCTATCCAAAAACAGCTTCTGCTTCTGCCATGGGCTTGAGAAATATACACTTGCAGAGTAAGAGAAATTTATTTTAGAAAATTTACAACAGAAATGGCTGCCTCAATAATCAAGACATTCATTTCAGTGGTAAATTTTCAAAAATAGTCTTCGCTTTATCTGTAAATCGACACTTTCCATTTGAAAATGAAGATTTTCTTGAACAAATATAAGGGTTATTTAAAGCAATTTTATATCTCTTCTACTAGCTTTTCATTTACTGCTAGAATATGACATGCATAAACATGAAGCTAAAGGTCCTGTATCACGAAACACAATATATACACCCATGTACCTACTCTATATTTACTGACCACAAGATGGACACCCATGTATCTACTCAATACACACTGACCACAAGATGGACACCCATGTATCTATTCCATACACACTGACCACAACATATACACCCATGTATCTACTCCATACTTACCGACCACATGATGGACATCCATGTATCTAGCTCACACTTACTGACCACAAGATGGATATCCATGTATCCACTCCATACTTTAACTGACCAAAGATGGATATCCATGTATCTTACTCCATACTATAACTGACCAAAGATGGACACCCATGTATCTTACTCCATACGGTCTGACCACAACATATACACCCATGTATCTACTCCATAATTACGGACCGCAAGATGGACATCCATGTATCCATTCCATACTTATTGATCACAAGATGGACAGCCATGTATATACTCCCATATACTTACTGACCACAAGATGGACACCCATGTATCTACTCTATACTTACTCACCAAAGATTGACACCCGTGTGTGTGTGTGCGTGCGTGCGTGCGTGCGTGCGTGCGTGCGTGCGTGTTGGGGGGGGGTGTGGGTGTGTGTGTAGGGGTGTGGGTGTGGGGGTGTGTGTAGGGGTGTGGGTGTGGGGGTGTGGGTGTGGGTGTGTGTGTGTGTGTGTGTGGGGGGGGGGGGTGTGTGTGTGGGTGTGTGTGTGTATGTGCAAGTATATGCATGCATGCGTGTCTGTGTGTGTGTGTGCACGTATATGCGTGCGTGCGTGCGTGCGTGCGTGTCTTTGTGTATGCGAGCATGTGTCTAAGTGCAGAGAAAGATTATTTCTTCTCTGAATTCTTGTAGATAGGAAGCGGTCATAATAGCCCTTTCCATTTTTAGCCATGCCCGCCCACACGTCGCTCATGTTGGGATCGATCAATCTCTGAACGCCATGACTATTAATTTCCATAAAACTATTCAGGTAAGCTGTTGAATATTTTGAAACTAATTTGACTGGGTGCTGTTGCTGCCTACAGCATGTTCATTAAATAGTAGAGACATACAATTCATACGTGTCGGACTATTAAGAGTTAAAGACGGGCCATATAGAATCATTTATGACGTAATGATTATGACGCCATGCTGCTTAGCTGATTATGCCATCATATGACGTCAAATCATCAATGGATACTCTGGATAGGTGGATTAGTGTACCTGATGAATTGGCGCATTAGATACGTTTATCTCATATGTTTGTTCTGCTTGTCCAATGTTCGCGTAAACTTCCAGCTAAATCAACATAAAAACATATGGTAATTAAATCTTTAACAGACCACCTGGCTTCTGAAAGCAGTGGTTGATTATTTAACACTTTAACCATCAAATTTATACAAGAAATTTTCAATTTTCTCATAGAAAATGTCCATTTGCAAACTAAGAGAAGACTATTTTTTTAATTTACCACTGGAACGTCTGGCCCAGTTATCGAGCCAGTCATTCAAGTGGTAAATTAAAAAAAATAATCTTCTTTTGGTCTGCAAATGGACATTTCTCAAGACCACTGCAGAAGCCGTTTTTGGCTCATATGAGTGTTAACCCTTCAATGCTCAAATTTGGTCATGAAAATTTAAATATTTTCTTATTGAATGTCCATTAACAGATTGAGAGCATACAATTTTTTGGAAATTTATCACCGGGATGACTGTCTTGGTTATCAACCATTAAAGAGTTAAAGGGTTACGATAGCTACATCCTGTCTTGACACTCACCGCTCAACATGAAATCTTTTATTGTGCCAGTAGCAAAGACACTGGTGTACATTTAAGAAAAATTTTGGTGGACGACAGTTCATCTTTTGATTTAATTAGTGACATCTGATGTCACTAATTAAATCAAAAGATGAACTGTCGTCCAACAAAATTTTTTTTAAATGTACACCAGTGTTATGATTACTGTATTCTGTGGCTGTAGTAGTAGAAACATCCTTTGCCCACTGTGTCTTGTTCTCAGCCGGAAATCCTTAGCTTCCACACGAGTGTTAAGAGTTAAAGAACTGCTGTCTGTTCGCTCCATAAGTAAATAGTTACCTGTATTAAGAGACCACATATCTATCCTGACTAAGTGTTTGTACTTTATAACGAGGTCCCTTAACATAGGATTTACTACATCATAGAGAAAATTAGTTTTTCAAGATTGTCACCAGAGAAATTGACCCATCATGTTCTCTTGAACATATTTGGTCCAGCTCTTGTCGTAAATGAAGCCCCTTGAGTTTCAAATCAATCAACCAAGCATTTTCCAAGATGTTTAAAGACCGTAAGATGAAAATCCAAGATGGGCATTGGCAAATCAAACAATCAACTTTCTTTGAACAACCTGATTTGAAAATATCAATTTTACATTCACCAACCGCTAAAACCGCCATTTACCACCATTTTCGCTGTTAAAATCAATTAATTAACAGACGTTCAATTTTGATTGGTTGATAGTGACCATGTTTTAAACAAGAGGCCCAAGGGGACTGTATCGCTCACCTGGAACATAGGCATTTAAACTCGAAAGGCGATTGGCTATAAGTAGATGTTCTGGAGGTTTTTTTTGTGAAACCTAGGTCATCCAAGATGGCTATTAAACAAATTTGGACTTTTGCCCTAGATGATGTTTCACGAGTCTTGAATTGATTCCGCAAGTGGTTTCAGAGATTTTTAGACGTTTCCAAGATGGCTGCCGCCTAAATTGGCCGATCAGCTTCATTTGAACAAACTTGAATCCTTACACCCTAAGGATGCTTCATGCCAAATATAATTAAAATCGGCCCAGTAGTTCTCAAGACATTTTAAATTTCCCATTGCTTTAGTATGGCAGCTTTTGGCAGGAAAATCATCTAAGATGGCTGCCAAACCATTTATCCAACGGTTTTGAAAATTCCAAATTTGAGATCAGAATAACAAAAAACATATATAAAACCAATTTCAGCCTCAAAATCCATCAAATAAAAAAATCCAATATGGCCACATCCATATATGTGGCCACAACACACTATATTTTGATTGGCCCATGGCGGTCATGTTTTTTATGGATCACCTTTCCTTGAACAAACTTTAATGGCCCTTAGTCCCTAATGATGTCTGCCAAATTTTGGCCCCATCCCTTCAGCGGTTCTGGACAAGTTGTTTTCGCTAAAACTAGGTCAAACAAGATCGCCACCGAACCATGGGACCAATCAAGTTTCCTTGAACAAACTTGGTTCAGCTCTTGCCCTAGATCATATTTCATGGGGTTTCATTCAATCCACCAAGCGGTTTTGGGGAAGAAGATTTTTAGACGTTTAGAAAAATTGGCCAAAATCCAAGATGGCTGCTGGCCAAATTGGCCGATCGGCTTCGCCTAACAAACTTGTATCTATAATCTCTACCTGCCAAATATATTTGAAATCGGCCCAGTAGTTCTTGAGAAGACATTTTAAATTTCCCATTGCTTTAGTATGGGAACATTTGGCGGGAAAATGATCCAAGATGGCCACCAAACCGTTTGTCCGACAGTTTCGAACAGGGCAGATTTGAGATCAGAATGCCCAAAAACATATATAAAACTAATTTCGGCTTCAAAATCAATCAAATAAAAAAATCCATACTGGTCGCCAACATGCTACATTTTGATTGGTCCAAGGCGGCCATGTTTTTTGACGGATTAACTTCTCTTGAGCAAACTTTAATATCCCTTAGTCTCTAATCATATCTGCCAAATTTCGGCAAAACTTTGGTTCAGCTCTTGCTCTAGATGATATTTCATCAGTCTTGAATCGATCCCCCAAGTGGTTTCGGAGATTATAAAATACATTTCTCAAAATCAGCCAAAATCCAAGATGGCCACCGGCCAAATTGGCCTATCGTCTTCATTTGAATAAACATAGTTCCCCATGCCCTAAGGATGTTTCTTGCCAAATATAATTGAAATCAGCCCAGTGATTCTTGAGAAGTCGTTTAAAGAAAAGGTTGATGGACACCGAACAGACGCCGGATAACGGATGGTGGCCATGGCATAAGCTCATTCTGGCCAGGTGAGCTAACAAATCAACTTCCTTTGAATAAACTTAAATATCCTTTAGACCTTCATTGTATTTCAAAAATTTGGGCTCAACCTTTTCAGTGGTACCTCCTTGACGACGTCGTTTTTGCCAAATGTAATTCATCCAAGATTTCCAGCAGACAATTCATCAGTCAGGTTCTCTTTAACAAATTTGGTTTAAGTCTTGCCCTAGATGAGGTTTATTTACTGGGTTTCATACCGATCAACCAGGAGCTTTTGGGGAAAGTGATGTTTAACTCAATAACACTCAAATTTGTTCAAGAAAATTTTAATTTTCTCATAAAGATTGTCCATTTGCCGACCAAGAAAACTATTTTGGAAATTTACCACTCGGAAGCTTCACATTAGTTTTCTATATAGGAGTTTTAGCATGAAATAATCCAAAATGGCCAGCGATCCGTTTATCTGACAAAAGCAAGTGTAAAATTGGACACCGTCACACCTCATATTATAAACATATTAAAAAGTAATCTTCATTGAATATTTTAAATTCTGTCAAAATATTTTGAAAGTTAAATATGTCTGGAAGGTGCTGTTAAAATATTCAATAGGAGTTCTGTCTTAAGTTGTCTTCAATGTAAGAGTCTAGTAAGAATAACAAGATGTAACACATTTACCCCTTTAACTCTCATATCAGCCAAAAATGGCTTCTGCAGTAGTCTTGAGAAATGTCCATTTGCAAAACAAAAGATATTTTTGATAATTTAAAACTGGAATGACTGCCTCGATAGCCGAGCCAGTCATTCCAGTGGTAACTTGTCAAAAAACAGTCGTCTCTTGGTCTGCAAATGAAAATTTTCTGTGAGAAAATTTAAATTTTCTTGAAAAATCTGCGTCTTAAAGGGTTAATGAATGTTTTGAAATGTAACACAAGTTTGTTTTGTGATAAATAGTAGTCTATTTACATATTTTCATCTACCAACCAATGAAAATGCTCATGCAACCAATAAAAACGCTCAACCTATGAAAACGCTTAACCAATGAAAACGCTCAACCAATGAAAATGCTCAACCAATGAAAACGCTCAACCAATGAAAATGCTCTGTTGTTATTTTTCACAAGTGGTTACTTATTTTAACCCTTTAATGGTCAAATTTGATCCAAAAAAAATGCAATTATTTTCTTATTGAATGTCCATTTATAGGCCAAGAGAATACAATTTTCAAAAATTTATCACTGGAATGACTGGCTCAGTTATCGAGCCAGTCATTCCAGCGGTAAATTTGTGAAAATTGTATTCTCTTGGCAGTATAAATGGACATTCAACAAGACAATAGCAGAGGCCAGTTTTGGCCGGTATGACAATTAAAGGGTTAATACAGTACAGCCCAGAAATAACACTTAGCATGTTCTAAAGACAAAATAAAAAATACTGTTGAATACTTTGGACTTAATTTGACTGGAAGCCATTGCTTCCAATCAAAGTAAATCCAAAATATTCAACAAAAACTTTTGTACATCGTATTTGAAATTGCTCTAACTAACACGTTTCTGTTTGGGAAGTATGTTAGCTTATGTATGAGCTGTACTGTATGATAAATCAGGAGAGTTAAAGAGAAACTATTAAGCATACCCAATGGAGGGATATCTCTGCAAACAGTGAATTGAGTGGCTTAGTATTTTTGTTGTGTTACAAAACAGCAGATTTCATTTTTACTTTCTGAGTATAAATGTTAAAATACCTCATGAGTCACAGGTCTATTACTTGTGTTAACTTCATAGAACTCTGAATTTCCATCGCGATTGACGTCATCGTTCTTATATATCTCCTCATCATCCTATGAAGAATAAATACCAAAATAATTACATTGCAAGATTGAAGCGTACATAGGGTGTGTTTTTAAAACTGACGCACCCACTAACTCCTGACTTAGTTCGAGAATTTTGTGTTCTAGAAGTGAAAGATTTACAGGAACCACAAACCAAGTTTTGGTATCAATTACAAGTTTTACTACCAAAGGTAGATGATGGTTACCAATCTGCGTGATTGATGCCTATTGGATCCATACAATGTAGTTGATGGATCCAGATTATTTCACGGTCCGTGCGGAAAGCAGTGGCTTCCGTGCTTTCGGGATCGTGACGTAATGCTTCAATGATTCTGTGGTTGACATCTGTGGGTCCGTGGTTGGGAAGATTAAAATGTTGTGCAACAGGTGTGTCTTTGTTGTTTTTAATATCCCTCATGTGTTCTTTAACGCGAACCTGGAATTCCCGTTTAGTTTCACTTACATATTGTTTAAGGCATTTTTTACAGGTAAGTAGGTAGATGACATTCATAGTGTGGAAGAATGTTTTTGTTTTGATGTAATATTTTAGCCCAGTGTGTGAGCTTTTGAAACAGTTTGTGCTGTTCATGTTTTTACAAAATATGCAGTTATTTTTGGCGCATGGGTGTATAGGGTTCGCTATGCTTTTCCCTTGTTGTCCAAATTTCCTTGGGTCTGTGAATTTAGCAGTGACCAATGTGTCCTTAAAGGATGGATTGCATCTGTGGCCGAAGATAGGTGTCTCTGTGAATGTTGCCCGCCATTTTGGGCTTGACTGTAGTTGTGGCCAATGGCGTTTGACCAACACTTGAGGAAGATCTCCTAGAGGATCACAACACTCTGTCACTTGAGGACCCCTTCCTCCCACTCTCACTAAACAATGAGGGAATTGATTATCTCATTCCTGAAGACGAGGCGAGCCGTGAAGAGGACGCCCTGTCTGCAGACAATCTGCTCCTCATCCTGAATCGACTAGAGATAAGAAGATTATTATTTTTCTCTGCCTCTCCTTGATCTAATAATTAAACATCCAAAACCATGGGTGATAAGATGTATCACTTATATATCATTTCTCCTCTGATGAATATAACCAAACATGGTACGAAATGCTATGAGTCGGGATCACACTGGAAAGAATACATTAACTAGTATTCGATAGCCAATCTCACTCCCGCTATACTTGTTCATTAGACCACGATCACGGATACTCTTATAAATTTACACTAAATTTATTAAGACGGCCCTAATAGACATAACGGCCACCCACCCATGGCCCCCTCAAGCAACCATACTAAAAACCTTAGTATCATTAGATTCCAGCTGCACAAACACGGCTGTATCCAAACATAGAAAGATGCTACCGGCTAGACCACACTGTAAACAGGCTACACCTTTCAAAGTTTTTACATTAAACCGGCTACAGTATAGCTACCTCACCGGCTACACACCAAGCCAATCCGGCTACGGGATGACCCAATCCCGGCTACATCCTTCAAGTTCCATACCAATCTGGCTACAGTAGCTACCTCCACCGGCTACACATCTAGCCAATCCGGCTACGGGATGACCCAATCCCGGCTACACAACTTGAAAAACCGGCTACACAAAGCCACAAATCTGGCTACAAGATGTCTATCCCGGCTACAAAATCAAAATCCGGTCACACCCTAATGTGTAGCTGCATCTGGAAAGTATAAAAGAAAGACGCAAACTGTGTATTGGCATCCAGACTCAACTTGCAGACAAGCGCGTCAGGACAAACAAGCGCAATCAAGCTTCTCATACAAGTTCTGGTATCAGTTTGTGGTAACTGACAAATGGTGGTGGCAGCGACATTTTACAACTTAATTGACGTCATCATATATATATCTCCACATCATCCTATGAAGTGTAAAGACCAGAAATGGTTAGAACCATGGAAGCGTTCATTGAAGCGTACATAGTGTGCATTTTCACGACTGAGGCGGTCAGTAAATCCTGACTTGGTTCCTGAATTTTGCATTTTTTCACCTTCTGAAAGTGAAAGATTTACTGACACGGTCAAAGTAGCCACGTACCAAGTTTGGACATCAGTTTGTCATTATTGACTGGTCTTATATTTCAAAATGGCAGTGCGCTGAAAAATTTCACACATTTGAATGACAAAATCTTGTCAAAATTTTAATGAAAGCAGTGGTCAGCGATTAATTTGGACTAAATTTGAAGCATAAATCGAAATACGATCAACATATTTGCTACGGTTAATGCAATTTAGAAAGTTTATGATCTTAGAATATTGACACGAAATGATGATCATTAAACGTCACCAATTCACATAATTCACTGACCATGTAAACTGACCACATCAGCTGTGAAAACATGCCTATAAAGTCTGTTTCACATTATTCTACCAACATGTAGATAGAGGTTATTATCTAGCAGTCATCTTATTATATAAGAAATATTTTATTAAATATTTAAAAAAATTAATTTGACAGGAAACTGTTACTTTTAAAATATTTAATCGGTTTCCTGTGCAGTTGTCATCATATTGAGATACTGGAACTTCATTCTGGAAATTAACCCTTTCATACTCAAGACGGCTAAAAATGGCTTCTGCGGTGGTCTTCCGGAATGGCCATTTGCAGACTAAGAGACCATTTATGAAAGCTTACCATCAGAATGACTGGATTGCATAAATGAGCCATTCATTCCAATGACAAATTTTCAAAACTAGTCCTCTCTTAGTCTGCAAATAGACATTTATTATGAGAAAATTTAAATTTTCTTGAACAAACTTAATAGTTAAAGGTTTAACCCTTTCATCGATGAACTTCCCAGATTAAGACAATAATATGCCTATAGGAAAGCTTTGGCTATTGAATCTTGAAATTAACATGGCTGTAAGTAGTTGCTGCCTTAGGAAGCAATGCCTTCCAGTCATATTAACTTCAAAATATTCAATGGAATATGCGATGCATCGTGAAGAAATTTACTTTTTGAGAGATCTGTCAGTGAAAGGGTTAATGGATAAGATTGACTAGCGAATGTCCATTTGCAAGATAAGAGTATATCTCTTAAATTGACTGCTGGAAGGACTCTAGCCAGCTTTTTCAGTGGCAAATTTACAAAAAAGCTTCCCTTGGCCAGCAAATGGACATTTTGACCGGCTTAATAATTAACTTGTTAACCCGTTAATGGTCAAGCTGGCCAAAACAAGCCTCTGCAGTGGTCTTGACGAGTGTTGATTTGCAGGTCAAGAGAAGACTATTTTTGAAAACTTACCACAGGAATGCCTGGCTCGATAACCGAGCCCGTCATTCCAGTGCTAAATTTTCAAAAATAATATTCTTTTGGCTTGCAAATGGACATCTACTAAGCAAAATTTCCATTTTTTTGTGGTCAAATCTTGACCATTAAAGGGTTAAGGTGTAGATATGTAAAATCTATTATTTAGAACAATAGTTTTCTTTATGCCAATTTTAATTATTATTATTATTATTATTATTATTATTATTATTATTATTATTATTATTATTTACATTTCCTGTATACTCACAGGATAATGCGCGTGATACCTAATGCTAGTAGGGTTTGGACTGTAAGGATGTGAATCCCGCTGCAAATTAGGATCAGTTTCGTCAGTGTGGCAAATGTCTGTCTTCATCTCCATAACATTCTCTCTCTGAATAGAAGCAACGAATAATTTGATGGTAGTGTTACTGACCTTCTGACCTCGCACAGAAAAAGAACACACATTCTATAAGGGGTAGATGGAGAAATAACGCCAACAACATCATATTAATGTACCGGGCATTAAAGCTCGATTGTTGTGTTTAGAGTCTTTAGTGTTGCTCGTGCTAAATTTGGTCTCTGAATACATATTTCTATAGTAGCGACATTAACTATATCTGTGTTAATCTTTTCCCTCACAATGTTGTAATGGACCAGCCAGAGAAGTTTGGCTATGATTTAGAGAATGAAATTTATGGATCACAGTTGCTCATTCAACTGGTCAGATGAATTGTATAGCAAATAACAAAATCCAGAGTATTTGATGATGAGTGCAAATTGAATATCAAGGAGTTTTATTTGTACATCTGTAGTAGCTTTACAATGAAGGTTTGTGATTTGTTCAGATTAAGCCACATGTTTCCACATGTACCTCAGGAGCTTATAATATTGATGCTTTTTTATATTAGATCGGTTTGAAGGTAACCCATAGTCGTTTACACTTTTTGCCTCTACTGAGAGTTAATCTACAAGAGTAGAATTGGATCAAGCAACATAAACAGTAACATAGCATCAAGTTGAAAAATACATAAAACAGGTTTTGCTATTTAATAAGATTTTGTTTTTGAATTGGCAATCTTGGGGCATTCACACATAAGGACAGTGTGCATAGATTACTAAGAAAAATATTGTTAGTTAATAGCCTCTTATACAAGAGAGCCTCGGATGATAAGGATCTTGCTGGCTAGACAATTTTGGTTATTAATTCATGGAGAGACTCAATAAAGAAATAATGCTTACTATGTGGATTAAGTTTTGAAAGCTTTTGGGGTTATTGATATTTTTACCAAGGACCTAATCAGTGTTTAATTTTCTGGGTTTAAATTGGCTTCACCAAACCATTTATGATCATGTCGATAGTCACTTACAGGACTGGCTGTATGATCAGCGAACGAAAAGAAGAAGAAGAACCATTTATGAGTCATCAATTAAGGATAAGTTTTTTTAAATGGATCATTGTTCAAATATCAACTAAGGCCAGATAGAATTATATTTGCCATTTCAGTAAAGTTTTGAGTAAAATACTTGATATTTTTATACAGCAATCTCTTGAGGAAGCTATTTGGGAACTTTAAGCGATCATTATTAGAACGCAACTATTTTGCTTGCATATAAATCAATTTCGCCCAGGTGTATAATTTTCAATGCATTGCCATCATATTTAGAGAGAATTAAGAATCTAAGAAAGATACTAACACAAAATTATTCATGAAGACGATAAGACAGTATGTAGAGAGACTATATATCGAAGGCTGAAATTAACTAGAATACTGGCATGGATTGATATAAATATCTATAGACAATACAATAGACAGAAATGGCAGTAGACCTTTTTTGCTGTTCATTGAGATGGTTTGAAAATTCCATAACTTAAATCTGTGATATGAATCAATAAATTTCAGTAAAACTGCTTAGAAAATATCTGTATACTCTTATCACACCATGTACTGTACTGTAGCTAGATACTTAACTACGTGACAGGTGTAACTTTAATGGGTAATAACTCTGGAATGGAAGAATACCATTGAAAACCATTTGACTGAAAGATGTTGGTGGCTTAGACACCAGCAACTTTCAGTCAAATTGTTTTTAAAATATTCAGCACACGTATATGTACAGAGTTAAATCTCATTGAAATTGTAGTCTGCTGAAATTTACCTGACAAACAGTTAACCTAACCACATATTGTAACTACAAATAACATAGCGATAAACTATACTGTACCTGCTCTGCCATCTCAACTAGAGTCTTCTTGCGGTGGAGACTATTTTCCGAGGGGGTCCATTGCTTCCGCCTACAGAAGTATATAATAACTACTATGATAATCACAAGAACTAGAATACCACCAATAACTCCTCCAACAATGGCACCAACGTCCGCGCTGTCTTCTTCAGAGCCGCCACCATCTGTTTGCTTCGCAACACAGATTCCTGCTTTTCCTTTAAAGTTACCGGGGCACCGGAGAAGACATTTACTTCTGAATAAAAAATAGCCAGCCGTGCAATCAGTACAACTGTTATCGCTCATTCCCGTACATCTTGAACAGTTTTCTGAACAGGGTCTACACGGCGTTATCAGTACAAACTGTCCCCCGCTGTTGTTTCTAACAGAACAAGGGCCATAATTGTCATTCTTCTGTATTTCTGGATATCCTGTTATATTACACAAGATTTGAGAATATATGTCAACAGGATTACTGCTGCTAGACTGTGTCACACCACTATCCGTTGTCGTGGTGCCGGTAGTATGGAGTAAAGGAAGTCGAGTAATAGTCATCTCTGGTTCGGTCCTGTTACTATCTGTTGTTATCAATGGTGTTGCCACTGTAGTGGTTATTGGCAGGCCACTGCTTGTTACAGTAGTACTATCTGTTGCTACAGTACTAGCTGGTGATGATGATGTGTAACTGGGCATGAAATATCCAACTGGGCACTCAGCTAATGGGCACCCGGTGCTTGTGAGAGTAAGATTCAAGCGGCAGCATTCACTGGAAGCCATGATATTCTGCTCACATACTGGGTATATTGTTTCCATAGTTATCGCGATCTGAAAAATCAGAATACAGCAGAGGTATTAATGTTTTAACAATTTAATGGTTAAGCCGGCCAAACCAGACTCCACAGTGCTCTTGAGGAATGGCCATTTGCAGGCCAAGACTATTTTTGAAAATTTACCACTGGAAGGCCTGGCTCGATAACCCAGCCAGTCACTCCAGCAATAAATTTTCAAAAATATTTATCTCTTGGCTTGCAACTGGACATTCAATAAGCAAATATTTTTATTTTCTCGACCAAATTTTACCATTAACAGGTTAGACACTGCGGACCAGAAGCAACAAATTGTTTCTGATGTAGCGAATATCCCCTTGAATATTTTTAATCTAATCTTGCTGCCGCAATATGGCCGCAACATCTTACAGTTGAATTAGTTTCAAAATATTCAACAGCCTTTCTCTATAGTCATTCCTCATTTCAAGGGCTAAATGGTTAACATAAAGTCCAGTGAAAATTTTAATTATTAAAGTTTATTCCTTTTCATATGGCAACTGGTGTTCATTTCGTAAACAAAGCTGCTGTAAGCTGTTGCTGCCTAAGACATGGCAGGGCTGTATCTAGCGGACGGCAGACTGGGAACCTACCCAAGGGCCTCTACGAAGTGGATGGCGTGGACTACCACAACAAGAGGCACAAGGGCCCTAACGTTCACCTGGAACATTAGCATTTTATCTAAAGCATTTGAACAGACATAATACTTTAAATTCAGCAGTAACAAGGCATAAAATGCAAAATTGGAATTCAGTAGAAATGATATTTAATGGGAAATTAATGATGGATGCTGACCACACAATCAGATTGAAACTTAGATTTTGATTGGTCCATGACAACCATGTTTTATCAAGGAACAAATTCTCTTGAGCCATCTTTAATCACCTTTAGGTATCGATGAAATTAAATGTAATGAATTTTAGCCTGTTCCGTACTGGAACAAGTCGTTAATGAAGAGTAGCGTTGTAAACGATTTCCCGCCCTTTTTCAGAAAATCCAAGATGGCTTCCAAAAAAAGAATCAAGCAGTAAAATTTTCTATATGAATTTTAAGGCAGTCATTTCAGTGGTAAATTTTCAAAAATAGTCTTCTCTTGGTCTGCAAATGGGCATTTTTTATTGGATACGTGAATTTAAAAAAAACTAATTTGTGGGCTAAAGGGTTAAAAAAGCATTCAGCAACTGCTTCCAAGACGGATACCAGGCTCCATTTTACTGTCTGTAAAAGCTGCGTGTCATACATGCAGTAATGGTGGTGGTGTCAGTGACAACAGCTATGCTAGTGATAACCCCCAACAGACACCCCCTTTAGTGCGTTGGTCTGTAGTTTTATTAACCACTATAAAAACATACTTACCGTTCAATCACTACTTCCTAAATCAAATTATCTGCATTTAGCTACCAGAATAAGATTTTTATGTTTGCTTAGATACTCCCTTATGCCTTTATCATCACCATGCATACCCGTAACCAGGCTACTGGTGAGGTAACCCCCAGCATAAGCCTCAGTATAGACTGGCACCAGTCTGTACTCACTCCTTAGTGACACCTGTCACTAAGCGCACCCACGCATGCGCAACAGATCCCAAATAGGAAACAGATTCACTTTTCTAAATTTAAGTCCCATATATTCTGACTCGATTCTGAAATCATTACCCTGCGGGGTGGCTGAGGCCAGGTCATAGCGATTGAACGGTAAGTATGTTTTTATAGTGGTTAATTAAACTACAGACCAACCCACTAAAGGGGGGGGGTCTGTTGGGGGTTGTTATTACACCACAAAAACATCTTGACCGTTCAATCACTACTCGCTAAACCCGTAGATTTGGTCAGTGCCCTACTGTGAACCCATGGTGGGTGGAGATTTGAGAATCCATAAGCAAGGATACAAATCAAACAAAACTTAACCAAATGTTAATAACATAACATAATGGTGCATCTTAATGAATCACACAGTGATCAAACAAGGATTTCTTTAAACTTAAAGAAATAAATAAAAACCAAAGGAAGACTCTCACCATTTCACGCAGACGAGCAGTCCTAACGAAAATGGTGGAGTGTGCTTGGTAAATGGTCTTCAGCCTTTTTAGATAGAATCACGATATATCTAAAAAAAGGTTGCCGCTGCACTCTGATTTTTAAATAAAAAGGAGGTAAAAGTACTCGGATTTCCATCCTGCTACTAGCATTACTTCAACTAAAAATGAGCCAGCGAAAAGCGAAAGAGGAAGCCCTTCCTCTAACTTCATGAGCTTAAATGTGAGAAAGATTAATATGATCAGAAGAAGCAATCTCAAAACACCGGTCTCACAAATCCATCTGGCAATAAATGCCTTAGAGACTGGACTGACTACCTCCTCCTCATACAGAACCCAGAAAAAGGGATGGATTGAATCTCTTAAAATCAGTACGACACTTGAAAACCTTTAAAGCTCTGACAGGACACCAAAGTCTGTCAGACGGTGAAAAGCAAGTTAAAGATTTAAAAATAATTGGCTTAGCTGAGTGACGGTTGGATTGGGTTTTTGATAAAAAAAAAATCCCTTCTAGGATATAAGACTAGACCGCCCCCCCCCACCCCCATTAAAAAACCAGTCCTTCTCGGTGGAAAAAGCAAGAAATTTTGGATCGTCTTCTAGCAGAAGTAGATGCAACCCAAAAAAACTGACTTAAAGTTACAAGGTTCATGCTAATAGAAGAGAAAGGTTCAAAGTGATGGCCTGCCAAAAACCTGAAGAACCAGAGCCAGATTCCAGGAGGGCAAAGGTTTAGCTATTGGAGGACGAATATTGCATAAACCTCTAATGATACCATAACGAACCTTTGTATCTTTAACATCAGCATTCAACAGACAAAGAACCGATGATGCCAAAGAAAACCTATAACCTCTTACAGTGTTAGCAGACAAAAATAAGGAGTCAAAGACATAAGATAAAATATCTATCATTTGGGAAAATGAAAACAGGATCTGTCAAGACACCATGGTCTGCACACCATTCTCCAAAAATTTTAAGACAGCCTTAGAAAACTCTGCGGATTGACTCCCTCCTGGCAGAATCAATGATTTCCTGAGAACTCGCAGAAATTTAAATCTCAGAAATCGAACAGACGAAACTCTCCAAAGAAACTGACTGTAAATTCCTGAGACTGAATACACGTGTCCCTTACTTGAGACAGAAGGTCCGGGGAGACTGGACAAGGGAAGACTACCCAGAGATTGAGGAAATATGCAACCCAGAGCCACTTTGGCCAAAAGGGAGCTATCAGAAGAACTTCTAAGATCTGATCCCTGACCCTCCTCAAGACCAAAGAAATCAGGAATGTTGGGGAGACGCATAATCTAACATTCCTATCCAGGACTGAAACAGGGCGTCCACCGCCAATACCTTATTGACCAGAAAAGTGGGCATGCATGAGGAAATCCTGGCATTCAGACAGTTCGCAAGAAGATCTACGTGGGAACGATCCCTATGGTTGAAAATTGTTTAGACAACCAACCTCTTTAACCACCACTCTGTACAGGGAATCCCAGACCATTCTCCCTCCTCATAGGAAGCGTCTGTGAAAATAATTACCTGAGGCAAAAACTTGACCAAAGGAACACCAAACAGAATCAGAAACGATCCTTCCAATAAACTAGAAGGATAAATAGGTTTCTCTGATTGGAATCTGAAGGTAATAGTGAACCAACTGAAGCCACAAGGACATTAAGTACATTGGAAAAGTCTTCTCATCAGCGCCTCCCTTGGAATGATACTCTTGAAGCTGACCATAAATCCTATCACCCTGAGAAAGCAATTAGCTCTGACCATGGAAGAGGAAGAAAATCCATCCCTACTAAGATGGCTTCCACTTTTAGGTCTAAAGGGAAAAAATAAGACCTCGAGCTAGATCGAATAAAAACGCCTAGGTGGGGGAAAAGCAGAGCGGGAATTAAACTAGACTTTTAGAGATTTAAAATCCAACCTAGGCTGCAGATCTCTGGAATGATACTGATAGAATTAATAAAGACTCTGCTTATACTAGCCAATCGTCTATATAAATGTGAAGGTGAATAGAACGACAGTAAAATATTCCTGCCACGGCTAACCCTAGACGAGTGAAGAAAAAAGGGGCTGTGGACAGACCGAAGGGCAATGCACGAAAAGCCATACCCAACATGGGAGAACGAATCTCAAGAACTGAAGGCACGAAGGGTGGATGAGAACATGTAGAAAGATGTCCTATATCTCTATGGAAGAGAACCACAAGCCCGGATTCAGACCGGCGATAATCTGAGATATGGCCTCCATCTAGATTTTTGGAGTTAAGATAAGAAGAATTAACCTCTTCAGATGATGATCGGACTCCATCCACCCAACTTCTTTGGGCTCCCTAGTGGAATGTCTTCTATGGCCTTCTTAGAATCATCTACTCCAACTCATCCTCTAGGGCTCCCATCTTCGCCGGGAAGGAAGGAAACTGAGTCCACCTAGAAAGGAATGACAGAGGAGGATGAAAAATCCAGGAAGGTGCGAAAAAAACCCAGCGAGGATCTATGATCCAGGGGACCTGAACGAGGGCTTACCAAGTCTCCCAAAAATAGAGACAGGCACCCTCCTACTAGCACGCTGGGAGAAAAGGGGAGCACCAACGGATCCAAAGGCAATGGAAGAGGAAGGGATAAAATAGGAAAAAGAGAAAGGGATAGGCCTACCCAGCCTACAACCATCCCTTCAGACTCTTTTACTCTGAAACCTTTAAAGGAACGACCTATATGAATAGATCAAGGTCCACAGAAATAAGAATAGCCCTTCTCACCTGAGGAGTGGACAGCCGGACTTGGGATCTAGGACAATGAGCAAAAAAGGTGTCAGATCGATCCTCCTCCTCGGATCAGACTTTAACTCTGAAACCTTTAAAGGAACGACCTATATGAATAGATCAAGGTCCACAGAAATAAGAATAGCCCTTCTCACCTGAGGAGTGGACAGCCAGACTTGGGATCTAGGACAATGAGCAAAAAAGGTGTCAGATCGATCCTCCTCCTCGGATCAGACTTTAGAACCTGAAGACAGAGAAGAATTGGTAATTATCCTAGAAGGATAAGCGCCAAACTCATCAGGTCTGAGACTCTTCCTCTATGGAAGGATTAAAGAGGACTCTTAACAGAAGAGTCTCTCTACACAAAAGGCTTCAAAACAGAAATATGAACTCGAAGATCCTTTGGCGGATCTAAGACTCAGATTCAGCCCGAAGAATATGGAAGAAGATTGACCAAATATATCGAGGCCAAAGGGAGGAATTTATATAAGAATACTCCTAATCATAATCAAAATATTAACATCGGATGGCTTTCTAGGTCTTCTCTTAGAGGCAACAAAGCCTAACAAACTACAAACTGAGTTCAAAGAGTCTCTAAAGACAGCGGCTAGAAAATTTCTAAGAACCTCATGAGGGACTCTGATCACCTCTCTCTCCTGTGCCTAAAGAACATCTTCCGAAATAAGAGCTAGAAAAATAGCTGATTTAATCTGTGCCTTACATACAGATTCCCAACTAAAAAGATCCGAAGAAGTCTCAACCTTAGCGGAATCCTTCACACTAGAAATAGACTGAAAGAACACTAGGAGAACAAGAAAAGGGGATAGACAAGAAAAAACTCATCCTGAAGAGGAAGAGAGAGAGAGAGAGACAAGAATGTATCCATTGAGGAGCCGAGGACCAATCATCCGAAGAGGCCCTGATTGGGTAAAACCTCCTCAGATCCCTGACCTCGACTGATCCAGGAATAGAATCTAGAGACAATAGAAAAGACTAGCGGAAACAGAAGAGCGATTGAGCGAGGAGTCCCAGATTACAGAAAACAAAGAGAACACTAAGACAGAGACAACAAATAGAAAACTATTTTCTGAGAAAGAAAAACAGACACAATTGGATCTAGACGAACAAAGATGAAGAAGAAGTGGAAGAATAAGAAAGAAGAGAATTAGAAGGAACAGAGGAGGAAAAAGAAGATGAAAAAAGAAAAGATGATACGAAGAAGCAAGACTAGGATAAACAGAAGGAAAGTGAGAAACCCAGCAAAGGAAGGATAGCCAAAGAATGAAAAAAGAGAGAACACTAGGAGAACAAGAAAAAGGGACAGACGAGAAAAAAGTCATCCTGAAGAGGAAGAGAGAGAGACAAGAAGCCATCCATTGATGAGCCGAGGACCAATCATCTGAAGAGGTCCTGATTGGGTAAAACCTCCTCAGATCCTTGACCTTGACTGATCCAGGAATAGAATCTAGAGAGAAGAGAAAAGACCAGCGGGAAAAGAAAAGCGATGAGCGAGGAATCACAGATTACAGAAAACAAATAGAAGCCTAAACCAGAGACAACAAATAGAAATCTAGTTTCTGAGAAAGACAAACAGACACAATAGGACATAGATGAACAAAGGTGAAGAAGAAGTGGAAGAATAAGAAGGAATAGAAGAATTTGAAAGAACAGAGGAGGAAAAAGAAGATGAAAAAAGAAGCCATGATACGTAGAAACAAGACTAGTATAAACAGAAAAAAGGAGTGAGAAACTCCCAAGAAGGAGGGATAGCCAAAGAATGAAAGAGAGAAGATTGGGAAAACAAGACTAAAGAAAATCTTGAGCAGACATAGCATAAAAAGAAAAGTAGGCAGAATAGCGCGAAACAAATTGAGTCAGAACTAAGGAATTATTATTAGAATAAGAATCTGAATGATCAGGCGATTCATAACCATAAGCTTGAAAATAATTCCCAGAAAAAGAACCAGTAAAAACTGATAAACCGGAAACGGAATTAGGATACTTAGCCGGCTCTAACAGACCCGGACAGCGCCTCTCAAACCGGAAGTGGAAGCACTACTACTGGAAATAGATACAACGAAACCGGAACCGGAAAAGGAAGTTGGAAGCTTAGACGGATCTAATAGACCCGGAAAAGTACCTCTCATACCGGAAGGGGATCTCCTACTGGAAGCAGATACATACTCAGAAACGGAAAAACCGGAACCAGAAATTGAAGACGGAAGCTTGACCGGATCTAACCAACCCGGAAAGCACCTATCAACCCTACTACCGGAAACTGAAGAGAAATAACCTGAACCAGAAATAGATAACGGATGCTTGACCGGATCTAACAGACCCTGAAAAGCATCTCTCAAACCGGAAGCAGAAACACTAGTACCGGAAATGGATACGGAAATAACCAAAACCAGAAAATAATAACAGATGCTTGGCTGGATCTAACAAACCTGGAAAATCATCTCTCCTACCGGAACCAGATACACTACTACCGGAAACGGAAGCGAAACAAACCGGAACCAGAAATCGATAACAGATGCTTGGCCTGATCTAACAGAGCCGGAAAATCATCTCTCCTACCGGAAGCAGATACACTACTACTGGAAACGGAAGCGGAACAGGAAATTGATAACAGATGCTTGGCCGGATCTAACAGACCCGGAAAATCATCTCTCCTACCGGAAGCAGATACACTACTACCAGAAACGGAAGTGGAAAAAACCGGAACCGGACAATCTAAGAAGAAACAGCTAGATGAAAATGAGACTCTGAATGTCCAGCCAAGCCAGAACAATCACAGAGCTCATATCCGGATGCCCGGTCAAACCAGAAGACCATCCGGATTTAGAACCCGCTTGCCCGGACAAGCCAGGAGCAATAACCGGAGCGGACGTAGAGATCGAAGATCTCTTAACATAACTGGCTTTACCTTGCATGGGATGAATTATCGGTAACTTCCGTCACCGACGCCACTGCATGAGGGTAATGCACCCCCTCAAGACTTTTGTGGTCTTTAGACTGAGACTTACCAGAAGTCATACAACAGACTTTTTCTGAGACCCTTAGCCTTAGTCTACGTAGGATGTAATTCCTGCCTGGTCGTGAAGGACGTGGGATTGCCCCATTTGTGAAAACGGCTGCAAGAATTACGCCTATCGTCTTATTCAGACTAATCCTCTATAGAATCACGGAAATAGAGGATATCCGCTCATCTAGAGATTATGTAAATACATACTTAATAAGAGATCTTTAGATATGGAAATCCGCTAAAAAAACCAAAACCTCTATACAACAGACAGAGTAACGGATTTAAAAATCTCACTGAAAGACCAAGAATTTCACAAAGTTTCGTAAGATTATTTTTATGTAGGCACTAAATAGAATAAATAAGCGAGTACTAAGGGGATTTATTTTAAAGCATGGTTTAAATTATGATAGTATAATAGTCATGGATTGTAATACCTCAAAAACGGGAGTATTTGACACGAAAACCGGAAACTCATAAACCAGAGTTAAAAAAACCCAAAACGCCATGAAGTATACTATAGACATAATTAGGGAGAATAGAGTTTATTAAAGAATGATTCCTGTATCAGAAACTCTTAAATATGCAGCTGAACTTCAGCGCAACGCTATAAAAACTTAAGCTGGATAGCAGGCCGACTGTTCTGCTTGCAGAATATTTGCAAAGTGAATCTGTTTCCTATTTGGGATCTGTTGTGCATGCGCAGGCGCGCTTAGTGACAGGTGTCCCCAAGGAGTGAGTACAGACTGGTGCCAGTCTGTACTGAGGTTTATGCTGGTAGTTAAATGCAGATAATTTGATTTAGCAAGTAGTGATTGAACGGTCAAGATGGTTTTGTGGTGTAATAACAACTAGAGTGTCGGTCCAAGCTGCATCATCGCAAAGCGCCATGCTCACCGCTTTGACCATTTTACACCACTGGGGGCAGAGCTAAATATAAATGTCTTCTTGCACCCCACAACTATATAGGTACCAAATTTAGTTCAATTCCATCAAAGAGTTTCTGAGGAGTTACGTCAGAATCAATTTCTTGAACTTTTGACCCAAACACGCACGCACGCACGCACGCACGCACGCACACACACACACACACACACACACACACACACAATTCACACATTGATGGGATGGTATAATTCCCACTTTCTTTGAAAAACGTGTAGATAATAATGATGATATTAAAATAATTATAATGACAGCAATGATGATCATGGTGAGAATGTTGGTGGTGTTGGCGACGTGGTCATGGTGGTGGTGTTGGAGTTGGTGGTGATGGTGCTGATGATGATGATGGTGGTTATGGTGGTAGCGGTGTTGGTGGTGGTGGTCATGGTTGTGGTGGTCATGGTGGTGGTAGTGGTGTTGGTGGTCATGGTGTTGGTGGTGGTGGTAGTAGTGTTGGTGGTCATGGTGGTGGTGGTTATGGTGTTGGTGGTGGTGGTAGTACTGTTGGTGGTCATGGTGGTGGTGGTAGTGGTGTTGGTGGTCATGGTGGTGGTGGTGGTAGTGGTGTTGGTTGTCGTGGTGGTGGTAGTACTATTGCTGCAGCTGCTGATGATGATGGTTGTGGTGGTGGTCGTGGTTCTGCTGATAGTGGTGGTGATTGATGACAGTGATGATGATGATGGCAGTGGCGATGAGGAAATGACAATTCATGATTGTGATGATGATGATGATGATGGCAATGACGAGTGATGAATGATGATACTCGTGATGATGATGACGATGACGACGGCGATGATGATGATGGTGATGACGATTGATGATGATGATGATCACGATGATGATGATGATGGTGATGACGATTGATGTTGATGTAGAAGATGATGATGAGGATTACTGATATGATGTAGACATTAAATTACCTGAGGAAGAAGAGCCAGGATTGACAATAACAGTGGTGTATATCTGTACCAAGATGCTCTATCATTGCCTGCTACATGATAATCAATGTGCCTGGAGCGTGTCATCTTTAGCTTTTCAACTGGACACAGGTTATGAATCACTCACTCTACAGACAGTAAGTAACCGTAATATCCTGTATATGTCTATATTTGTTTCATGCTAATGTCAGTATAGTCTGTTAAATAAATAATGGTATAGGATCTGTCTCGTTCATTCAATACTCATCTAAGTAGGTATCTCTCTATCATGCCTACCGATGTCCATAGGTAAACAGATAATCTGAAAATAAACAATACATAGATTTATGATTAATTAAAGACCAACAATCACACCAGACTGCTTGAACATGAAAATTTTAAATTACGTATTTTTAGACGATTAAATTGTTTACCTCAATGTAAGGAAACAAATTATATCTTAACATATGATTATATCATTCTGTATAAATAAACTATAATTTTCTAAGTTGTGAAGTTGAATTATGGACACATAACTTCATTAATTTTAACAAGGAACATTTAAAAAAATTAATTTGTGCGGAAGGAATTTGAAAATCTTCATCTATATGTTAATATTTACCTCATTTTATTATAGTGAGGTACACAATTTTAACCCTTTCTTAATGAAGCTGGCCAAAAATGGCCTTTGCGATGCTCTGAAAATCTAAATATCAGCTTATTGAATGTCAATTTGCTGGCTAAAAGACTATTTTTTTAATTTCACCACTAGAATGACTGGCTCGGTCACTGAGCCAGCCATTCTATTGGTAAATTAAAAAAATATGCTTCTCTTGGCCTGCAAATGGACATTCAATAAGCTGATATTTAGATTTTCCTGAGAAAATTATGGCATTAAAGTGCTAAGCCTCTATTAGATTACGACAATATAAGAATGTTATGACGAGAACAGATATAAATATATATATATATATATATGAGTTCACCCTGACAATAACTTCACAGACAAACATTGTAAGATGGAATGCATTCTGGAAACAAGAGGCTCAAGGGGCCTGTGTCGCTCACCTGGAGCACCATCAATTTTTGTCAAAATTGTTGGTGGGTGGTTTAGCAGTCTTTTAAATGAGTTTGTGGACATTTTTGTGGATCAACTTCTCTTGAACAAATTTTAATGGCCAAATTTCGGCCTGATCACTTCTGCGGTTCTGGAGGAGTCACTTTCGTGAAAACCAGGTCATCCAAGATGGTTGCCGAACCATTTGGTCAATCAAGTCCTCTTGAACAAACTTGGCTTACCTCTTGGCCAGATGAAGATTCCCCAAGTGGTTTCAGAGAAGATTTTAAGACATTTCCTGAAACTGGCCGAAATCCAAAATGGCCACTGGGCAAATTGGCCGATCAGGTTCATTTGAACAAACTTGGATCCTTATGCCCTAAGGATGCTTCTTGCCAAATATAATTGAAATCGGCCTGGCAGTTCGCGAGAAGACATTTTAAATTTCCCATTGCTTTAGTATGGGAGCTTTTGACGAGAAAATTATCCAAGATGGCTGCCAAACCGTTTATCCGACAGTTTCGAAAATTGCAAATTTTAGCTCAGAATACCCAAAAACATATATAGAACCAATTTTGGCCTCAAAATCCATCAAATAAAAAAATCAAATATGTCCGCCAAACACGCTACATTTTGATTGTCCCACAGCGGCCATGGTTTTTGATGGAGCAACTTCCCATGAACAAACCTTAATGGCCCTTAGTCCCTAATCATATCTCCCAAATTTTGGCCTGATCCATTCAGAGGTTCTGGAGAAGTAGTTTTCGGGAAAACTAGGTCATCCAAGATGGTTACCGAACCATTTGGTCAACCAAGTCGTCTTGAACAAACTTGGCTTACCTCTTTGCCTAGATGAGGTTTCATAAGTTTTGAAACGATTCCCCAAGCCGTTTCAAAGAACGAGATTTTTAAAGACATTTTAAAAATCAGCCAAAATCCAAGATCGCCACCGGTCAAATTGGCCAATCGGCTTCGTTTGAACAAAATGAAATCTCTATGCCTTAAGGATGCTTCATGCCAAATATAATTCAAATCGGCCCAGTAGTTCTCGAGAAGATATTTTCTCATTGCTTTAGTATGGGAGCTTTTGGCGGGAAAATGATCCAAGATGACTGCCAAACCGTTTATCCGACAGTTTCAAAAATTGCAAATTTGAGATCAGAATACCCAAAAACCTATATAAAACCAATTTCGGCTTCAAAATCCATCAAATAAAAAAATCCAATATTGCCGCCAAACATGTTATATTTGGATTGGCCCACGGTGGCCATGTTTTTTTGACGGATCAACTTCTCTTGAACAAATCTTACTGGCCCTTAGTCACTAATCATATCTGCCAAATTTCGGCCTGATCCCTTCAGCGGTTCTGGAGAAGAAGTTATTTTCGCTAAAACTAGGTCAATCAAGATGGTCGCCAAACTATTTGACCAATTAAGTTCACTTGAACAAATTTGGTTGAGCTCTTGCCCTAGATCATATTTCATGAGGTTTCCTTCAACACCCTCAAGCGGTTTCGGAGAAGATTTTTAAAGATGTTTCTAAAAATCGGTCAAAATCCAAGATGGCCGCCGGCCTAATTGGCCGATCGGCTTCATTTGAACAAACTTGGATCCCTATGCCCTACGGATGCTTCCTGCCACATATACTTGAAATTGGCCCAGCGGTTCTTGAGACGAAGTCGTTTAAAGGAAAAATTGACAGACGGATGGACGGACGCCACGACATAAGCTCACTTGGCCTTTAAGGCCAGGCGAGCTAATAATAACTCAAGCATTTAATGGCCAAGCCGGCCTCAGCGGTGATCTTAATGCATGTCTATTTGCATTCCAAAGAACATTTTTAAAATTTACCATTTGGATGATTGCCTCAGGTACACAACCAGCCATCCCTGTGGTAAATTTTCAAATATATTGAGACAAAATATTCACTGGGTGAAGCAATTAAGATACAGGAATTTATTGGCCAAACAGGTAAAATGCTACAATACCAGCTTTTCACCGTAAAATAAATTAAAGTGTGTTTTGTAAAACAAAGGATTAAAAGATTAGGTTTTAAACCTTTAATCCGTAAATTTATTTTAAAAATTCAACTTTCAATTTCAAAATGTCCATTTGCAGACCAAGAGATTTACATTTTAAAAGATTTATCACTGGAATGATCGAGCCAATCATTTCAGCATTAAATTTTCAAAAATAGTTTTCCCTTGGTCTGTAAGCTGTCATTTTACATGACCAGCGCAGAAGCTGTTTTTGACTGACTTGAGTGTTAGAAGCTTAAGCAAATTCAGGCACGGATGCGGTACCGGTATGTATGGCCTGATCATGGAGGCTCAATGCACAAACAGACAAAATGTTGAAAACACATAATCCCCTTGCATTCTGATAGCAAGGAATAAATATCTACCCACACAATAACACACCATTGACTGATTTCAGGTGGAAAATCTTTTTTAACCATCTGACTACCGACTTGTTGCAGGCGACATATTCCAGGGATGATATCTCTGGACCTGCTACCTATTTTGAAAATAATTCGACTGAAAGTTGTTGGTGGCTAAGCCACCACCCAACTGTCAGTCAAATTGTTTTCAAAATATTCAGCAAATCAAGAGTTTTTGCATTAAAATTATAATCTGGTAGCGGCGAGATAGTTAATGAAACCACCAAAATTGTGCAATTCCTAAATAACATTTAAAATATTACATATATATCTTAAAAAGACCTTTAGACTCACAGTTGTCAAATCTTTCATAGTAAATGAGAAGCAATTCAATTACTGCTACGTGTTGAATGAGCGCTTGCGAATAAAGGCAAAGAGGAAGTATATTTAAATTGATAAAGGCTTATATAGAGAAGGATATAGCCTCATCTTGTACACCTTGTAAATCTGAGGTATGAGCAGAGGTCAACAAGGCCAACATGACAAATTTATTCTGTATCAAAACTCTTATAATATCACCCTGACGCCAAGACACCAATCATAACAGTCAGTAGTAGAAACCTGTGCATACATTTTGAACCAATGTCACTATAAGCCGTTGTTGTCTAAGACAGCAACAGATTACAGCACCATCGGTTAAAATGATAAAATCAAATTTTCTGAAAAGGGAATGGATTGAAAAAAATTACAAATGTATGTACGGGGTTAAAACAATTTACACTACCTGAATCATGGACCCTTGACGATCTATATGTATATACTCTTAGATACTGCGAAAGTTGTTATATTTTTAAAACAATTTTCAGTGCATGTTTTCAAATGCTAATTATAGCTTATTTAGTATTTAGTAACATTATAATGTGATAACATATAGAATGACTAGTGTTTTTGTGCAGTGCTGGATGGATGAATGATATGCTTCCTAGTTCAGGTGTCCTATGTTGTCATCAGACCATATCCACATCACATGTTAAATTAATCTGTTAAAACCCTTTCACACGCATATCAGTCAAAAACTGCTTCTGCAGTGGTCTTGAGTAATGTCCATTTGCAGACCAAGAGATGACTATTTTTGAAAATTTACCACTGGATTGACTGGCTTGATAACCGAGCCAGTCATTCCAGTGGTTAATTTCCAAAAATAGTCTTCTCTTGGTCTGCAATTTTGGACACTTTCTATGAGAAAATTGAAATTTTCTTGGAGAACTTTGACGGTTAGTGTTAACAGTACTCAAATCTGTTCAGGAAAATTGCAATTTTCTCATACAAAATGTTCATTTGCAGACCAAGAGATGACTACATTTGAAAATTTACCACTGGAATGACTGGCATGAATGGCTCGGTTATGGCTGTCAAGACCACTATGACACTTGGTTTTGGCCGACGACCATTGAAGGGTTAAAACATACAAATACACAATCCTCTAAAAAATGATTATTAACTTTTTAACCCTTTAATGGTCATGATTTGTCAAGAAAATTGAAGTTTTTTCTCAATGAATGGTCATTTTGCATGCCAAGACAGGACTATTTTTGAAAATATACCACTGTAATGACTGGCTCAATTACCGAGCCAGTCATTTGTGATACATTTTAAAAAATAATTTTATCTTGGCCTACAAATGGCCATTCCTCAATATGACTGAAGGGGCTGGTTCTGATGGGCTTGACCATTAAAGCATAAATTGACTAAGAACATTTTAATTTTCGCATCTAAAGTAAATGTCCATTTGCAGACTGAGAGATTATTTTTGAAAGCCAATCATCCTTAATTTTCTAAATTAGTCTTGTCTTGGTCTGCACATGTGCATGAATATTAAGACCACTGCAGAAGCCATTTTTGGCCGGCTTGAGAGTTAAAGGGTTATTGAGTCAGTCATTCCAGTTGTGTGCATGTGCATACATCTGTGTGTGCTACCATGTGTGCTTGTGTGTGTACGTGAATGTGTGCTTGTGTGTGTGTGTGTACGTGAATGTGTGCTTGTGTGTGTACGTGAATGTGTGCACATGCACTAGTGTGATATGGCCTTAACTCGGCCCTTTAAGGGGAAGAGGGTGTTGTAATCGGGTCTCTCTGTCTGTCTGTCTGGTTGTCAGTGGAGCGTAGTATCTCAACAAGAGGGCCATGCGGCCTGTTTTGTTCACCTGGAACATCGGCATTTCAACTTGAAAGGCCATTGCATATAAGTAGAAGTCTAAGGTTTGGCTAGAACTGCAATTTGTCCTACTAAATTTGATTGAAATCGGTCCAGCGTTTCTGGAAGATATTTTATCCCTGCAAAACATGCTACATTTTGATTGGTCTACGGCAGGCAATTCTTTGACGTATCAACTTCCATGACTTCCGCTGAACAAACTTTAATGGCCCTTAAATGCCTAATCATATCTTCCAAATTTCAGCTTGATCTGTTCATTGTTTTCGTGAAAACTTGGTCATCCAAGATGGTCGCGGAAACATTTGGCCAATCATGTTCCCTTGAACAAACTTGGTTTAGCTTTTTCCCTAGATGATGTTTCATGAGTTTTGAATCGATCTGCCAAATGGTTTCGGAGAAGAATCTTAGACGTTTCTAAAACTCATACAAATATTCAAGATGGGCACCAGCAAAATTTGCCGATCGGCTTCCTTATACAACCTTGGATCCCTATGCCCTAAGCATGCTTCCTGCCAAATATAATTGAAATCGGTTCAGTGGTTCTTAAGAAGTTGTTTGCAAGAAAAGTTTATGGATGGAAGATGGACGGACAATGGATGGTCGCCACGGCATTCTGGCCAGGTGGGCTAATAATTGAAATCTCCCCAGTGGTTCTTGGTGAGCTAAAAACTACTGATCCGGCTAGGGCCAAATTTTAACACAATAAAAGAGCTTACCTTAAACTATGATTTCCCGCTAAAAAATTTGATCTGGATTGGGTCAAATGCTGGATCTATGAATATATCGCAAACTACTGTTCTGATTAATAGCTCCTGGGCTAGAAATTAACAACTGATCCTGTGATCCATAGGCCTTTTTTGTATATGGAACAGCAACGGATCACTGCTTTAGGACAGTAACTGATCCGGCTGGATCACTGTGTTTCAGTAGGATTATGGTAGTTTTATGAGACAATTCTGAAGATATGATTTACTGTATACTTCAAGCAGTTGGTGTATTCTCTGGTGTTCTTAACATTTTAGTGGTCACGCCAACCAAATATTGCCTTTTCAGTGGTCTTGAGATATATCCATTTACAGGCCAAGAAAATAGTATTATAAAAAATTTAACACTGAAATGACTGGCGCGATAAACGAGCCAGTCACTCCAATGGTAAATCTTCAAAAATACTATTTTCTTGGTATGTAAATGGACATTATGTAAGGAGACGTCTTAACTTCTTGACGATTAAATGATTAATTATTCTAATAATATGATGCAAATGGCACATTCATAACATTTGATTAATTTTATATTCTGTGCAGTACTACAGTTATAACAGTACGCATCAGTACTATTTCAGGGATCTGTTAATGTTCTGGTGTACTGATCCGTATGGATCACAATTAACAAAAGTTAATTTGTCAGCCTGTAGCTCAAATCTCAACACAAGAAAGGGCGTGGCTGTACACTATGACAGTACAACTTTGGGTATTGTTGATGCAAAAAACTGGAACATTCAAAAGAATCTGAAAAATCAAACAAATCTGGAACATCTGAAGTGTTTACGCTGTGACAAAAACGGGAGCTAGATGAGAGTCTGTAATCAGATCATAGTTTATTAACTTCCTAGTCACCAAAAGCCCATTAACCCGTTAACACTCATATCAGCCAAAAGCGGCTTCTGCAGTGCTCTTGAGAAATGCCCATTTGCAGAGCAAGAAGACTTTTTTTTGGAAAATTTACCACTGGAATGATTGGCTCGATAAACGAGCCAGTCATTCCAGTGGTTAATTTTCAAAAATAGTCTTCTCTTGGTCTACAAATTGAAATTTTCTTTGAGAAAATTGAAATTTTCATGAAGAAATTTAAGGCTTAAAGGGTTAAGCTAATATATACAGCAGTACAAGATGACGATTGTGTAAATTATAATCTCAATTTATCTGGGTTATTAAAAATCTATTTAAAAACGCTTATATTCTGATTTCCCATAATTACCACTAAAAGCATGATTATTACGAATTACTTTAAAAATAATTTTACTCAAAATTCATTATCGTCTTACTCAGCAATAAACGTCAGTCAAAGTCTTTCTTAAATTTTTTTAAATATTATGTCAATGTAAGATTTAAGATGAAACACTTTATAATGTTTTAAAGCATGTTCTTTTAACTAATATAATCCCAATTTCAAAGCAGACGTTATTTAATTTAATTATTAAAGCCGGTAGATATTTAAAAACTAACCTAATAACTCAGAAGCTCCTGTGCTCAGGTGTTTTATGGCTCCGAGCTAAATTAGTATTAAAATATTCAAGACAAATTTCTTAAATTATAAAGAATTTGTACACTCTAGCGTGCCAGATTGGGGTGGGGGTGATTACATACGTGGCCTCGATTTGTTAAAGTCACTTATATTCAGATTAAATTGGAAACAGGCGTACAAGTATTAAGGAATGGATTGGGACCACAAAATTGCACAGTTGTGTGTGTTCAGAAAAGCCGCATCCTGTTCTGTTGTGCATGCTCAAACTTAAAGCATAATGATACTCGTGCCATAAGGGGAAGATGGTGTTTGTGATCTGTCTCTCTGTCTGTCTGTCCATCTGTCTGTCGGTCAGTACAGATGCAGATGAGATCAAAATCTGGCTCTATGGATATTTTGGAACGTACTAGTGAAGTTTGGCTCAAATTTAACAGAATAAATGGTACATGACTGTACAGTATGTGATGTGATCTGGGAAAACCCTTCACATGATGAAATTTTGACTTTCTGGGATCTATCCACTAAGTAAAAGCTTGTTCCATGTCAGCTTTATAAAGCGGTTTAAATTACTTTTCTAGGTTAAGAATATCCAATGTTATGGGAATGTGAATCATGCCACTATTCGAAACAAAATTTTGAGAAAAATTGATTTAGAGTCTATAAAGCATTTTATGATTTATAGATTAAAATACAGTAATTTGACCGTAAGCTGGCATTAAAAACTGACTATATCTATTTTAAAACAATCAAGGATATTAGTCCATTATACTTTGAAATATCATAGGGGAATGGCCAGTAGTGTCAAAACATGGTAAAAGTAAAATTTATTAAAAATTTAGTTTTGACCTATTTTTGCTGTTTTCTCAATGAGTAATCGGGCGACATGTGAAGGATTTTCCCAGATTGCATCACATATGATTCCACAACTCGGGCTAAAAACTGCTTCTGTATAATGGACTTGAGTTTAAATGTCTATTTGCACACCATTATTTGAGATGACTATTTTCTTAATTTACTACGAGAATATCTGGCTTGATAACAGTGCCAGTCGTTCCAGTGGTAAATCTTCAAAAATACTTTTCGCTTGGCCTGCAGATGGCCATTCACTAAGCAAATATTCTAATTCTCTTATTGGGGACAGATCTGGCTTTTGCAAAGTTCTAGCCAGATTAGCAAAATACCATTTTTGTTAGACAAATATTAAATATTTTAGCCACATCTTTATTTCAATGTCACTTATGAACATGTTTGCAGTCAGTCATCATCTATACTATCTATTTTATAGTCCAGATACAATAGGGTCTTAAAATATATGAAATGTGTTGAATATTTTGAAACTAATATAACTGAAAGCTGTCGCTACCTTTAAGTCATATTAGTTTCAAAATATTCAACAATGTAAACAGGAATTTATAATGCTGGACTTAGTCACGATTCAGGCAATCAAGAAAATTAAACACATGCGCAACGGGAGGGTGGGTGTGCGGCCTGGCGGTGGCAGGTTTTTGGTGGTCCTGGCATTTTTGCGGCCTTTGACGGTTTTTGTTCGTTTTTATTGGCGTGACCTTGTTGCTATTGTTAGGGGTTGGGGTGCAGGGCTTTGGGGTAGGAAACTTATGGTGGTTGGCTGTGGTATTCTTGTGGCAGGTTGGTATAAGACCATTGCTGGGGTTAGGGGTTAATGTCCTCAGTTTATTTACTTGAGGGCATGATTCAGACTTTATAGCGATTCGTTCATGAAAATTTGAACTCATCAGAGGCAATAGTGTAAGGTAACCGGGGTTTGTAGGAATTTGACTCTGAGGGCGAGCCTGTGACTATACGTTCTGTTGGATGGAGTGACAGACGGACTGATTGATTGATTGTCTATTAGGCTATCCACTGCTTAGTGCCACTGACTTCAAACCAGTGTAGACTGTACACAATGTTTGTTTTTTTGGATAAAATTATTTTTACATTATATATAAACAATATTATAATAATTAGTCAAATATTTCTTGGGCACGATAATCTCCTTCAGCTCCCGCTAATGCCAGTCTCTGGCATTAGAAAAATAAATAACATAATCATGGCACTGTCAACAACTGTCCCTGAAGCTGGTCACGTCATGGTTCATCAAAATCTGGCATCTGTATAATACTTCCATAACCACATAACTTATAGATTTTCATCATATATATCCTACATACGCAACTATATAAATATATTATCTTCATTTAAAATATAAAACTAAATCTGTAATCCATTTCATTTAGCGAATGTAGCACAATTTAGCTGATGCGCTGATGGAAATTTCACACAATATAATTGTCCCCATGTAGCTCCATTACTTCACTCGGGTTCGGCAGCGGAAATGATAGTTCGCGATAACACATCTGATGACTGTGATGTAATGCCATACATGTATTTAATTCCTTCTATTATATTGACCTTTGTTATTGAACTTAATGGCTGAATATTGACTATATTTTGATGACCTTTGAGTTTCATTCACTAACCTTTCATAATGTTCTTCAAGTTGCATATTTTCTAGTTGAAGATCGCTGCCTCTGGCAGCAACAACCTTCAATCAAATCATTTCCCAAATGTTCAGCAGAATAAGTATGACATCATAAATTGCAATACATATATGTATGCCGTAAGGATCAAAGGATTAATACACTCCTGTGCTGGTTGTATGTTTCTTGAAACACAATGGGTCAATTAATGACTTAGTAGCTGGTGGTCTGTAGAACCAGCAGATTATTCAACAATTAAACAGTTCAATAATAACTGGTAATACGTCATTGTAAATATGCTATTGTTCCTTGATGAGCTGCTTAGTGCCACTGACTTCAAACCAGTGTAGACTGTACACAATGTTTGTTTTTTTTGATCAAATTATTTTTACATTAAATATAAACAATATTACAATATAGTCAAATATTTCTTGGGCACGATAAGTGCCTTTTGTGGCCTGTTTCATATGGGATTCGTGTCCCATATGGTGCGTGCGCGAGTGTCTGTGCACACGCGCGATGTGTTGTGGGTGTTTAAGTGTGGTGTATGTGCATGTGTGGTGGCGTGGTGGGTTGCGCCTAGCATGGGATATCAAGAGTGACAGTATTACTATAGTTGTATAGTTTGTAATCTTTTTAGAAAGTTGTGACAGGGCTCATAGTGCCCATGTATAAATGATGTACATAAATGGAACTTATGATTTGCATAAGATTAAACATTGTGCATTAAAAATCCGAAAAATTTGTCTTCATATTTGTGAAGAGAGTCCCTTCATTCGGCAGATAGAAATAAATTGTGTCCTCGATTACTTAGTCTGAAAAAATCTTCATCTAGTTTAAAAACTGTTTATATAAATCCTAAATTTCGGTATCGATTGGCACATGGATGCTATGTAGATCCATGTGCACTACTGCCTGTTTACAAAAGTTTGTTTTGATTCCTTTGGCTATACACTTTTTCAGCACTATATAGCATCTGTGACAGTTGATGTTGTACTGATCACAGATACTGCCTTTTGTTCTGCTGGATTTTACAATGTTTGTTATGTATTATGCAGTATGGCATCTAGTCCCTGAATTTTCTTGGCCCTTTTCTTCTCGTGAGAATCATCCACGCTGTTTTTCGCCGTGCCTTCTACGATAGCGCAAAAGATATGGCTCTGTTAAGACAGTACAGGGATAGTCGGAGGTGAGGGCAGGATCAATGTCCCCGAGCTGTAGGTGCTTGACGGGGTCCTGCTTCCCTCTGAGTGGAGCTCTTGTGTGGGTGTCTCTGCCTGTGACCCAGATGGGCTCGCCACATCCATCAAGGCATCCAATGCGTCATTTAATGGCAGGATAGCGTCAATTGGCATCAAAGTGCATGTTACACGTATTAAATCATACATTAGGAACACCACTGACTTCATCAACAGAGTGAAAGCCTTTGGAGCCCCGAAAAAAGAGTCACTATTAGTAACCATGGATGTCACCTCCCTATACACCAACATACCCAACAATGAATGGTTAAGACCAGTGGCAAAACACTGCATGAAACATGGCATCCTAGGCACTCTCTCCATGAGAAACCTGTTGAATCTGCTCAAACTTGTCCTTGAATGCAACAACTTCGAATTCAATAGCGAACATTACCTACAAATAAGTGGTACCGCCATGGGCAGCAAAGCTTTTTACTATTGCGCTAAAGGACACTACATTTTAAAGAGGTCCTATCATAAATTAGAATCACAATATTATTGAAGTCATACACCATTGGAAAGCTCATCCAATTCTCTACACATGTCTGCATTAGTTGTCTTATTTTTGCAAAATGTTCACTGAATTATTTGGATGTATAAAATACCCCATTGTCCCTAGATTTAGTAAATCAATTGGCCACTATGGGGTATTTAAAAATTATAATTAGCGTGACAAGATTTTAAAACTAATACATAAATGTTTAGAAAACTGTCTAATACCTATCGCACACGGGTCAATCTATCTGAGCTGCCGGCCTCGCGAGGTTTTTTCCTCATCCGGTAGCTCTTGAGAGTCTGGTAGCACACGATGAGGAATGTGCTGAGCCAGTTTCAACGTCGCAATTAATATATATATAAAAATTAAAACGGAAAGAAATCATCATCAACAAAAAAAAAGCTAAGAGTTATTTCACTTCATCGCATTGAGAGGCACAAATTATCATTCTAAAAGTATATAATTTAAATTTAATTTTCACGCATTCTGGTGTGAATGTGCACCTTTAAATTATGTGGACAAACCATGCATGTTTATTGATCAGTCGATTTCTGCAGCTGATCACATGGCTCAGGACAACCACACACGTTGAGGTATGTCCAGCCTGTTTACCAGCCAGAGATACTTTGAGTGATGCATTATGGGACAGTATTTTCCCCAAATATGTCAATCTGGGAACTTAGCTGTATTTGTTATCTCTGTTCATTAACTTTTTAATCCTCACATTGGCTCAAGAAAATCTCTATTTTCTCACTGAAAATGTCAATTTGCAGATCAAGAAAAAATTATTTTAGAAAATTTCTCACTAGAATAACTAAGGCTCAATCACTGAGACTAAGTTATTCCCGTGATAAATTTTCAAAAATAATCGCCTGGTCTGCAAATTGACATTTCCTACGAGAAAATTAAAATTTTCCTTTCTTGAAAAAATGTATGAGTTAAAATGTTAAATCCCTGTGGCAATCTCGATTATACTGTTTGTTTGATTCAATCCAAGCTATTAATGCATGATTATATACACGCATTACATAATCGCGTCGTTATCAAATCAATTAATCTTCTACAGACTTATGACTAATATCAAATCACTTATCCTTTATTCCTTTAACACTCATATCAGCCAAAAATGCCTTCTGCTGTGGTCTTGAGAAATGTTCATTTGCAGACCAAGAGAAGACTATTTAAAAAAAATAGTATTCTCTTGGTCTGCAAATGGACAATTATATGAGAAAATTGAATTTTTTTAAAGACAAATTCAAGGGTTAAAGAGTTCATATGAAACTCATGAGGAATTAGAATCGTCTCTGCATAAAAAAACTTAGCTTTAAACATCCTACTAGATCTACAGTAAAGCTCAGAAAGAAAGATCAAACCGGCTAAAATGCACTCTGTAGTCGTCTTGAGAAATGTCCATTTGTACACATCAAGAGACTATTTTTTACAAACTTACCACTGGAATAGCTGGCTTGATAACTAAGCTTGCCAATACAGTGGTAAATTAAAAAAAGAAGAATCCTCTATTGGTCTAAAAATGGGAATTTTTTTTAGCTTAACATATTTCCAAAACAAAATAAAACACAGGCCGACTGTTGAATATTTTGAACATAATAAGCCAGAACATGTCTTCCATCGTGTTCAAAATTATACCAATTACCATGTTTCTGTTTTAGCTCTGGAAACAATTGTTAACTTATCTATGAGCTGTTCAATAATTTATCATATACAAACTCATATTCCATTAAGTACCTAAAATTAATGTACCGTTTCAATTTTAGCTATGCCCCGCCCATCACTAGCTAAGCTCCACCCACACGTCGCCGTGTTGGGATTGATCGATCCCCCAAATGCCCTAGCTATCAATTTCCTGAAAACTGTACAGGGAAGCTGTTGAATATTTTGTAACTAATTTGACTGGGTGCAACAGCGCCCAGTCAAATTAGTTTCAAAATAGTCAACAGAATATTTATTAAATAGTAAAAACAAACAATTTGTACAACAACAACGCATAGACCGTCTTCAAATATGCATTCGTGACGTACTTATCGATGTCATTCATGACGTCATCCATTATGATGTCATTGTTCACATCACGCAGTTCATTATCACGTCATATGATGGGTGGGTACTCTGGAAAGGTGAATTAACCCTTTAATGCACACATTAGTTTAAAATATTAAATTTTATTTTGAAAAATCTACCACTGGAATGACTGACTCTGTTATCGAGCCAGACATTGAAATGTTAAATTTTCAAAAATATCTTCTCTTGATCTGTGAAATGGATATTTCCTAGTAGGCCCCTGTAGAGTCTGGTTTTGTCCGGCTTGACCATTAACCCTTTAGTGGTCAAATTTGGTCAAGAAAAGCTAAATATTTCCTTATTGAATGTCCATTTGCAAGCCAAGAGAAGACTATTTTTTAATATTTACCAGTGGAATAACTGGCTTGCTTATCGAGCCCTGCATTCCTGTGGTAAATTTTCAAAAATAGTCTTCTCCTGGCCTGCAAATGGACATTCCTCAAGTTGACTGTAGAGGCCGCACGGCTTTACCATTAATGTGTTAAAACATGTTTTATTATCATCAGCTACAGTACAGCCCCTAAATAAGCTATCATTGCTTCCAAAACAAACACACAAAAAATGCTAAAGAAGCAATGTTACTGCCTATTTCAACAATGTTACTGCCTATTTCAACAATGTTACTGCCTATTTCAACAATGTTACTGCCTATTTCAACAATGTTACTGCCTATTTCAACAATGTTACTGCCTATTTCAACAATGTTACTGCCTATTTCAACAATGTTACTGCCTATTTCAACAATGTTACTGCCTATTTCAACAATGTTACTGCCTATTTCAACAATGTTACTGCCTATTTCAACAATGTTACTGCCTATTTCAACAATGTTACTGCCTATTTCAACAATGTTACTGCCTAAAGAAGCAATGTTACTGCCTAAAGAAGCAATGTTACTGCCTATTTCAGCAATGTTACTGCCTAAAGAAGCAATATTACTGCCCAAAGAAGCAATACTACTGCCTAAAGAAGCAATACTACTGCCTAAAGAAGCAATATTACTGCCTAAAGAAGCAATGTTACTGCCTAAAGAAGCAATACTACTGCCTAAAGAAGCAATATTACTGCCTAAAGAAGCAATATTACTGCCTAAAGAAGCAATACTACTGCCTAAAGAAGCAATATTACTGCCTAAAGAAGCAATGTTACTGCCTAAAGAAGCAATACTACTGCCTAAAGAAGCAATATTACTGCCTAAAGAAGCAATATTACTGCCTAAAGAAGCAATGTTACTACCTGAAGAAGCAATGTTACTGCCTAAAGAAGCAATGTTGCTGCCTATTTCAGCAATGTTACTGCTTAAAGAAGCAATGTTACTGCCTAAAGAAGCGATGTTACTGCCTAAAGAAGCAATACTACTGCCTATTTCAGCAATGTTACTGTCCAAAGAAGCAATATTACTTTCCAAAGAAGCAATGTTACTGCCTAAAGAAGCAATACTACTGCCTAAAGAAGCAATATTACTGCCTAAAGAAGCAATATTACTGCCTAAAGAAGCAATACTACTGCCTAAAGAAGCAATATTACTGCCTAAAGAAGCAATGTTACTGCCTATTTCAGCAATGTTACTGCCTAAAGAAGCAATATTACTGCCTATTTCAGCAATGTTACTGCCTAAAGAAGCAATGTTACTGCCTAAAGAAGCAATACTACTGCCTAAAGAAGCAATATTACTGCCTAAAGAAGCAATATTACCGCCTAAGAAGCAATGTTACTGCCTAAAGAAGCGATGTTACTGCCTATTTCAGCAATGTTACTGCCTATTTCAGCAATGTTACTGTCTAAAGAAGCAATATTACTTTCCAAAGAAGCAATGTTACTGCCTAAAGAAGCAATGTTACTGCCTAAAGAAGCAATGTTACTGCCTATTTCAGCAATGTTACTGCCTAAAGAAGCAATGTTCCTGCCTAAAGAAGCAATATTACTGCCTATAGAAGCAATGTTACTTCCTATTTCAGCAATGTTACTGCATATTTCAGCAATGTTACTGCCTAAAAATATTCAAGAGAAGATATCATACTAAATTAACATGTTTCTGTTTTTGTTTTAGAAACAAGAAAGCCAAGGGGCCTGTATCGTTCACCAGGACCATAGGCATTTTCATTAGAATGATCATTGTCAATAAGTAGAACTCTAATGAGTTGAGCAGACTTGTAACAAGAAAACAGAGGTCATGTTTCGTTATGTATCAACTTTTCTTGAACAAACTTTAATGGCCCTTCATTATCAATATCATATCTCCCAAATTTCGGCCGAATCTGTTCAGTGGCTCTGGAGGCGAAGTTGCTTTCATGAAAACCAGGCCATTCAAGATGGCCACCCAACCATTTGGCAAATCAAGTTCCCTTGAACAAACTTGGTTCAGCCCGTGCCCTAAACGATATTTTATGAGTTTTGAATCAATTGCTCAAACGGCGAAGATTTTTAAAGACATTTCTAAAAATCAACCAAAATCCAAGATGGCCACCAACCAAATTGGCTGATCGCTTTTGTTTGAACAAACATGGACCTCTATGCCCTAAGAATGTTTCCTGCCAAATACCCTTGAAAACAGTCCAGTTGTTCTTGAGAAGACATTTAAATTTCCCATTGCTTTAGCATGGGAGTTTTTGGTAGTAAAAAGATCCAAGATGGCTGCCAAACAGTTTATTCGACAGTTTCAAAAATGGCAAATATGAAATCAGAATACCCACAAACACATATAAAACCAATTTCGGCCTCAAAATCCATCAAATTTTTATGGATTACCTTCGCTTGAACAAGCTTTAATGGCCTTTAGTCTCTAATCATATCTCCCCAATTTCGGCCTGATCACTTCAGTGGTTCTAAAGTCGTTTTCGGGAAAACTAGGTCATCCAAGATGACCACAGAACCATTTGATCAATCAAGTCCTCTTGAACAAACTTGGCTTACCTCTTGCCCTAGATGATGTTTCATGAGTTTTGAATCGATTCCCCCAGCGGTTTCAGAAAAGATTTTTAAAGACGTTTCCTAAAATCGGCCAAAATCCAAGATGGCCACCGACCAAATTGGCCGTCGGCTTCGTTTGACCAAACTTGGATCCTTATACCCTAAGGATGGTTCCTGCCACATATACTTGTAATTGGCACAGTGGTTCTTGATAAGAAGACATTTTAAATTACCCATTGCTCTAGTATGGGAGCTTTTGGCGGGAAAATGATTCAAGATATCCGCCAAACCGTTTATCTGACAGTTTCGAAAATGGCAAATTTGAGTTCAGAATACCCAAAGACATATATAAAACCAACTTCGGCCTCAAAATCCATCAAATAAAAAAATCCAATATAGCCACTTTAACATGCTACATTTTGATTGGCCCATGGCAACCATGTTTTTTGACGGATCAACTTCGCTTGAACAAACTTTAATGGTGCTTAGTCCCTAATCATATCTCCCAAATTTTGGCCTGATCCCTTCAGCGGTTCTTGTGAAGTCAATTTCAGGAAAACTAGGTCATCCAAGATGGCCACCGAACCATTTGAACAAACTTGTCTTAGCTCTTACCATAGATGATATTTCATGAGTTTTGAATTGATTCCCCAAGCGGTTTCGGAGAAGAATTTTAAAGACGTTTCCTAAAATCAGACAAAGTCCAAGATGGCCGCTCGCCATATTGGCCGATCGGCTTCATTTGAACAAACTTGGATCCCTATGCCCTAAGACGCTTCTTGCCAAATATAATTGAAATCGGCCCAGAGGCTCTTGAGAAGTTGTTTAAAGGAAAAGCTGATGGACGACGGATGGACGGATGACAGACGGTTGCCATAGTATAAGCTCACTTGGCCTTTCAGGCCAGGTGAGCTAACAAGGTAAGTTATTTATCGGTTGAACTGTAGTTAGTAAGAAATGTTCTGTTGAATAATTTGAACATAATTCTTCTCCTCCTCTTCCTTCTCTTCCTCCTCCTCCATCTTCTTCCAAATACGGGAAATCACCTCTCACAGACTTTACACCGGCACTTAGGCAGCAATGGTTTTTTAGAAGAGATTTGGCGGGTTTATGGCTGAGCCACAATGAACGCGCTCTGGTGAGATGTTGCGCATGAGAAGTGGCAGCTAGATATGTTTGCTTGCTGCTATTATGCTTCCTGGTCAGATGGCCTGCCTGATGATGCAATGACAGAGATGTGGAGATGAGGGGTGTTAAGCCACAGATATTGCGTATACTGGATGAATCGCTCGTGATCCTTTCAAAAGCGGCATCAGTTTCAGTGTTCAGTATTTTCTACCCGGATGTATAGTCTCCAAAATAATATGTTTTTGTTACTAAACCTATTATGTACCGGTAGTCGAATAAAGTGTCAGATCTTCTTCTTTTCGTGACTATCGACATGATCATATGCGTTAAGTGCGTGGATCCATGGTTTATTAGAGTGCGCCGTGCGGCCTGGAATCTCCGTCTTCAGCACTCAAGGTTTATGTCAGGGTTACCTCACCCTTACCTCCTTTAGTCACCTCTTATGACACGCAGAGGATACGGAAGGTGTATTCTAAGCCCCACCTACAGGGCAAAAGTGTCAGATTACTATAGCCAACACAATTTTATTTCTGATAAAAATATGGAAAGTCGCATTTGTTCAATTTCTCTTAACCCTTACCACTCTGATGTCAAAATGTTTAATTTTCAAATTAAATTAAAAGATGAACTGATGTTAATTTTTCAACAAATTTTGTGGAATATGGTGCTGTTGTAGACAGCAACATCGTCCACCAAAGTCGTTGAAAAATATACACCAGTTTCTTTGCTAATGACACAGTAAAAGATAGAATATTGACATCAGAGTAATTACCACTCTGATGTGAATATTCTATCTTTTACTGTGTCAGTATCACGGAACCCGGTGTACATCTTTCAACAAATTTGCTGGAAGACGTTGCACAATCTCCCACCAAATTTGTTGAGAAATGAACACCAATTCATCTTTTAATTTAATTTGAAAATTTAAAATTCTGATATCAGAGTGGCAAGGGTTAAAATTACCAAAAGATGATTTAGTTATTTTTGAAGCTAGCTATGTATGCAACTGCTTGTCTGCGTCAGCCAGTCAGTGAATACCCGGTCATGTACAATTACGATTTACTGAACTCACGTCACCGGCGGTCACGACAACTAGCCCGATAGTGAGGGTATGCACATGAGCCATCTAGCCAATATATCAATTAATCTATGGGTGTAACCCTGTGGATCGATGCGAAAAGGGAAGATGTTTGGTGTGGCCGTGCTGGGGATGCCAGGGTCATCGTAGATATAGATGCTTCAGCTCTTGATCAATGTTTTAGGATAAATATGAAAGGGTTTCTTCACGTCTAGTGACTGGCGACATGACTGTTAAGCCAATTACCTAAAAAACAGCGCCATTTGCATTCAACTTTTTCTAACAGCAACAGGTTATAATTTTAAGTTTTAACTTTGCATTTTTTGTTTGCAAAAACTCGATTTTAATTTCACTTATTCCCATACCTTGTTTATTTAATCACATACAATTATCCTCATTTATTTACGCTTATTCAATAGCATTATCTTTCATTTTCATCTCTTAACATTTTTTTATTTCAATTTTTTTTACCTAATTGCCGTTTCTAGATTTAATTTCAGACCACCCTCCATCCCTATCCCACCTCCTAGAGAAGCAAAGCAATGGACCTTTCCAGTTTTAGCTATGCCCCGCCCATCTCTGTCTAAGCTCCACCCACACCTCGTTATGTTGGGATTGATCGATCCCCGAATGCCCTAACTATCAATTTCCTGAAAACTATACAGGTAAGTTGTTGAATATTTTGTAACTAATTTGACTTGGTGCTATTTCTGCCTATGGCAGCAACAGCACACAGTCAAATTAGTTTAAAAATATTCAACAGAATATTTATTAAATAGTAAACATACAATTCGCACAACAACGCGTAGTCCGGCTTCAAATATGCGGCTCGTGACATACTTAACGACGTCATTCATCATGATGTGATTCTACACGTCGCGTAGTTGATTATGACATAATATGGCGGGTTGATAAAGTGGAAAGGTCTATTCCCCGTCCCACACCTCCTGACACAGTGCACAATGCTGCCATCTGCCAACAACAGATCATTTACAGGCAGCAACAGGCAATGACTACAGGCCTCGCAACATCTTAAGTTTTGATTATTTAAGGAGACATTACCTGCAAGCTAACATAAATTTTGGAAATTTTCAGTATTTTTATTGCAATGTAATGAGCTTAGTATAATATTAATGCATACTAATGTTTATACACAAATTCAGACGATGTCACCCATATTTGTGATGTCACCCATATTTGTGATGTCACCCATATTTGTTATGTCATTGTTGTTCTGGATTAATAGATGCACATACACGGGTTTCTTACATTTGTTTACGGATCACTCAGATTGGAGGGAACTTAGAAAATCTGAAATATGTCCAGACAGTTACCGAAAATAGTGGCGCCAGTGTGCCATGAACCCCCGCATAGCCTCAAAGAACAAAGCCTAACAGAGCCGAGAGCTGAACAACAATCATTTATAGAACTGATATCAAACGAATTAATCAGTTGCCGACATCGCTAGGATTACGCAATGCAACAGCGCTCAGGCCTACTAAATACCCTGTCACTCTCTGGGGAGGGGAGGGGAGGGGGGAGGGGGGGGGGGGAGGGCAAAAGGGGGGGGGGGGGGGAAGGAGCTATGCAACCCGGAGAAGCACCTCAAAATACCCCGGGTGTGAGCGGCCAATAAAATCGACTGAACGAGCAATGGCTTCCAATCCAATTATGTTCAAAATATTCAACAGTATGTTTTATTTTGATTTGGAAACAACTTATGTTATTTCTGAGCTGTATTGTATGAAATACTTTGCTGGAACATTTCTGTAGGATGCATGAAAACCTGAAGTTCCCCCTGTAAGATTTATATGAGTACTGGTTTCTAGATCAGTAGGGTGGCAGCGGTGGTGGTGGATGGTAAAAAGGGTGGCAGCGGTGGTGGTGGATGGTAAAAAGGGTGGCAGCGGTGGTGGTGGATGGCTAAAAAAGTTCGGGTGGGTGGTGGTGAAGAACGGTGAATGGTAGTGTTAAGTTGGATGGCAGAGCGGGTGTAATGCTGACTGTGGCAGGTGGTGGGTCGTGGTAAGGTGGCAGTCGTGCTGGTGGATGGTAGAATGGTGGTGAGGGGTAATGGATGGTAGTATGGCTGTTCGATTTGAAATCCATTGTTGAAGTGTTCTATTTGGATAATGGTTTTAAGAAACCAGCACATATGCCCAGATTTTCAAGCCACTAAAAAGGCGCCAATTTATTTTAACATTACATAGATTAACTTTTGATTATATAGAGCTCGCCCATAGTGCCTATCTATGATGTTTCCCTATTTTCCAGCATTGGAAAACCTGAATGTTTTGAAAATCATTTGACGGTGGGTGGAGCAACAACTTTAAGTCAAATTAGTTACAAAACAATCGGCAGAATTTATGAAAATTTGGATCGAAAATTTGAGAATTTAGTCCCAAGTCAATGTTGTGCATTTTTTCGCGAAATGCCCATATTATTTTTATTATGATATAGATATGTCTATCTACGACGTTTCCCTATTTACCAGTATCCCGAAATCAAATATTTGGAAAATAATTTGACTGCAAGTTGTTGCTGCGCTAGGCAGCAACAGTTTTAAGTCAAATTAGTTCCAAAATAATCACCAGAATTTGCGAAAATTTGCATCAAAATTTTGTGAATTTACTATGAAAAACAGTAATAAATTTTTTACATATTTTCGCAAAATGGCCACCAACACTTCGGCCCATAGCCTTCAGAGGGGGATATTAAACAGTAGCAAGCCAATGTTTCCAATCATTGGCGTAACAAGCAATTACTTATATAAACATTCACATGTATGGATTACAACTTGGGAGGTGCGGGATTGAACGTCAGGAATAGATGTTTATACAACTACCTTGCAAGAACAATCAAACCACCGATGCATTAGCTGTCTTAGAAGACTAAACACTAAATTATGCCCGATTAAAATAAATAAACAATTTTTTGCTCAATTAAATCGATTTTGTCGAGTTTTATATTATTTTACTTTGCACTCAATTATTTAATCTTATATAATCGCCAGGAAAATGAATCAACTATCGATGAAATATTGATTAACTGAACAGACCTACATGGTAGTGTCATGTTGGACGGCAGAGTGGGTGTGATCGTGACTGTGGGTGGAAGGTTGTGAGTTGTAGTAAGATCTGTGGCAGTGGTGCTGGTGGGTGGCGATGAGGGGGAGGTGGAGATGGTGTCGAGTTGGACAGCAGAGTTGGCGCGATGGTGCGTAATGTTGGATTTCAGAGTGTGTGCTAGTGCCTGGCCCTGGGGATTGGAGGTGGTGGGTAGTGGTAGGGTGGCGGTGCTGCTGGTGGGTGGTAGGGTGGTGGTGACTAGTGATGGATGGTAGTGTCAAGTTGGAAGTGTCAAGTTGGACAGCAGAGTGGGTGAGATAGTGCTTGGGGATGGTGGCAGTGGTGCTGGTGGGTGGTAGGGTGGTGGTGACTAGTGATGGATGGTAGTGTCAAATGGAAGTGTCAAGTTGGACAGCAGAGTGGGTGAGATAGTGCCTGGGGTTGGTGGGGTGGGAACATAGATAGTGCCTGGGGATGGTGGGAACATGGATAGTGCCTGGGGATTGTGGGGTGGGAACATGGATAGTGCCTGGAGATGGTGTGGTGGGAACATGGATAGTGCCTGGGATGGTGGGGTGGGAACATGAATATAAAATCTACAAGATCTAGAATCTTAAACTTTAACCCTAGAAATAACAGCATCTCAATTTCAACACACATATATATAGTTTTTGAAATATAATCCGAATGGAATCTGTTATATGAAAAAAAAGACATAAGGAAATGGAGAAAATTACTAACTGGTTTTCGCTAAATAAGCTATCACTAAATAAAACCAAAAAAAAGCTATTTTCAAAATCCAGAGAACTATTAAATAAATATATTCCACAAATTTATGTTAACAAAAAAGAAACTGAAGTCCCTTTTCTTAAGAGTATATTTAGATAAAAACCTGACTTTGGGTAAACAAATTGACACAGTAACTGCAAAAGTAGCAAGAGTCATGGGTGTCATCCAAAGACTAACACCATATATGACACATGACACTGTTAAAACACTGTACAGCACCTTGCTTCTCCCACATCTCACTTACTGCAATGCTGTTTGGACTAACACGCACAAAAACAAATTATAAAAAATTCAGTCTCCAGAAAAAAGCATTAAACTATTCACTAATCCAGCAGAGGGCCAAAGTATTTTTAAAAACTGAAATACTGCTTAAACTCAGACATCGGAAAATCACAAATGCTTACTATTGTTAAAGACTTTCATCACAATGCCCTACACAAATCCATCACCTCATACTTCACACATAACAACAGCATTCACAAACATAACACAAGAACAAAACATAATATACACGTTGAATATGCGCGTACAGACACAGGGAAAAACAGAATTTAACTATTGCGGTCACTAAATAATGGAACAGTACAAAACAGGTAACACCTGACAAAATTTTAACAGCAGAATCATTCAAGAAAACAATAAAAAATTACATAATCGACACATACTAGTGCGTGCATAAAACAAAATAGCCACCACCAACAGTGCTACTGTCACTGAAACTACTACTACAAACACCACCGCCACTACTACTGCTACAACCACCACCGCCACTACTACTACTACCACTACAACCACCACCACCACTACTACTACTACTACAACCACAACTGCCACTACTACTACCACTACTACTACAACCACCACCGCCACTACTACTACTACAACCACCACCGCCACTACTACTACTACAACCACCACCGCCACTACTACTACTACTACAACCACAACTGCCACTACCACTACCACTACTACCACCACCGCCACTACTACTACTACAACCACCACTGCCACTACTACTACTACAACCACCACCGCCACTACTACAACCACCACCGCCACTACTACTACTACTACAACCACCACCGCCACTACTATTACTACTACAACCACCACCGCCACTACTACTACTACAAGCACCACCGCCACTACTACTACAACCACCACCGCCACTACTGCCATTACTACAACCACCACCGCCACTACTACTACTACTACTACTACAAGCACCACCGCCACTACTACTACTACTACAAGCACCACCACCACTACTACTACTACTACAACCACCACTACTACTACTACTACAACCACCACCGCCACTACTACTACTACAACCACCACCGCCACTACTGAATATTATATTAAAACTACTGGATGACCTGGTAAATATAACACCGCCATAGCCTACCTGCCTATCCACCCACCCCTCCCCCTCCTCTCCCCATGTGTGTTTTATAATACTATATACTACATGTAATGTATATCCTGATATCTAACTGTCTCTGTTGTCTGTATTGTTACTGTTCTGTCTATATATGTTAATTGATCTCCAGAATTATAGGCTGTGCCTTCGGTGGACATCCTGGACTCAATTATGTAAGAACATGCTACTGTCAAATAAAATCTTTGATTTGAAAATCTTTGATTTGAAAATCTTTGATTTGATTTGCTGTTGTCAGAGACAGCAACAGCTCCCAGTCAAATTAGTTTCAAAATATTCAGCAGAACATGACTTACATTATAAAGAAGTTGCCGTTTCAGGTGTGTAAATTTTAAAACCTAAAATGCTATCAACTCTTGAGAAATGACCTTGTGATCTATGGTAGCCAGTACTTCACATGCATGGAATATGTCTGTATCTAACCACACAACAAAACAAGATAAAACATTAATAATATAAGTTGACAGGTTACATAGATATTGAATATATATCCGTGTTTTTCTAAACTTCTTCAGAACTATAAAACTAGATTGATCGGTGGATGACCAGTCATTGCAAATCCCCACATTCACCGGTTTTAACACCACCCCTCCCCCACCCACCCAACAACCTACACCCGGGGGTGGAGCCAAATACAAATGTCCTTTTGCACTCCACAATCATATGGGTAACTCACATACCAAATTTGGTTGAATTTCATCCAACAGTGTCAGAGGAGTTGCACTTCAATCATTTCATGACATTTTGACCCCATCAACCACCCCCTAGGGGCGGGGCTAAATGTAAATGTGATCATCCACTCCACATTGATACGGGTAACTCACAGATTAAATTTGGTAGAATTCTGTTCAATTTTTACAGAGGAGTTGCATTACACTCAATTTCTTGACACTTGGACCGCACCTACAACCGCACCAACCCCAGGTGGTGGGGACAAATCTAAATGAGCTCATGAACTCCACATTGATATGGGTAACTTACATGCCAAATTTGGTTGAATTCCGTCAAATAGTTTCGGAGGAGTTGCATTACAATTAATTTCTTGACCTTTTGACACCCCCCCCCCCCCATCCCCAACACAAAGAAGCGCGGCTAAATGTAAATGTGCTCATCCACTCTACATTGATATGGGTAACTCACATCTCAAATTTCATTGAATTCTGTCCAACGGTTTCGGAGGAGATGCATTACAATCAATTTCTGCAGGTTAAAATTTAACCTTTTGACCCCTCCCCCCAGCCCCTGGTGGCACAGTCAAATGTAAATAGCCTCTTGCACTCCTCCATCATAGGGGTAACTCACAAATCAAGTTTTGTTGAGTTCTGTTAGACGGTTTTAGAGGAGTTGCGTTACAAGTGATTTGACCTTTTGACCCTCGCACCAACCCCCTGGGGGCTGAGCCAAATGTAAATATTGTCTTGATAAAGCGGAATCATATGGGTAAGCCACATACCAAATTTAGTTGAATTCCATCCAATGGTTTGGGAGGAGATAGCGTGATGGATGGATGGACAGACAGACGAATGGAGGCAATTACAATATCCCCGACATTTTTTTTAAATGTGGGGATAAAGCTTTTTAACCTGCCATCAACAACCACCTCACCGTGTTGCTGATGTTTTAGCATGTGTGTGCATACATGAATGCGTTTGTGCATGCATGATTTCTGTACAGATGGGTTTTTTGGTGTGTATCTTAGCGAGATAACTCACTGTTTACTGATGATCTTCACTAGACTTAGATAGGAAACTGGGGTCAAGCTCGACTCCTAACCATAGTTAGCTAACTAGGTCACGTTCGACTCGCTAACTATAGTCAGTTTGCTGGTTTACTGATCATGCGCAGTTGCTATGCCCAGTCGAACTTAATCGTAGTGGACTATAGTTCATTGGTACCCGGTTCCCTATTGAATTACTATTGCAGAAAATTTGGAGGCGGGTACCAGTCTCCATTAACCCTTTCTGTCATCTGTTTTGATGACCTAAGAAAATGGGTTCTTTTTGTCAGCTAAGACGTCAAAAAGCATCCATATGACATAAAGTGGGAAGGAATAGTGGCTTGGGAACATTGATATACAATGAGAAAGCATAATTTCATCATACCTAAGTTAATTATTTAGTGAAATATTTACTTTTATATGCATTTATTCATGGCAAGCGATCAGTGTCCGCCATTTTGAAATTTACGCAAATATCGCACTAACCATCTGAACCGAGCTCAGGTGCCCGGTTGACTACAGTTGACTAGCTAGTTAACTATTTGAAGTTCAACTAGTATTCTAGTTAGCTATAGCTAACTATGGTTAGGAGTCGAACTTGACCTGGGTCTCGTGTCCTGAACTAGTGCAATAACTGTACTGAAGGGATTAAATTTGGGTGGCTGGCCACTGGCTTGGTCAAAGTGTCAAAGATCAACTAAAAGGTGGGATAGCAAGAATTCTCTGGAATGGCCGTTTCCAAAATGACCAATATCATATAAAATGGAAAGATATTTGTAATTCTGAAGTTTAGCTTTCGACATGATTTATAAGGCATGGTATAACCCGTTAAACATCGAATTTGGTCAAGAAAATTTATATTTTCTCATAGAAAATGTCCATTTTGCAGACCAAGAGAAGAGTATTTTTGAAAATTTACCACTGGAATTACTGGCTCGGTTAATGAGCCAGTCATTCCAGTGTTAATTTTCACAAATACTTTTCTTTTGGTCTGCAAATGGAGGTTTCTCAAGACCACTGCAGAAGCCATTTTTGGCTGATATGAAGGTTAAACGGTTAAGCGATCCATTTCTAGCTATGCCCTGCCCATGTTTTGCACGTGTTGGGATCAATTTATATTCTTTGAACACTGAATCCCTAGAATCCCAATTACAACTTAACTATACAGATAAGTTGTTGAATATTTTGAAACTAATTTGGCTGGCTACTGATCCTGCCTATCCATCAAAGACATACCTACAATTTGTACCCTTAACAGACTTTTCCGGTTTCACGCCAGTTATAACACATCAGTGATACTCATTATGATTGTGACATCAGCCTACAGGTGACGTAATTGATCAAGACGTCATATACTTGAGTCACAGATTCCATTCATCCATTCTCTCTAATTATCTAAGATTACCTGTAAATGAGAATTTTCATAATGAACTGCATCACAGAGAATGTAACCCCCGGCCCACCATGAACATGCATCACAGCGAATGTAACCCCTGGCCCACCCTGAACTGCATCACAGAGAATGTAACCCCAGGCCCACCATGAACATGCATCACAGAGAATGTAACCCCAGGCCCACTATGAACATGCATCACAGCGAATGTAACCCCAGGCCCACCATCAACATGCATCACAGCGAATGTAACCCCCGGCCCACCATGAACATGCATCACAGAGAATGTAACCCCAGGCCCACTATGAACATGCATCACAGCGAATGTAACCCCAGGCCCACCATCAACATGCATCACAGCAAATGTAACCCCCGGCCCACTATGAACTGCATCACAGAGAATGTAACCCCCAGCCCACCATGAACATGCATCACAGCAAATGTAACCCCAGGCCCACCATGAACATGCATCACAGCGAATGTAACCCCAGGCCCACCATGAACATGCATCACAGCGAATGTAACCCCCGGCCAACTATGAACTGCACCACAGAGAATGTAACCCCCAGCCCACCATGAACATGCATCACAGCAAATGTAACCCCTGGCCCACCCTGAACTGCATCACAGAGAATGTAACCCCCAGGCCCACCATGAACTGCATCGCAGAGAATGTAACCCCGGCCCCACCCTGAACTGCATCACAGAGAATGTAACCCCTCGGCCCACCCTGAACAGCATCACAGAGAGTGTAACCCCCCCCCCCCCCCACCCACCATGAACTGCATCACACAGAATGTAACCCCCGGCCACCCTGAACTGCATCACAGAGAATGAAACACCCGGCCCCACCCTGAACTGCATCACAGAGAATGTAAACCATCCCCCACCCCACCCCTGCCCACCCTGAACTGCATCACAGAGAATGAATGAAGGAAATTTCAATTTCCCTTTCTCTGAGAGCTAACAATACTTACCATGCTATTACTTCTGATACAAGCTATCTTGGATAGCTCAGGCCCTAGGACTCTAGACTTGGTAAGCTTTACCGGCTCCTGGAACTGGGTACCTGGCTCCCATCAACCGAGTACCCGTTTGCCATGAAGCTCATATTGTTTGCATAGCCACCAAACAAGATATACCCATGGCTTGCCTCCGTGGGGCTGGGAGGCAGGGTCCGTAATAGAATGGTAAGTACTGTTAGATCTCGGAGAAAGGGAAATTGAAATTTCCTTCATTCTTCTTCGATCAATACTTACCATTCTATTACTTCTGATATACACCAGATTTAGACAGTAACCTGGTGGGAAGGGGCAAGCCATCAATTGCTACTTTTGCCCCTTGGAGATAGAGCTTATAGACTTAAACTTGACAAATGGAGACTTAAAAGGACCATCAAGTTAAGGGGACCGAATCACATTCGCATCACTGCCCCCACCCCACCCCCTTTTCTCCTAAGAAAAGGGAGAGAACTCACGAACATGCATCTCGCCTGAAACACAAATATGCTAAGAGGGTTAACTGCTCTTTGCATATATCAGCCTGGGAATGAGCATGAATATATAAGATGAATGAACATGATATATACACATAATACAAAAAACTCTCAATCTTGAATTACCTCATGATATTTGGATTCTAGACATGGAACCTTCAACCATTCACTTGTCCGCCCATCAGTGACACAATCTGGTTGACATCCTCTGCTTGACCATGTCTGCCTCTTAATTTTTGCTTTACAAATGCCAAAAAAGGGAGAAGAGCAGTGTGGCCGTTTAACTATCGTTTCAAAACAGCTAAAGCGAGTGGATTGGCGGAGTCTGACACATCCATCATATAGTAATCCATGAAAGAGGACTCACCCTGCCATTGTGCAACAGCCATGATGTCCTCTAACAGAACGCCATTGTAAAGGGCAGTCGAGGTGGCTATTCCTCTAACATTGTGTGCCCTTGCGCATTGCACCTGGTGCCCAGTCGCAATCTCATAGGTAGTCTGAATGCACTTGACTACCCAACGAGAGATAGAATCCATGGATGCAGCGCCATATGGCTTCTTATGTCTATCATTTGACCGTAACGAGTCTGTCCGTTTCTTGTACTTAGTCAAAGCACGGACTTGGCACCAGACACTGGCATCACAATAAAACCTAGTTAGTTTTGGGATAATGATCGGTTTGCCGGGATATTTCAAAGATTGATTCTTTGACATAAACTCTGCTCTTGGCAGTAGCCGCAGACCCTCTCAGGAGACAATAAATCGGTCCCTCTCTGCTGAAAGCGCATGGATATCACTGCGCCTTCTCGCTGAGGAATCTGCCAATAGAAAAACCGCCTTTAGAGTCAAATGCTTTAGACTAGCCGAACGCAATGGTTCGAAAGGGACCTTGGCCAGTACATTAAGCACTAAAGATAGACTCCAGGCTGGAATGACTACCGGTTGTCTCGGTCGGAGATTGCTCATTCCCTTCACCATCACATTTAACTGGGCCACCTCTGGACTATCCCTGTTGACTAGATAAGGGATAACCAATGCCAAAGCTGACTTGTATCCAGCAATTGTGACAGGAGCTAGTCCTGAAAAGAACAGCTCACAGAGAAAGTCTGCTATTTGCTGAATAGTGGATTGAAAGGTATCAATACCATTTCCTTCACACCAGTCTGCAAATCTGTTAACCTTGTTGGTATATGACGTGAAGGTTGACCGCCTTCTCGCAGCTGCGATGAATTTTGCAGCTTGTCGAGAAAAACCTTCCGACGTGGCACATTGTTTGATAACATCCACGCAGTCAATTTGAACATTTCGGGACGCTCGTGTAGGAAGCGTCCCTTGGCCTGGGAGATTTTGTTCGGAATCTCGTGTAACTGCACCGGATTGTCCACCACAGATCCAGAAGATCCGTGAAGCACGACCTGCTGGGCCAAAATGGCGCTATTAGCAGGACCAGGCACGGTTCCTCTCCGATCTTCACCAATATCTTCGGCAGAAGAATGGTGGGTAGGTACGCGTAAGCGTGCATCCCTCTCCAGCTTATCGCCAGAACGTCTGTATCGACGGCATTTGGATCTGGAATCGGCGAGACATAAGTCATGATTTGAGCATTTTCCTTTATGGCGTAAAAGTCCACGTTGGGTTTGCTCCAATGCTCGAAGATCCTGTGAAGAACTGGAGGGTTAGGAGACCATTCTGTTAGCAGAATCCGCTGTCTCCGAGACAAAGCATCTGCCAGAATGTTCAATCACCCAGGAATGTGAGCTGCTTTCAAAACAACCGAGTAATTCCTGCACCATTGAATCAAGTGCCACATTTTCACACATAGTGTGGGTGACTTGGTCCCGCTTTGGCGATTTATGTATGATACTACTGTCGAGTTGTCCGACTGTGTCAATATTGCCTTGCCCCTGACTTTTGGAAGAAACTTTTCCAATGCCAGTTCCACTGCCATCATTTCCAACAGATTGATATGCAGCTGGCTCTCTTTGAGAGTCCATGTGCCCGAGACATGGTGTTCTCCCAGGCAGGAAACCCCATTCCTCCAGCAATGCATCCATGTACACGGACAGCTGGGGTGGGGTAAGTGCAGCGAAACTCCTACTAGGAGATTCTGACACTTTTTCCACCATACAAGATGCGACATTAATGGCTCCAAAACTGGCACCAGCTTTGACAGGGGTTCTGTTCTCTGTTTCCACAGAGACATCAGATACAACTGGATAGGTCTTCGCAGCACAGCAGTGTACGGGATTACCTGCTCCATGGAGACCATCATCTGAAGAAACCGCCTCACCTGAATGTGGTTTACCAATCGAAAACTCTTGATGATGGCTAACAGAGACACCACTCTGGGCTCTGACGGGTAAACCCTGCCCTCCTCGAGATCGAATCGCATCACTAAATAAACAAACTGTTGAGTGGGTGTCAACTCAGATTTCTCCTTGTTGACTATCCAGCCTAGATCTGAAAGCAACTTCAGGGTCAGAGCAGTATCCACCTCTAACTTGGCTGGCGTGTCTGCCTTGATAAGCCAATCGTCTATGTAGGTGTGAAGCGCCACATTCTCTCTTCTGAGAAACGCTGTCACCGCAAGGACCACTCTGGTGTATGTATGTATGTATGTATGTAAATATTTCTAGAGCGCCAATTCCGAAATTAATCGCTCAAAGGCGCTTTACAAATTTTAAAGATGAAAAAGATACGTTTTTAGGCTGGATTTAAAAGGCTCAATTTTGTGACAGTTTCGGATATGAGCAGGTAGATTATTCCAAAGTCTTGGACCGGAATTCGAAAATGCACGCTGTCCAACAACTAAATTAGTAGACGGGACCACACATAATGTCTGATCACTTGATCTTAGGGACCGAGGTGCAATTCTCTTTGTAATTAAAGTAGATAGATACTGTGGGGCTAGTCCATGTAAACATTTGTAAACGAGAAGCACGATTTTATACTGTATGCGCTCTCTCACAGGAAGCCAATGGAGTTGTTTGAGTACTGGTGTTATGTGGTCTGTTCGCTTGGTTCGTGTTATTATCCGTGCTGCCGTGTTCTGCACCCTCTGGAGACGTTGTATCTGCTCTGATGTAATTCCTGCTAGCAATGCATTTCCATAGTCTAATTTGGATGTTATAGAGGCGTGAATGAGGGTCTTAGTGGCATCTGCTGTCAGTAATTTTCTAATTTTGTTAATGTTTCTGAATGTGAAAAATAGCGATTGACAGAGGGACGTAACATGTTTGTTCATGGACATCGAGTCATCGAATATGACACCAATGTTCCTTGCACTAGAGTTAAAAGAAATGATTTCGTCACCAATTTGAAGATGCTCTATGTCAAGTTTTGGTCGGAGTTGCCGTGACGAGATAAGCAGTATTTCAGTTTTTTTATCGTTTAGCTGTAGAAAATTTTTAAGCATCCAGAGTTTTACATCGCGAATGCAAAGTTCTAATTTCTCACGAGCATCAATTTGACTATTTGGGCGGAAGGCTATATAAAGCTGCGTGTCATCAGCGTAGAAATGATACTCAACTCCGTGCTTTTGCAGTAATCGACCAAGTGGTGATGTATATATTGTAAACAGCAGGGGCCCCAAAAAAAACCCCGTGAAAACCCGTGGAGCTGTCGACAGGCTAAATGGGAGGACTATAAACTCCCACACCTGATTCTGAAACGCAAATCTCAGAAACCTGTTGGAATGTGGAAATATGCATCTTTCAGGTCGATCGATACACACCACACTCCCTTCCTCAATCCTGTCATTACCGACCTTGGAGTTTCCATCTGAAACTGAGGCGTATGGATAAACCAATTCAATGGCCTGAGATTGAGAATGGGTCTCCAGCCCCCTGTGCTCTAGGGAACAGGGAACATGTTTGAATAGAAGCCTGAAATGTTCTGGTTTGCTGGTTTTATTGCTCCCTTCAGAAGCAAACCTGACACTTCGTTTTGAATGGCTTCTAACTTGTCTGGCTCCCTTGGTACGGGAGTCCAGACTGGTGCCAAATACAGATTTTGTGGTGGAAAATCCCACTACTCCGGCATGTACCCCTGGGATAACCATCCTAGGACCAGACTGTCTGACGTCTAACACCTTGCCAAGCCTCGACGAAACGCATGAGCCTTCCACCCACTATAGACGCATTGACACCTAATGCAGGTGTCTGGCGCGCAATCCGCTCCCCCACCCCCTCTCTTGACGAGAGAGAGAACCATTTTGGTCTTGGCTTGACCGGTCTAACTGGCACCGCTGTTCCTGTTGCACAGGTGTGGTCCAGGCAGATATGAAGGGATCCCTCGTACCCTCAGGTATGATCCGCTCCCTTCTTTCTGCCCTTTGAGGACTTACCCTTCCCCTTCCCCTTGCCCTTCCTGCCTCTCGGGCGGTCAGTGGAAACATTGGGGTGGGTAGGAGCCTCCACAAACTTCTTGGCGGCTGAGAAGACCCAGTAGAAGCAGAAGCAGCACTAGGCTTGGCATTCGCCTTGCTTTTATGCTTCTTCTGCTTCTTAGAAGGTTGCCCAGTTAGCGGCTTGGCCACAGACCCTAGTGCATGTGCCTGTCGCACTAGTTCCAGCTGCAGATTCACCGCTAACGGATTCTGCCTGATGCTGGCAGTGTCTTCTAAGATGGCCCATGCTTGGCCACCAAAGATGCTAGGGCCAGTAAGGGGCATCCCAAGAAGACGCACCCTAACGGCGGTAGCCGGATGCATATGGTCAAGGACCATATGCCTCCTAGACTTTGTCACTAGCACCTGCACCCTTGCCAATGCGTCCATGGACAGCACCAGGCCGTCATTCACGCACAATAGCACCACAGGTGGCACATGGTGGCCTGCCCCCGCTTCAGCCCACACCGACTGAAGAAGGTGATAAGATTGATTGACAGCACTCATTGCTGCCCTCACCCCCTCATCACATAGGGACAGGACTTTATCATGGTGCACCTGGGACTTGTCCACCAGCGCCGGGGCGGGGCCACCCGCTCCAGCACTCTGGACTCCCAGCACCCAGCGATCATCCTCAGTGACTGCTGGTACAACACCATATTTGTCGTATTCCCCCCGTGGGATATGACACCTCACCCGCACCGCCCTGGAGGCTGCAGGGAGCTGGCCCTTGGTCAGGAGCTGCTTGCTATAAATAGCATCCAACAACTCCATAAACCTTGGATCCAGTCCAATAGACTGGATCTGCGCTGCTGGCAAGATCCCCATCCTAATCGATGCAACCGATGAACGGGGTGCATCCTCTTCGGCCGTGGTCGAAACCACAGATGAGCCCACCCTGGCCAGCCAAGCCAGAGCCTCCGACCAGTCTGTCTCCGAAGAGGACACTCCTGTGTTTTTCGGCCGTGGTCGAAACCACAGACGAGCCCACCCTGGCCAGCCAAGCCAGAGCCTCCGACCAGTCTGTCTCCGAAGAGGACACTCCTGTGAACACATCACCCGTTGACATGCTCATGGCCCCACCGGCAATGGCCTCCTGGCTAGGAGCCGCTGATACACCAGGAACTCTGGTACGGTATGGTTCCGCCGCCACCCCATGGAAAACACCAGTCCATGGAGTAGGCCTGCATGGAAAACCGTGCAGACCCATAGTGGTTGATGAACCGTGGCCAAGCACGGGCGCCAATGGCACCCCATACCTGACTGCTGGACCAGGCGAGATAGGTGTATACCACGCCTGGCCAGCCACACCCATCACTGTGTCGCTTGGGGGCAAACCAACCAGCACAGGACCAGTGCCTGGTACTGGAGTGGCCTCAACCACGGGCGGAGCCGCTGTCCTGGCTTGCACCAAGCCAGACAGATGGAGGGCGGTTCCGTCCTCCATGCTCTCCACCCGCGGCATCTCAGGCTGCAGCAATCTCTCCTCCTCGCCCTCCTCATCTTCAGACTCCGAAGTCATCACCAGACGAAGAAGCACTGGAACCGTCCTGGCAGATGGCTCCCATGCCTGGCGGACTGGCCACCGCTACTGGACCACCCAGATGTGGCTGCAGAGAGACAGAACCCATCAGGCCGGAGCCCGCCGGTACTGCCAGGGAGCCATACGAGATGGCTCCTTCGGTGGCCTGTCCAGAACCCCGTCCAAGGACAGAGTCCGAACCAAGCACGGAAAGAGACTGCCCTACAACTTTCTGTAGCAGGGACGACACTAGCGTAGGAAGGACGCTATGCAAGAAGCCATGCATAGCAGGTCCAAACCACGCCGGAGGTGCCATCTCCGCAACCTCTGGTTGCAGATGTGGAGCTCCCCCAGGGGCCAAAACGGATGCCCCACGATTTACTTTCAGACCGCCTGACCACGCGTCAGAGCCTGCCAAGTCCTTCTGGGAAAGGAACTTGACCATATCGGACGACCACACTACACAAATGTCACACCTATTATCAAGATTACAATTTGTACATCTAAAGCAGACATGGTCCTTGAATAATACCCTCATGAACTTATGGCACTCGTCACATGATGGCGGGGCTGGCTTGGCCTATAAATAAGCACAAACCTACAATAAGCAAGCGGAACGAAACAGGAATGGAAGGCAGACAAATAATTTTCAAATAATTTGACCATAAACTAATTGTAACCCTCCAGCACCCCACCCCATAATGTTACAGCAAAGATCGCATTGATTATGACGACAAGAACGAAGCGGGTAAGATACACCCATATACTGATCCTGAAGGGTTAGGGTTTGGGGGTGACTGCATCACAGAGAATAAAACGCCCAGGCCCACCCTGAACATACATCATGGAGAATGAAACACCTGGGCTAACCCTAACCCTATAAACGGAACCATGAACCATATCGCATAGCATTCGGGGTATATTTACTAATCAATATAAATTATACTCCTAACGAAGGCCAAAACGATATGTGAAGAAACAACAAAATGAAACAAACTGCTGTAGAACATGGTAAAACCGCAGACCACACATATTAATCAAGAATTTTGAAACCACCGATCATTGCAAACAGATCGTGATAACACACAAAACTTGAAAATTCCAAAGTTTTTCTGGTACCAATACAGTACGCAGAAACCAGAATCAGATGCGTGAATTAATGAAACATTTTCTTCACATATAAATCTGAGACAACTCGGGTGTGACGTCACCTGCTCGGATCATACGGAGAACGATGTCAGCCGATTTTCGAGTTAAAACACTGTATAGCCAACACCTTATTTCAAATCTGCCGATCGCCTGTTGGGGTTAAAGGAAGGCGACCAATCTGGCATATTTCGTTGTTAACACATGTCCCAGATTCGGGGTCAGAAATTGGAACATGCGACACAGACAAAATTTTGAAGACCTAAGTCTTTTAACTATGGAATAACATGGAAATATACAACCTGGATATCAGCGGATCCTTCCATGGTAATCCAAATAATCCTTAGAGAGCGAACACTAAGCTATCACAATCACAGAAAAAATGACTTAGAAAACTTTAAGAAAAGCTAAGACACTTCCAACTGCAAAAAGCATGTAGCTCTTGTTGCTATGCAAACAAGAATGAACTTCATGGCAAATGGGTACTCGGTTGTTGGAAGCCGGGTACCCAGTTCCAGGAGCCGGTAAAGCTTACTAAGTCTAGAGCCCTAGGGCCAGCTATCCAAGATAGCTTGTATCAGAAGTAATAGAATGGTAAGTATTGATCGAAGGAGAAACACCTGGGCCCACCCTGACCATGCTTCACAGAGATGTAATCCCCTGGCCCACCCTGAAGTGCATCACAGAGAATGTAACCCTCGGCCCACCCTGAACATGCATCACAGAGAATGAAACACCCGACCCCACCCTGAACATGCATTACAGAGAATGGAACACCCGGGCCCACCCGGAACTGCATCACAGAGAATGGAAACCCTGGCCCACCCTGAACTGCATCACAGAGAATAAAACGCCCAGGCCCACCCTGAACATGCACCATGGAGAATGAAACACCTGGGCCAACCCTGAACATGCATCACGGAGAATGTAACCCCCGGGCTCACCCTGAACATGCTGACCTGTACTGGGCTGCACAAACCTGACCACTACAACAATACAGTCTTCTTTCTACTCATGTTTTAGATTTGAACAAGACCTGGTCCAGATTTTTTAAAGATTATTATCTTCATGGAAAAGGACAATGTCCTAACGCAGGGATCAGATGATGATCAATGGAACTTTGTTATCTACATGGAAGCGGACAATGTCCTAACGCAGGGATCAGATGACTATTGCTGGAGCTACATTTTTGGAAGCAAACATGATACAAAGAATGATGGGCTCAATTTATAACCAAACCAGGCATTCTAGCGGTAAAATTTCAAAAATACTCTGACATCACGTGGCTGGTAAATGGACATTCACTCAGCAAACATTTAGATTTTTAATGGTAAATATTGACCATTAACCCTTTAACCCTTGAATTTGTTGAAAGAAATTTCAATTTTCTCATAAAATGTCCATTTGCAGACTAAGAGAATATTTTTGAAATTTTACCACTGGAATGACTGGCTCAGTTATCGAGCCTGTCATTCCAGTGGTAAATTTTCAAAAATAGTCTTCTCTTGGTCTGCAAATGGACATTTCTTAAGACCATTGCAGAAGCTGTTTTTGGCTGATATGAGGGTTAAAGGATTGAAGGTGGAATCTTTAATTTCAAGTATTGGGAAACATGAGCTATGTTTGAACAGTCTCATGTATGGCTTTAACACTTTACTGGTCAAATTTTGTCAAGAAAATTTAAATATCTGCAAATTGAATGTCCATTTACAGGCCAAGAGAATACAATCTTTGAAAATTTATCACTTGAATAACTGGCTCAGTTATCGAGTCAGTCATTCTAGTGGTAAAATTTCAAAAATTGTATTCTCATGGCCTGTAAATGGACATTCCACAAGACCATAACAGAGGATAGTTTTTAAAATATTCAGTTGATCCAGAGTTAAATCACACAGAAAATGTAATCTGCAGAAATACACCCAAGAAAATGTCCATTTGCAGACCAAAAGAAGAATAGTTTTGAAATTTTACCACTGGAAAACCAGTTGTAAATTTTCAAAAATACTCTTCTCTTGGTCGGCAAATGGCCATTTCTCAAGACCGCTGCAGAAGACACTTTTGGCTGATATGAGGATTAACGGGATAACGCAGTCTCTAAATACAAAAACATATTTGGTGTATTTTAACCCTCTAATAGTCATGAGACCAAAACTAGCCTCAGCACCGGTCTTGCAAAATGTCCATTTTCATGCCAAGAGAAGACTTTTTTAAAGAGATTTACAACTGAATAATCAAGTCAGTCATTTCAGTGTTAAATTCTTTAACTAGTCTTCTCTTGGCTTGTAATTTTGTAAATGGCCATTCATTAAGTAAATATTTTGTTCTTTTTTAAAAATCCCGAGCACAAGGGTAAAATATTGACAAATAAGTTCATACCCGCTCAATCATGCATGAATAGGTATAGGATGTCTATGTTGAATTGTGCTGACAGAATAATGGTTCAATTGTGTGGGTTGGTAAAGGCGTGTATGCATACGTGCATGCATGCATACATGCCACCCTACTAGGACTGCATTGTGCAGGGTGGTGCGTGCATGTATTTAAAAAAACTTTACAAAAGTTTAGGACAATTCATACCTTGCAGGGCCTGATCCAGGGTTTTAGTTTGTGCACCCTTAGCTGTGTAGATGGTGCAAGAGGAGCCTCGGAGGTGATATTTTACACAAATTTGTGAAAAAATGTATCAGAAGATACCACACAGCTGCCCAGGAGCTTTTTGTTGGGGTCTTCATAATTTTGGCGCCCAAACCATTTATAAATCCAAATTAGTCTTGATCAGGCCCTGTCTTGGAAATGTGTCAAACCAATAAGTGAGTGTAAGATTTTCAAAATCTTTTTTTAGTTTATGTCCGTGACCCCTGATATGGGGACTGGGTATGTTTCTTGGATTTTTTCAAGGCTTAACACTTACCACTCTGATGTTAAAATTTCTAATTTTCAAATTAAAGTAAAAGATGAACTGGTGTTTATTTTTCAACAAATTTGGTGGAAGATGGTGCTGTCGTAAACAGCAACATCGTCCACCAAAATTGTTGAAAAATGTACACTAGTTTCTTTGATCTTAAAAGACCATAAAAGATAGAATATTGACATCAGTGTGCTAAGGGTTTAAATTCTGATATATGTTTCAAAAGTCCAAACTATATGACAGCTCACATTCTCTTCATACCCTTCAAAAAAATATCCCCCTACATCTTGATCCACCCACCACCACTGTGACCTCGCACAATATAAGGGTTAACCTTTCAAGCATATAATTTATTCAAGAAAATTTCAATTTTTTCAATGAAAATGTTAATTTGCAGTCCAAGATATTGTTTTTGAAAAGTTAGCAATGAAATGACTGGCTCGGTTATCGAGCCAGTAATTCCAGTAGTAAATTGTCAGAAATAGTCATTTCTTGATCTGCAAATTGACATTTCTCAAGACCACTGCAGAAGCCGTCGTTTTTGACTGATATGAGGGTTAAAGGGTTAATGGCTGGTGCATAAGACTAATGCAGAAATAAATAACATCAATCAATTATCAAAAGTATTTGACTACATACATGTAGACACATCTCACAGTCACGCACATTCATAAATTTAATTCAAATTATTTTAAATCCAGACCCCCCTCTTAGAAAATAACTCAATAATAGTGTTTTGGAAAATATTTACGTTGATGCAAACAGTTAGGTTACTGCGATACACAGCAACATTTGTCAACATTATTTCCAAAAAGACAATTATGAAATAGCCTTTCTGAAATTAATTTCAGTGTTAATAGGTTGTTTTTTTTGGTTTTTTAAACATATTTTATTGTACTAATAATGCAATGGGACTGGGCACAAGTTCTAGCAACTTATCTAGACCCTCTCCCTACATAATCAATAACACGGCAAGATACTCAAACTAAAATATATATACACGAAAGAGAGAGTGTGAGAGAGAGAGAGAGAGAGAGAGAGAGAGAGAGATGGAGGGAGGGAGGGAGAGAGGGGGAGAGAGCGAGAGAGAGGGAGAGGGATGGAGGGAGGGAGGGAGAGAAATTAGTGTGGTAGAGGGGGAGGGTGATTTTGGAGAGATGTTTTATGGTATACTAATTACAATAACATTATTGTTCAATAACACACATTTTGTAAAGGCAATCATCCTGGCAATAGTAAATATGATGTTGATATTCTCAACAATAACAAGAGCATGATACAAACAATGATAATAAAAAATTAATAAATGAAAAATAAATTACTAGTTCATTCGCATTCACATGGAGTCTTGGAAATATGCTTACGAAAAGTACATCGCTCCATAAGACAGACAGACATATGTCAAAATCTGCCTCATAAAATGATGTACCCTAGTCGCTATATCCTCGTTCACCTCGGCTGAAAGATTGTCGCTGCCATTTAAAATCACTTCCAGTAAACCAAATGGGCCAAATTGAAGTCGGAAGTCCACCAGAATTTGTCTTTCATCAGCACATCTTGGACATATCAGGAAGAAATGATGAGAAGTCTCAGGTACTTGGCAATGAATGCAATCGGGTTGGTCTATGAGATATCTGTGTAAATCAGCATTTAATTGGCTGCATTTGTTTCTAAGCTTACACAAAATAATGTTATCTTTTCTTTTACCAAGCGAAAATTAGAGTGGAATTTTCTGTGGAGATGTCTGATATGAGCTGTTAATAGGGTTAAATACAAACTTAAATAATTTTGGACAAGCTTTCAGCCATTAACCCTTTCACCGATCAATTCCCTATATCTCATTTTCCAAAAACAATTGTACAAGAAAACTGTTGAATATTTTGAAATTAATTTGACTGGCAACAGCTCCCAATAAAATTAATTTCAAAATATTCACCACAATAATATTTTTATCATAAAAAATGTACTTTATCAGAGATTTGTCATTGAAAGGGTCATTAACTATTTTACGGCTATAGACCAGAAACAACAACTTCCCTGTGATGTAAGAAATATTGTGTTTCAATATTTTGAAACTAATTTGACTGGAAGCTGTTGGCAGCAACAGGTTTCAGTTAAATTAGTCTCAAAATATTTAACAGTTTTCCTGCATAGGTTTAACTCTGATATCAGCAAAAACAGCTTCTGCGGTGGTCTTCAGAAATATCCATTTGCAGAACAGGAGACTATTTTCGAAAATTTACCACTGGAATGACTGGCTCAATAACCGAGCCAAGATTCAAGATTCTTTATTTCCATACCGGTAAATAGTTCAACAATTCAATACAAGCATCCACCAATGGCAAGGCGTATGATGCGGTGGACCTTTAACATATTGTGATAAATTTTCAAAAATTGTCTTCTTTCTGTCTGCAAATGGACATTCACTGTGAAGAAATTGAACTTTTAAGAACAATTTTGAGTGTTAAAGTGATTAAAGTTAAAGGGTTAAAGTGTAATAACGCAAGACGAGCTCCATTCGGCTCAGTCGTACTTACCTCTATAATAAAGCTGCCACTCTATTTGGGAATGATTTAATTTGACCGAGTTCGCTAGTAGTTAAACTTGAGAAAAATCTACGCTCGGATGCCCCGAGTCAAGGTAATGTACCTCATTACAAACAGCGTGTCTATCTTTGATATTTTACATACCTAGCGTAGGTCCTATAACTCAATTATAGTTTCGAATCGTCGCGTTATTAGGTTTCGTAACAAACTATAACGCGAAAAGCGTCCGGATTCCGGGAATACCCTACTTGCTAACGGATCGCTATTGGCTGTTAGTTTAATTATCCTACTGACAAATGTCACCAAATGTTCGCAGGTTTGAACACAACTCCACCGTATTGTTACATAATATAAGGACGGATGCTGATAGCGACTTTTTTTTTTAACCCTTTCGGCGTTATAAGTATTTGGTGTAATTTCTTTGTGACATAGACTAGTAGATTTTATGTTGACTATTATGAAATTAAAAAAATACGGCTTGAAATGTTGGCAGATATTTCAATCAATTTAGTTTCAAAATAGTCAAATGTTTCCCGTAACTTTTCTTGAAACTTAGAGATTTGAATTTCATCGGCGAAAAGGCCGTATGTTATCCATAAAAACATATTTATATTGACGATACAGGTACATGTGCATGTGCTAAATATTTTAAGTTATTTGACTGGAAGCTGTTGCTGTATTATAAAGTTTCCAGTCAAATTGGTTTCAAAATATTAAACATAACATTACAATGAATGTGTTGCATCATGTAATTAGTGTTGAGAGGGTTAATAAGGAAATGTCATTAACCCTTTCATCCTGAACTGCCAAAATAAAACTAATAGCTTCATTAAGCACTATTTTGAGAATGATGGGGATGAAAGCTGCCAATGTTGTTTAGACGGAGAATACTTTCAAAATTTAAGATTTAAGGAGAGTGCAGAGTGTGCAGCTGCACAGGGGCCTCCACAAAGTAAAATTTGACAAATTTTAAGGGGTCTTCCACAAACATGAAAAAATATGAAAAATGTAATGCACGCCAGGAGTATAATGAAATATTAACCCACCCACTATATTTAAAACGAATGTCTCTATTTATATATTGAAATATTTTGAAACTACATGTTCTTTCTCCATCATGTAGAGAGACAGCGTAGACACTACACTAAGGTGAGACACCCGTGCAAGAACATTACCCGAGACCACTGTCCAGGGGCCTAGCTGAGACCACTGTCCAGCCTCAAGACTCTGGCAGTCTGGGGCGGCGGGGCCTCCACAAGACAACTGCACAGGGGCCTCCACAATACTAAATCCGGCCCTGTAATAGCCCCAACCACCACCCCTAGGCCCACCCTCAGGTTTTGCCTCTCCCATAGTGTAGCCCCATAGCGGCCGCGGCCCCTAGGTGTTGAACCCCACGCATACTTCAGCCCCAGGACCAAGTACGTTCCTACAACCCTGGGTAGGGAGAGCGATGTTCTATTGGAGACAGTAACACAAGCAGGGCCGATCTTGGGACGCAGGGGGCTCTATGCAGTCTTTGAAATTCTTACCTGGGGCCCCTCAATTATGATTTCGAGAATGATATATAGAGTCCCGAACGTAATACCACTGGGGCTTCTGAGTCCCGAGATCAGGGAGGTGTGGGATTTGGCCACATCCGTGGTCGAGTCGTGACATATATGGCCACAAACATTTAAAAAAGGATTTGGTAAATTTTGCGGGCTCTAGAAATTTTTATAATCTTTGCAACAACCCTCGTTGCACTGCCTAAAGTTCGTCCCCGGACGTGAGTTGGTTGAGAATGAAAGCGTGAAAGCGAATTGAGAGAAAGATAGACGGATATGTATGGAAGAGGCGTTCTAAGCGAGATGGTGGAGATGGCGTGTGTGTGTGTGTGTGTGTGTGTGTGTGTGTGTGTGTGTGTGTGTGTGTGTGTGTGTGTTGGTGTGTGTGTGTGTGTGTGTGTGTGTGTGTGTGTGTGTGTGTGTGTGTGTGTGTGTGTGTGTGTTGTGCGTGCGTGCGTGCGTGCGTGCGCGCGCGGAAAGTGTGACGAGGAGAGGTAGAGAATGCCGTGTGCGCGCGTGAGTGAGTACGTGCGTGTTCGCGCTGGAATGTTTGGCTAGATAGCTGATCAAGTCCTTCCAGTGATAAATTTTCAAAACTAGTCTTGGTCTGTAAAGGAACGTTCACTAGTTCAATATCTCATCTCAGGTTCCCTGACCAATCAATCAGGTTTCCTAAGCAATCATGATCATACAAGGGTTAACAGTAGAATCATTTTAACCACTAAATGGAGGTAGTTTCCAGCCTCTGCATTAACGCTTTAACGCTCATATCAGACAAAAACCGCTTCTGCATTGAATTTGTTCAAGAAAATTACACTTTTCTCGCAGAAAATGTCCATTTGCAGACCAAGAGGCAATTTTTGAAATTTTACCACTGGAATGACTGGCTCGATAACCGGGCCAGTCATTCCAGTGATACATTTTAAAAAATAGCCTTCTCTTGGTCTGCAAATGGACATTTTCTGTGAGAAAAGTGTAATTTTCTTGAGCAAATTCAAGGGTTAAGTCGATTATACACAGAATGAACCTTTCCAGTTGGGGGAGGGAGAGAGAGAGAGAGAGGGGGGAGGGGAGAGGGAGAGAGAGAGGGAGAGAGAGGGAGGGAGGGAGAAAGGAAGGGAGGGAGGGAGAAAGGAAGGGAAGGAGGGGAGGGTGGGGGAGTGAGGAAGGGGGAAGGAGGGAGGAGGGAGGTAGGTATGGAGGGGAGGGGGGAGGGATGGAGAGAGAGAGGGAGGGGAGAGAGGAGAGGAGAGGAGAGGAGAGGAGAGGAGGGAGGGAGGGATGGAGGGAGGGAGGAGAGGAGAGAGAGAGGTGGGGGATGGAGGCCTCGTAAAACGGGGTACCCTATGTACCGTAGTCGCTATATCATTGTTCACGGCCAATAGATTGTCGCTGTCATTTAAAATCACTTCAAGTAAACCAAATGGGCCAAATCGAAGAAAGGGTGGGGGTGTGGGGCGGTAAAGAGAGGCTAAATATGATCAAATCTTTTCTTCATGTACGGGAGATAAATCAGTCATGTAAATATTATTTTCTATTAATTTTATACTTATTTATCTCCCTTTACTTACTAATTGACGTTTAAATCCTCCAACATCCACACCACCCACCCAGATTTGACAGACTACAGAATTACAGACTGTGTGCGTGCGTGCGTGCGTGCGTGCGTGTCTGACTGACTGACAGAGAGACAGACAGAGCAGCAGACTGACTTTTGCTGTAAATAGCAACTACAGCAAGTCTAGGCCGCTTCTATTATTATTCACACAGACAAAGATAGCGACAGTTGGTTGGGTGGTTGGTTGACGTCCCTCCAGTATAATTGGGAGCACCCTCTTCCGAGGTTTTCTGGTAAATATTTACAAAGTAATGATGGGAGAAGGAAAGGACCGTAATTGGTGTATTTTATGAATATATTGTCTTGACGTTGCTTCTATTGCAGCTAACAGCATATGGTGTTCGGGAAACCTGTCATCTATCAGGAACGTTGCATCTAATAGGATCTGCAGAAAGACTTCGTTCGTAATTTGAATCTTGTGCGCTAGGACACCTTCATTATGTTGCATGAGGGTCTATCATCTTCTGTTTACATACCTCCCTAATCCCTATCTGATGCGTATTTGCTGCAGCTGCTGAGAAAAAATGCTCGAGATCTTCTGGGGCAGTAGTACACATGATACACGTTGGATCCACCTCATTCTGGTTGAAGCATGCTCTATTGGCTTGCAGCATGTACGATCCAGTGAGCAGTTTAGCTTTCACACATGCACGTTCAACATCTCGGACATCTGAAGCGACTGTGGTACATACATGGTGTGGCTTATTGATATTGTATGATTGAAGATTCAAGAACCTACTAGACGTTTTCTTGGCTGCTTGTGCTAGCATAATAACGTGCCAGTAATTGTCAACATGTTTCTTGATCAAGTTTTTTGCTATGTGTGGAGATGGTGGGTTTTGAAGTAGGTCTGTTGCAGATGGCAAGTCATACTTGTTGAGTAGTTGTCTCACGTGTGAAAAACCAGCTCTTACTGTTGAGGTGTTTGCTCGCTAGCTATCTTAGAGCCAATTGATGTTCGATGGATTCTGTATATCTACATATATTCAGGTTCAGACCGATGGCACGCTTCTCAATGATTGGTTCTATCTTCTCAGCTCCTACGAGGAATAGAGCAATGACATCTGCGCAGCGATCCAGAAGATGTTGTAGCTGTTTTAAGGTGTTCTTTTGGAAGTTTTCCAGAGCACAAATGTCTGCTTTAGATGGTTTCAATTCCATTGATAATAGGCTGGTGCCCCTCCAAGTTTGTAGTCTTTACGTTTCTTGTGATACATGCACTTTTTGGCGCGTTAATTTTCTGTCTGTTGTGGTTAACACAGTGTTCTACTAATTCCACCATATTGTGTGCGTTTCCGCTCACCAGTGCTATATCATCTGCACATGTTGGGCTGTCAACATTTACATGTCCTACTTCGTATCCCAATCCCGATTCCTCTAACATATGTAAGGTCTTGTTTGTATATATCTTGAACGGTTCAGCAGAGAGTGAACTTCCCTGTCTAGTCCCTTGCTTACTAAGTATTGGATCCGTCAGCATCCCATTCCACTTTGTAATTGCGGTTTGGTTCGTGTATTGTTCTGCTAACAAGCACCATAACTCTCCTTCTACTCCCATGTTCATACAATGCCATAAACAATTTGTCATGCCAGATGACGTCGAAAGCTTTCTGTGCATCTAGAAATGTGATATATATATATATATATATATATATATATATATATATATATATATATATATATATATATATATATATATATATATATATATATATATATATATATATATATATATATATATATATATCTGTTTTCGAGTCCTCTGCATCTGATATGGCTTCTGTCACTAATAGTGCTGAAAGCGTTGAGATTTTTTCTGTAAATCCTCTTTGCTGTCCATGTTGATGTGGCCTTACAATACTCTTTATTCGTGATAGGAAAAGCTTTTCTAGAACTTTACTCACTATTGGCAGTACTGTAATGCCCAGATAGTTATTAGGGTCAGTACCGTCTTCCCTTTCTTCAGAATCGGTGTTACGAAGTCCATTTTCATGATATCTGGGACATAGCAATTTTCCACAATAGCATTCAGCAAGCTCGTAACAAATGTACTGGCTGGTTCCCCTCTATGTATGAGATGTTCGGCTGTCAAGTCTTCAATATCAGCTGCTTTCTTCTTATTTAGTGATGCAATCACATGATCGACTTCAGCTAATGTAAATGGTTGTATGGACTTTTAGATGCTCTGCATATGTTCTCGATAATAAGTTTGGCTAGCTTGGTGTGCTGTTTTTCTTCTGGCTTGAAATTTTCATCCCCCATGGATTCAGACAATCCCTCAAAATGTGCTTGCCATCATTTTATTACGTCTTGATTGGCATATGTCGTATCTTTTACCCTTAGTATGTTGTCATGTGACTCTTGCTGCATCTTTGTCAGTATTGCGTTCAGTGTCATCTGTTTGTCTGATAAAAACAAGATGATGTGCAAGCAAGTAATCACCAAATTTATCACATCAATTCATATTCTGGTGGGCTAGAAATAGTTTGCGTCTCGGGTCAGTGTCTAAAACATACGTTACAGGGTCACTAAGTGCATACCGGAATACACATTCTGGTCATAACTCTGGAATTTATGAAGGTAGCAGAATCACCAAATTTGGTACGTCCATTAAAATTGCAATGGAGGATCCTAGTTTCTCAGTCAACCATATAATGTCATAATCAAATGTAACACGACTTGTAGGATGACGTCATAATCAATTACATTATGAATGACGTAGCTAATTTCGTCACAAATGGTTAATTGATGAAGGAATAAGTATTGCAGTACTAATTGTATGACACTAAATGCATACTGGAATGGACTGTTGGAAATAAATTTGTAATGCAAGACGATATCACCACAAAATATGGCAAAACCATTCATATTGCGACTAGGTATGACTGCTTAGATTTTGAGAGGGACAAGTATCTAGGTAACAGGGTCACTAAGTGCATTGGTACACCAGTGCACAAAGGTAAGAACCGCACCTCCCCACCCCACCCCAAGTGCAGGCTGGTTATACTCACCGAACAGGCAGTTTTTATGAGTTGTGACTAGCAACTTATATAAGTTACAACTATAGCACATAGTACTAGATGTTTAGTGGTAAATCGCAACTATGGTGACTATAAATAAGTGTGTGTCGGGCGGTCGGTGAAATTATTTAAATTTCTGACTAAGCCATCTATGTCGCAACAATAGCGCGCCAGACCGACATATATTTGCTGCGATTATGTTCGAAATATTCGAAAGATTGATTCTTAGATGATTCCATTTTACATTTTTTTCTGAGGGATGACCCATGGAAACCACGCCATTAACCCTTTAATTGTCAAATTTACTCAAGAAAATCTAAATATTTGCTCATTAAATGTCCTTTTGAAGGCCAAGAGGACTATTTTTTTTAATTGACCATTGTAATGACTGGCTCGTTTATTGAAATGTTCAAAAATAGTCTTCTCTTGGCCTACAAATGGACATTCCTCAAAACCCTATAATAGAAACGGATGCCTTCATTTGGCTAATGGTAACACCTGACAGTGTTATTATCAGTGTTAAGCGTTAACTCAGACACTCGACATCAGCCATTGTCAAAATTATTTGAGAAAAAATATTCTTTCTTCATTAGTGAGTGTCCATTTGCAAGTCAAGAGATAAGTATTTTAGGAAATTTACCACTCCAATGACTGGCTGGATTATCTGAGCCAGTCATCCCAGTGGTAAATTGTCAAAAATCGTCTTCTCTTGTTTTGCAAATGGACATTTTCAAACATATTTGAGTGTTAAATAATTAGATATTTGTTGCTATGACGATGATATTTTAAACATATTCTATTGAGATTTAAATAAACAAAGGAGTCATGTAAGGTTTGCCAATATTTAAATGTCAAATTTTTTTCCAAAACTAGAATTTGCAAAAGTGCAGTTTCTATACATGCCATATATTTTTATGACTGGAGCATTGTTCCTTCTATATACAAATCTTTCCCAGATAACTGCGTAGCAATCATAAACAATACGTTTTCTATGCTAGCGCTAACGTTATAATGGGCACAATGAAGACACATAGACAACACTTTCTGCAAGCCAGCGCTAAAGTTATAATGGGCACATTGAAGACGCATAGACAACACTTTCTGCAAGCCAGCGCTAAAGTTATAATGGGCACATTGAAGACGCATAGACAACACTTTCTGCAAGCCAGTGCTAAAGTTATAATGGGCACATTGAAGACACATAGATAACACTTTCTGCAAGCCAGCGCTAAATTTATAATGGCCACATTGAAGACACATAGACACTTCCTGCTAGCCAGTGCTAAAGTTATAATGGGCACAATGAAGACGCATAGACAACACTTTCTGCAAGCCAGTGCTAAAGTTATAATGGGCACATGGAAGACGCATAGACAACACTTTCTGCAAGTCAGTGCTAAAGTTATAATGGGCACATTGAAGACGCATAGACAGTACTTTCTGCAAGCCAGTGCTAAAGTTATAATGGTCACATTGAAGACACATAGACAACACTTCCTACAAGCCAGTGCTAAAGTTATAATGGGCACATTGAAGAAACATAGACAACACTTCCTACAAGCCAGCGCTAAAGTTTTAATGGGCACATTGAAGACACATAGACAACACTTCCTACAAGCCAGCGCTAAAGTTATAATGGGCACATTGAAGACACATAGACAACACTTTCTGCAAGCCAGTGCTAAAGTTATAATGGGCACATTGAAGACACATAGACAACACTTTCTGCAAGCCAGTGCTAAAGTTATAATGGGCACATTGAAGACACATAGACAACACTTTCTGCAAGCCAGTGCTAAAGTTATAATGGGCACATTGAAGACACATAGACATTACTTTCTGCAAGCCAGTGCTAAAGTTATAATGGGCACATTGAAGATGCATAGACATCTCCTACAAGCCAGTGCTGAAGTTATAATGGGCACATAGAAGACGCATAGACACTTCCTGCTAGCCAGTGCTAAAGTTATAATGGGCACAATGAAGACGCATAGACAACACCTTCTGCACGCTAGTGCTAAGGTTATAATGGCCACATTGAAGACGCATAGAAACTTCCTACAAGCCAGTGCTAAAGTTATAATGGGCACATCGAAGACGCATAGACCCTTCCTGCTAGCCAGTGCTAAAGTTATAATGGGCACATTGAAGACAAATAGACAACACTTTCTGCAAGCCAGTGCTAAAGTTATAATGGCCACATTGAAGACGCATAGACATCTCCTACAAGCCAGTGCTAAAGTTATAATGGACACATAGAAGATGCAGACACTTCCTACAAGCCAGTGCTAAAGTTACAATGGGCACATAGAAGATGCATAGACACTTCCTGCTAGCCAGTGCTAAAGTTATAATGGTCACATTGAAGACGCATAGATAACACTTTCTGCAAGCTAGTGCTAAATTTATAATGGCCACGTTGAAGACGCATAGACAGTACTTTCTGCAAGCCAGCGCTAAAGTTATAATGGCCACATTGAAGACGCATAGATAACACTTTCTGCAAGCTAGTGCTAAAGTTATAATGGCCACATTGAAGACGCATAAACAGTACTTTCTGCAAGCTAGCGCTAAAGTTATAATGGTCACCTTGAAGACGCATAGACAACACTTTCTGCAAGCTAGTGCTAAAGTTATAATGGGCACATTGAAGACGCATAGATAACTTTCTGCAAGCCAGCGCTAAATTTATAATGGCCACTTTGAAGACGCATAGACAGTACTTTCTGCAAGCCAGTGCTAAAGTTGTAATGGCCACATTGACGACGCATAGATAACACTTTCTGCAAGCTAGTGCTAAATTTATAATGGCCACATTGACGACGCATAGACAGTACTTTCTGCAAGCCAGTGCTAAAGTTATAATGGTCACATTGAAGACGCATAGATAACACCCTCTGCAAGCTAGTGCTAAAGTTATAATGGTCACATTGAAGACGCATAGACTACACCTTCTGCAAGCTAGTGCTAAAGTTATAATGGTCACGTTGAAGATGCATAGACAACACCTTCTGCAAGCTAGTGCTAAAGTTATAATGGTCACGTTGAAGACGCATAGACAACACCTTCTGCAAGCCAGTGCTAAAGTTATAATGGCCACATTGAAGACGCATAGACAGTACTTTCTGCAAGCCAGTGCTAAAGTTATAATGGCCACATTGAAGACGCATACACAACACTTTCTGCAAGCCAGCGCTAAAGTTATAATGGGCACATTGAAGACGCATAGATAACACTTTCTGCAAGCCAGCGCTAAATTTATAATGGCCACATTGAAGACGCATAGACAGTACTTTCTGCAAGCCAGTGCTAAAGTTATAATGGCCACATTGAGGACGCATAGACAATACTTTCTGCAAGCCAGTGCTAAAGTTATAATGGGCACATTGAAGACGCATAGACACTTCCTACAAGCCAGTGCTAACGTTATAATGGGCACATTGAAGACGCATAAACAATACTTTCTGCAAGCCAGTGCTAAAGTTATAATGGCCACATTGAAGACGCGTAGACAACACTTTCTGCAAGCCAGTGCTAAAGTTATAATGGCCACATTGAAGACGCATAGACATTTCCTACAATCCAGTGCTAAAGTTATAATGGCCACATTGAAGACGCATAGATAACACTTTCTGCAAGCTAGTGCTAAAGTTATAATGGCCACATTGAAGACGCATAAACAGTACTTTCTGCAAGCCAGCGCTAAAGTTATAATGGTCACCTTGAAGACGCATAGACAACACTTTCTGCAAGCTAGTGCTAAAGTTATAATGGGCACATTGAAGACGCATAGATAACTTTCTGCAAGCCAGCACTAAATTTATAATGGCCACATTGAAGACGCATAGACAGTACTTTCTGCAAGCCAGTGCTAAAGTTGTAATGGCCACATTGACGACGCATAGAAACACTTTCTGCAAGCTAGTGCTAAATTTATAATGGCCACATTGACGACGCATAGACAGTACTTTCTGCAAGCCAGTGCTAAAGTTATAATGGTCACATTGAAGACGCATAGATAACACCCTCTGCAAGCTAGTGCTAAAGTTATAATGGTCACATTGAAGACGCATAGACTACACCTGCAAGCTAGTGCTAAAGTTATAATGGTCACGTTGAAGATGCATAGACAACACCTTCTGCAAGCTATTGCTAAAGTTATAATGGTTACGTTGAAGACGCATAGACAACACCTTCTGCAAGCCAGTGCTAAAGTTATAATGGCCACATTGAAGACGCATAGACAGTACTTTCTGCAAGCCAGTGCTAAAGTTATAATGGCCACATTGAAGACGCATACACAACACTTTCTGCAAGCCAGCGCTAAAGTTATAATGGGCACATTGAAGACGCATAGATAACACTTTCTGCAAGCCAGCGCTAAATTTATAATGGCCACATTGAAGACGCATAGACAGTACTTTCTGCAAGCCAGTGCTAAAGTTATAATGGCCACATTGAGGACGCATAGACAATACTTTCTGCAAGCCAGTGCTAAAGTTATAATGGGCACATTGAAGACACATAGACAATACTTTCTGCAAGCCAGTGCTAAAGTTATAATGGGCACATTGAAGATGCATAGACATCTCCTACAAGCCAGTGCTAAAGTTATAATGGGCACATAGAAGACGCATAGACACTTCCTGCTAGCCAGTGCTAAAGTTATAATGGGCACAATGAAGACGCATAGACAACACCTTCTGCACGCTAGTGCTAAGGTTATAATGGCCACATTGAAGACGCATAGAAACTTCCTACAAGCCAGTGCTAAAGTTATAATGGGCACATAGAAGACGCATAGACCCTTCCTGCTAGCCAGTGCTAAAGTTATAATGGGCACATTGAAGACAAATAGACAACACTTTCTGCAAGCCAGTGCTAAAGTTATAATGGCCACATTGAAGACGCATAGACATCTCCTACAAGCCAGTGCTAAAGTTATAATGGACACATAGACGACGCATAGACACTTCCTACAAGCCAGTGCTAAAGTTATAATGGGCACATAGAAGATGCATAGACACTTCCTGCTAGCCAGTGCTAAAGTTATAATGGTCACATTGAAGACACATAGACAACACTTTCTGCAAGCCAGTGCTAAAGTTATAATGGCCACATTGAAGACGCATAGATAACACTTTCTGCAAGCTAGTGCTAAATTTATAATGGCCACATTGAAGACGCATAGACATTACTTTCTGCAAGCCAGCGCTAAAGTTATAATGGCCACATTGAAGACGCATAGACAGTACTTTCTGCAAGCCAGTGCTAAAGTTATAATGGCCACATTGAGGACGCATAGACAATACTTTCTGCAAGCCAGTGCTAAAGTTATAATGGGCACATTGAAGACGCATAGACACTTCCTACAAGCCAGTGCAAACGTTATAATGGGCACATTGAAGACACATAGACAATACTTTCTGCAAGCCAGTGCTAAAGTTATAATGGGCACATTGAAGACACATAGACAATACTTTCTGCAAGCCAGTGCTAAAGTTATAATGGGCACATTGAAGATGCATAGACATCTCCTACAAGCCAGTGCTAAAGTTATAATGGGCACATAGAAGACGCATAGACACTTCCTGCTAGCCAGTGCTAAAGTTATAATGGGCACAATGAAGACGCATAGACAACACCTTCTGCACGCTAGTGCTAAGGTTATAATGGCCACATTGAAGACGCATAGAAACTTCCTACAAGCCAGTGCTAAAGTTATAATGGGCACATAGAAGACGCATAGACCCTTCCTGCTAGCCAGTGCTAAAGTTATAATGGGCACATTGAAGACAAATAGACAACACTTTCTGCAAGCCAGTGCTAAAGTTATAATGGCCACATTGAAGACGCATAGACATCTCCTACAAGCCAGTGCTAAAGTTATAATGGACACATAGACGACGCATAGACACTTCCTACAAGCCAGTGCTAAAGTTATAATGGGCACATAGAAGATGCATAGACACTTCCTGCTAGCCAGTGCTAAAGTTATAATGGTCACATTGAAGACACATAGACAACACTTTCTGCAAGCCAGTGCTAAAGTTATAATGGCCACATTGAAGACGCATAGATAACACTTTCTGCAAGCTAGTGCTAAATTTATAATGGCCACGTTGAAGACGCATAGACATTACTTTCTGCAAGCCAGCGCTAAAGTTATAATGGCCACATTGAAGATGCATAGATAACACTTTCTGCAAGCTAGTGCTAAAGTTATAATGGGCACATAGAAGACGCATAGACACTTCCTACAAGCCAGTGCTAAAGTTATAATGGGCACATTGAAGACACATAGACAACACTTTCTGCAAGCCAGTACTAAAGTTATAATGGCCACATTGAAGACGCATAGACACTTCCTACAAGCCAGTGCTAAAGTTATAATGGGCACATAGAAGACGCATAGACAACGCTTTCTGCACGCCAGTGCTAAAGTTATAATGGGCACATTGAAGACGCATAGATAACACTTTCTGCAAGCCAGTGCTAAAGTTATAATGGCCACAATGAAGACACATAGACAACACTTTCTGCAAGCCAGCGCTAAAGTTATAATGGGCACATTGAAGACACATAGACAACGCTTTCTGCACGCCAGTGCTAAAGTTATAATGGGCACATTGAAGACGCATAGATAACACTTTCTGCAAGCCAGTGCTAAAGTTATAATGGCCACATTGAAGACGCATAGACATCTCCTACAAGCCAGTGCTAAAGTTATAATGGACACATAGAAGATGCAGACACTTCCTACAAGCCAGTGCTAAAGTTACAATGGGCACATAGAAGATGCATAGACACTTCCTGCTAGCCAGTGCTAAAGTTATAATGGTCACATTAAAGACACAGAGACAACACTTTCTGCAAGCCAGTGCTAAAGTTATAATGGCCACATTGAAGACGCATAGATAACACTTTCTGCAAGCTAGTGCCAAAGTTATAATGGGCACATAGAAGACGCATAGACACTTCCTACAAGCCAGTGCTAAAGTTATAATGGGCACATTGAAGACACATAGACAACACTTTCTGCAAGCCAGTACTAAAGTTATAATGGCCACATTGAAGACGCATAGACACTTCCTACAAGCCAGTGCTAAAGTTATAATGGGCACATAGAAGACGCATAGACAACGCTTTCTGCACGCCAGTGCTAAAGTTATAATGGGCACATTGAAGACGCATAGATAACACTTTCTGCAAGCCAGTGCTAAAGTTATAATGGCCACAATGAAGACACATAGACAACACTTTCTGCAAGCCAGCGCTAAAGTTATAATGGGCACATTGAAGACACATAGACAACGCTTTCTGCACGCCAGTGCTAAAGTTATAATGGGCACATTGAAGACGCATAGATAACACTTTCTGCAAGCCAGTGCTAAAGTTATAATGGCCACATTGAAGACGCATAGACATCTCCTACAAGCCAGTGCTAAAGTTATAATGGACACATAGAAGATGCAGACACTTCCTACAAGCCAGTGCTAAAGTTATAATGGGCACATAGAAGACGCATAGACACTTCCTGCTAGCCAGTGCTAAAGTTATAATGGGCACAATGAAGACGCATAGACAACACCTTCTGCACGCTAGTGCTAAGGTTATAATGGCCACATTGAAGACGCATAGAAACTTCCTACAAGCCAGTGCTAAAGTTATAATGGGCACATAGAAGACGCATAGACCCTTCCTGCTAGCCAGTGCTAAAGTTATAATGGGCACATTGAAGACAAATAGACAACACTTTCTGCAAGCCAGTGCTAAAGTTATAATGGCCACATTGAAGACGCATAGACATCTCCTACAAGCCAGTGCTAAAGTTATAATGGACACATAGACGACGCATAGACACTTCCTACAAGCCAGTGCTAAAGTTATAATGGGCACATAGAAGATGCATAGACACTTCCTGCTAGCCAGTGCTAAAGTTATAATGGTCACATTGAAGACACATAGACAACACTTTCTGCAAGCCAGTGCTAAAGTTATAATGGCCACATTGAAGACGCATAGATAACACTTTCTGCAAGCTAGTGCTAAATTTATAATGGCCACGTTGAAGACGCATAGACAGTACTTTCTGCAAGCCAGCGCTAAAGTTATAATGGCCACATTGAAGACGCATAGATAACACTTTCTGCAAGCTAGTGCTAAAGTTATAATGGGCACATAGAAGACGCATAGACACTTCCTACAAGCCAGTGCTAAAGTTATAATGGGCACATTGAAGACACATAGACAACACTTTCTGCAAGCCAGTACTAAAGTTATAATGGCCACATTGAAGAGGCATAGACACTTCCTACAAGCCAGTGCTAAAGTTATAATGGGCACATAGAAGACGCATAGACAACGCTTTCTGCACGCAAGTGCTAAAGTTATAATGGGCACATTGAAGACGCATAGATAACACTTTCTGCAAGCCAGTGCTAAAGTTATAATGGCCACAATGAAGACACATAGACAACACTTTCTGCAAGCCAGCGCTAAAGTTATAATGGGCACATTGAAGACACATAGACAACGCTTTCTGCACGCCAGTGCTAAAGTTATAATGGGCACATTGAAGACGCATAGATAACACTTTCTGCAAGCCAGTGGTAAAGTTATAATGGCCACATTGAAGACGCATAGACATCTCCTACAAGCCAGTGCTAAAGTTATAATGGACACATAGAAGATGCAGACACTTCCTACAAGCCAGTGCTAAAGTTACAATGGGCACATAGAAGATGCATAGACACTTCCTGCTAGCCAGTGCTAAAGTTATAATGGTCACATTAAAGACACATAGACAACACTTTCTGCAAGCCAGTGCTAAAGTTATAATGGCCACATTGAAGACTCATAGATAACACTTTCTGCAAGCTAGTGCTAAATTTATAATGGCCACGTTGAAGACGCATAGACAGTACTTTCTGCAAGCCAGCGCTAAAGTTATAATGGCCACATTGAAGACGCATAGATAACACTTTCTGCAAGCTAGTGCTAAAGTTATAATGGCCACATTGAAGACGCATAAACAGTACTTTCTGCAAGCTAGCGCTAAAGTTATAATGGTCACCTTGAAGACGCATAGACAACACTTTCTGCAAGCTAGTGCTAAAGTTATAATGGGCACATTGAAGGTGCATAGATAACACTTTCTGCAAGCCAGTGCTAAAGTTATAATGGGCACATTGAAGACACATAGACAACACTTTCTGCAAGCCAGTGCTAAAGTTATAATGGGCACATTGAAGACACATAGACAACACTTTCTGCAAGCCAGTGCTAAAGTTATAATGGCCACATTGAAAACGCATAGACATTTCCTACAAGCCAGTGCTAAAGTTATAATGGGCACATAGAAGACGCATAGCCACTTCCTGCTAGTCAGTGCTAAAGTTATAATGGGCACATAGACGACGCATATACACTTCCTGCTAGCCAGTGCTAAAGTTATAATGGTCACATTGAAGACACATAGACAACACTTTCTGCAAGCCAGTGCAAAAGTTATAATGGCCACATTGAAGATGCGTAGACATTTCCTACAAGCCAGTGCTAAAGTTATAATAGGCACATAGAAGACGCATAGACACTTCCTACAAGCCAGTGCTAAAGTTATAATGGGCACATTGAAGACACATAGACAACACTTTCTGCAAGCCAGCGCTAAAGTTATAATGGGCACATTGAAGACACATAGACAACACTTTCTGCAAGCCAGCGCTAAAGTTATAATGGGCACATTGAAGACACATAGACAACACTTCCTGCTAGCCAGCGCTAAAGTTATAATGGGCACATTGAAGACACATAGACAACACTTTCTGCAAGCCAGCGCTAAAGTTATAATGGGCACATTGAAGACGCATAGACACTTCCTGCTAGCCAGTGCTAAAGTTATAATGGGCACATTGAAGACACATAGACAACACTTTCTGCAAGCCAGTGCTAAAGTTATAATGGTCACATTGAAGACACATAGACAACACTTCCTGCTAGCCAGTGCTAAAGTTATAATGGGCACATTGAAGACACATAGACAACCCTTCCTGCTAGCCAGTGCTAAAGTTATAATGGGCACATTGAAGACACATAGACAACGCTTTCTGCAAGCCAGCGCTAAAGTTATAATGGGCACATTGAAGACACATAGACACTTCCTGCTAGCCAGTGCTAAAGTTATAATGGGCACATTGAAGACACATAGACAACACTTTCTGCAAGCCAGTGCTAAAGTTATAATGGGCACATTGAAGACACATAGACAATACTTTCAGCAAGCCAGCGCTAAATTTATAATGGCCACATTGAAGACGCATAGACCGTACTTTCTGCAAGCCAGTGCTAAAGTTATAATGACCACATTGAGGACGCATAGACAATACTTTCTGCAAGCTAGTGCTAACGTTATAATGGGCACATTGAAGACGCATAAACAACACTTTCTGCAAGCCAGTGCTAAAGTTATAATGGCCACATTGAAGACGCATAGACAACACTTTCTGCAAGCCAGTGCTAAAGTTATAATGGCCACATTGAAGACGCATAGACATTTCCTACAAGCCAGTGCTAAAGTTATAATGGGCACATAGAAGACGCATAGCCACTTCCTGCTAGCCAGTGCTAAAGTTATAATGGGCACATAGACGACGCATAGACACTTCCTGCTAGCCAGTGCTAAAGTTATAATGGTCACATTGAAGACACATAGACAACACTTTCTGCAAGCCAGCGCTAAAGTTATAATGGGCACATTGAAGACACATAGACAACACTTTCTGCAAGCCAGCGCTAAAGTTATAATGGGCACATTGAAGACGCATAGACATCTCCTACAAGCCAGTGCTAAAGTTATAATGGACATATAGAAGATGCATAGACAACACTTCCTACAAGCCAGTGCTAAAGTTATAATGGCCACATTGAAGACGCATAGACACTTCCTATAAGCCAGTGCTAACGTTATAATGGGCACATAGAAGACGCATAGACACTTCCTGCTAGCCAGTGCTAAAGTTATAATGGGTACAGTGAAGACACATAGACAACACTTTCTGCAAGCCAGTGCTAAAGTTATAATGGGCACATTGAAGACGCATAGACACTTCCTACAAGCCAGTGCTAAAGTTATAATGGCCACATAGAAGACACATAGACACTTCCTGCTAGCCAGTGCTAAAGTTATAATGGCCACATTGAAGACGCATAGACATTTCCTACAAGCCAGTGCTAAAGTTATAATGGGCACATAGAAGACGCATAGCCACTTCCTGCTAGTCAGTGCTAAAGTTATAATGGGCACATAGACGACGCATATACACTTCCTGCTAGCCAGTGCTAAAGTTATAATGGTCACATTGAAGACACATAGACAACACTTTCTGCAAGCCAGTGCAAAAGTTATAATGGCCACATTGAAGATGCATAGACATTTCCTACAAGCCAGTGCTAAAGTTGTAATAGGTACATAGACGACGCATAGACACTTCCTACAAGCCAGTGCTAAAGTTATAATGGGCACATTGAAGACACATAGACAAGACTTTCTGCAAGCCAGCGCTAAAGTTATAATGGGCACATTGAAGACACATAGACAACACTTTCTGCAAGCCAGCGCTAAAGTTATAATGGGCACATTGAAGATGCATAGACAACACTTTCTACAAGCCAGCGCTAAAGTTATAATGGGCACATTGAAGACGCATAGACAACACTTTCTGCAAGCCAGCGCAAAGTTATAATGGGCACATTGAAGACACATACACAACACTTTCTGCAAGCCAGCGCTAAAGTTATAATGCGCACATTGAAGTCACATAGACAACACTTTCTGCAAGCCAGCGCCAAAGTTATAATGGTCACATTGAAGACACATAGACAACACTTCCTGCTAGCCAGTGCTAAAGTTATAATGGGCACATTGAAGACACATAGACAACCCTTCCTGCTAGCCAGTGCTAAAGTTATAATGGGCACATTGAAGACACATAGACAACGCTTTCTGCAAGCCAGCGCTAAAGTTATAATGGGCACATTGAAGACACATAGACACTTCCTGCTAGCCAGTGCTAAAGTTATAATGGGCACATTGAAGACACATAGACAACACTTTCTGCAAGCCAGTGCTAAAGTTATAATGGGCACATTGAAGACACATAGACAATACTTTCAGCAAGCCAGCGCTAAATTTATAATGGCCACATTGAAGACGCATAGACCGTACTTTCTGCAAGCCAGTGCTAAAGTTATAATGACCACATTGAGGACGCATAGACAATACTTTCTGCAAGCTAGTGCTAACGTTATAATGGGCACATTGAAGACGCATAAACAACACTTTCTGCAAGCCAGTGCTAAAGTTATAATGGCCACATTGAAGACGCATAGACAACACTTTCTGCAAGCCAGTGCTAAAGTTATAATGGCCACATTGAAGACGCATAGACATTTCCTACAAGCCAGTGCTAAAGTTATAATGGGCACATAGAAGACGCATAGCCACTTCCTGCTAGCCAGTGCTAAAGTTATAATGGGCACATAGACGACGCATAGACACTTCCTGCTAGCCAGTGCTAAAGTTATAATGGTCACATTGAAGACACATAGACAACACTTTCTGCAAGCCAGCGCTAAAGTTATAATGGGCACATTGAAGACACATAGACAACACTTTCTGCAAGCCAGCGCTAAAGTTATAATGGGCACATTGAAGACGCATAGACATCTCCTACAAGCCAGTGCTAAAGTTATAATGGACATATAGAAGATGCATAGACAACACTTCCTACAAGCCAGTGCTAAAGTTATAATGGCCACATTGAAGACGCATAGACACTTCCTATAAGCCAGTGCTAACGTTATAATGGGCACATAGAAGACGCATAGACACTTCCTGCTAGCCAGTGCTAAAGTTATAATGGGCACAGTGAAGACACATAGACAACACTTTCTGCAAGCCAGTGCTAAAGTTATAATGGGCACATTGAAGACGCATAGACACTTCCTACAAGCCAGGGCTAAAGTTATAATGGCCACATAGAAGACACATAGACACTTCCTGCTAGCCAGTGCTAAAGTTATAATGGCCACATTGAAGACGCATAGACATTTCCTACAAGCCAGTGCTAAAGTTATAATGGGCACATAGAAGACGCATAGCCACTTCCTGCTAGTCAGTGCTAAAGTTATAATGGGCACATAGACGACGCATATACACTTCCTGCTAGCCAGTGCTAAAGTTATAATGGTCACATTGAAGACACATAGACAACACTTTCTGCAAGCCAGTGCAAAAGTTATAATGGCCAAATTGAAGATGCATAGACATTTCCTACAAGCCAGTGCTAAAGTTGTAATAGGTACATAGACGACGCATAGACACTTCCTACAAGCCAGTGCTAAAGTTATAATGGGCACATTGAAGACACATAGACAAGACTTTCTGCAAGCCAGCGCTAAAGTTATAATGGGCACATTGAAGACACATAGACAACACTTTCTGCAAGCCAGCGCTAAAGTTATAATGGGCACATTGAAGATGCATAGACAACACTTTCTACAAGCCAGCGCTAAAGTTATAATGGGCACATTGAAGACGCATAGACAACACTTTCTGCAAGCCAGCGCAAAGTTATAATGGGTACATTGAAGACACATACACAACACTTTCTGCAAGCCAGCGCTAAAGTTATAATGCGCACATTGAAGTCACATAGACAACACTTTCTGCAAGCCAGCGCCAAAGTTATAATGGGCACATTGAAGACACATAGACAACACTTCCTGCTAGCCAGTGCTAAAGTTATAATGGGCACATTGAAGACACATAGACAACGCTTTTTGCAAGCCAGCGCTAAAGTTATAATGGGTACATTGAAGACACATAGAGACTTCCTGCTAGCCAGTGCTAAAGTTATAATGGGCATATTGAAGACACATAGACAACACTTTCTGCAAGCCAGTGCTAAAGTTATAATGGGCACATTGAAGACACATAGACAATACTTTCTGCAAGCCAGCGCTAAATTTATAATGGCCACATTGAAGACGCATAGACAGTACGTTCTGCAAGCCAGTGCTAAAGTTATAATGACCACATTGAGGACGCATAGACAATACTTTCTGCAAGCTAGTGCTAACGTTATAATGGGCACATTGAAGACGCATAAACAACACTTTCTGCAAGCCAGTGCTAAAGTTATAATGGCCACATTGAAGACGCATAGACAACACTTTCTGCAAGCCAGTGCTAAAGTTATAATGGCCACATTGAAGATGCATAGACATTTCCTACAAGCCAGTGCTAAAGTTATAATGGGCACATAGAAGACGCATAGCCACTTCCTGCTAGCCAGTGCTAAAGTTATAATGGGTACATAGACGACGCATAGACACTTCCTGCTAGCCAGTGCTAAAGTTATAATGGTCACATTGAAGACACATAGACAACACTTTCTGCAAGCCAGCACTAAAGTTATAATGGGCACATTGAAGACACATAGACAACACTTTCTGCATGCCAGCGCTAAAGTTATAATGGGCACATTGAAGACGCATAGACATCTCCTACAAGCCAGTGCTAAAGTTATAATGGACATATAGAAGATGCATAGACACTTCCTACAAGCCAGTGCTAAAGTTATAATGGCCACATTGAAGACGCATAGACACTTCCTACAAGCCAGTGCTAAAGTTATAATGGGCACATAGAAGACGCATAGACGCTTCCTGCTAGCCAGTGCTAAAGTTATAATGGGCACAGTGAAGACACAGAGACAACACTTTCTGCAAGCCAGTGCTAAAGTTATAATGGGCACATTGAAGACGCATAGACACTTCCTACAAGCCAGTGCTAAAGTTATAATGGCCACATAGAAGACACATAGACAACACTTTCTGCAAGCCAGTGCAAAAGTTATAATGGCCACATTGAAGACGCATAGACACTTCCTACAAGCCAGTGCTAAAGTTATAATGGGCACATAGAAGACGCATAGACAACGCTTTCTGCAAGCCAGTGCTAAAGTTATAATGGGCACATTGAAGACGCATAGACACTTCCTACAAGCCAGTGCTAAAGTTATAATGGGCACATTGAAGACACATAGACAATACTTTCTGCAAGCCAGTGGTAAAGTTATAATGGGCACATTGAAGACGCATAGACACTTCCTACAAGCCAGTGCAAACGTTATAATGGGCACATTGAAGACACATAGACAATACTTTCTGCAAGCCAGTGCTAAAGTTATAATGGGCACATTGAAGACACATAGACAATACTTTCTGCAAGCCAGTGCTAAAGTTATAATGGGCACATTGAAGATGCATAGACATCTCCTACAAGCCAGTGCTAAAGTTATAATGGGCACATAGAAGACGCATAGACACTTCCTGCTAGCCAGTGCTAAAGTTTTAATGGGCACAATGAAGACGCATAGACAACACCTTCTGCACGCTAGTGCTAAGGTTATAATGGCCACATTGAAGACGCATAGAAACTTCCTACAAGCCAGTGCTAAAGTTATAATGGGCACATAGAAGACGCATAGACCCTTCCTGCTAGCCAGTGCTAAAGTTATAATGGGCACATTGAAGACAAATAGACAACACTTTCTGCAAGCCAGTGCTAAAGTTATAATGGCCACATTGAAGACGCATAGACATCTCCTACAAGCCAGTGCTAAAGTTATAATTGACACATAGACGACGCATAGACACTTCCTACAAGCCAGTGCTAAAGTTATAATGGGCACATAGAAGATGCATAGACACTTCCTGCTAGCCAGTGCTAAAGTTATAATGGTCACATTGAAGACACATAGACAACACTTTCTGCAAGCCAGTGCTAAAGTTATAATGGCCACATTGAAGACGCATAGATAACACTTTCTGCAAGCTAGTGCTAAATTTATAATGGCCACGTTGAAGACGCATAGACAGTACTTTCTGCAAGCCAGCGCTAAAGTTATAATGGCCACATTGAAGACGCATAGATAACACTTTCTGCAAGCTAGTGCTAAAGTTATAATGGGCACATACAAGACGCATAGACACTTCCTACAAGCCAGTGCTAAAGTTATAATGGGCACATTGAAGACACATAGACAACACTTTCTGCAAGCCAGTACTAAAGTTATAATGGCCACATTGAAGACGCATAGACACTTCCTACAAGCCAGTGCTAAAGTTATAATGGGCACATAGAAGACGCATAGACAACGCTTTCTGCACGCCAGTGCTAAAGTTATAATGGGCACATTGAAGACGCATAGATAACACTTTCTGCAAGCCAGTGCTAAAGTTATAATGGCCACAATGAAGACACATAGACAACACTTTCTGCAAGCCAGCGCTAAAGTTATAATGGGCACATTGAAGACACATAGACAACGCTTTCTGCACGCCAGTGCTAAAGTTATAATGGGCACATTGAAGACGCATAGATAACACTTTCTGCAAGCCAGTGCTAAAGTTATAATGGCCACATTGAAGACGCATAGACATCTCCTACAAGCCAGTGCTAAAGTTATAATGGACACATAGAAGATGCAGACACTTCCTACAAGCCAGTGCTAAAGTTATAATGGGCACATAGAAGACGCATAGACACTTCCTGCTAGCCAGTGCTAAAGTTATAATGGGCACAATGAAGACGCATAGACAACACCTTCTGCACGCTAGTGCTAAGGTTATAATGGCCACATTGAAGACGCATAGAAACTTCCTACAAGCCAGTGCTAAAGTTATAATGGGCACATAGAAGACGCATAGACCCTTCCTGCTAGCCAGTGCTAAAGTTATAATGGGCACATTGAAGACAAATAGACAACACTTTCTGCAAGCCAGTGCTAAAGTTATAATGGCCACATTGAAGACGCATAGACATCTCCTACAAGCCAGTGCTAAAGTTATAATGGACACATAGACGACGCATAGACACTTCCTACAAGCCAGTGCTAAAGTTATAATGGGCACATAGAAGATGCATAGACACTTCCTGCTAGCCAGTGCTAAAGTTATAATGGTCACATTGAAGACACATAGACAACACTTTCTGCAAGCCAGTGCTAAAGTTATAATGGCCACATTGAAGACGCATAGATAACACTTTCTGCAAGCTAGTGCTAAATTTATAATGGCCACGTTGAAGACGCATAGACAGTACTTTCTGCAAGCCAGCGCTAAAGTTATAATGGCCACATTGAAGACGCATAGATAACACTTTCTGCAAGCTAGTGCTAAAGTTATAATGGGCACATAGAAGACGCATAGACACTTCCTACAAGCCAGTGCTAAAGTTATAATGGGCACATTGAAGACACATAGACAACACTTTCTGCAAGCCAGTACTAAAGTTATAATGGCCACATTGAAGACGCATAGACACTTCCTACAAGCCAGTGCTAAAGTTATAATGGGCACATAGAAGACGCATAGACAACGCTTTCTGCACGCCAGTGCTAAAGTTATAATGGGCACATTGAAGACGCATAGATAACACTTTCTGCAAGCCAGTGCTAAAGTTATAATGGCCACAATGAAGACACATAGACAACACTTTCTGCAAGCCAGCGCTAAAGTTATAATGGGCACATTGAAGACACATAGACAACGCTTTCTGCACGCCAGTGCTAAAGTTATAATGGGCACATTGAAGACGCATAGATAACACTTTCTGCAAGCCAGTGCTAAAGTTATAATGGCCACATTGAAGACGCATAGACATCTCCTACAAGCCAGTGCTAAAGTTATAATGGACACATAGAAGATGCAGACACTTCCTACAAGCCAGTGCTAAAGTTACAATGGGCACATAGAAGATGCATAGACACTTCCTGCTAGCCAGTGCTAAAGTTATAATGGTCACATTAAAGACACATAGACAACACTTTCTGCAAGCCAGTGCTAAAGTTATAATGGCCACATTGAAGACTCATAGATAACACTTTCTGCAAGCTAGTGCTAAATTTATAATGGCCACGTTGAAGACGCATAGACAGTACTTTCTGCAAGCCAGCGCTAAAGTTATAATGGCCACATTGAAGACGCATAGATAACACTTTCTGCAAGCTAGTGCTAAAGTTATAATGGCCACATTGAAGACGCATAAACAGTACTTTCTGCAAGCTAGCGCTAAAGTTATAATGGTCACCTTGAAGACGCATAGACAACACTTTCTGCAAGCTAGTGCTAAAGTTATAATGGGCACATTGAAGGTGCATAGATAACACTTTCTGCAAGCCAGTGCTAAAGTTATAATGGGCACATTGAAGACACATAGACAACACTTTCTGCAAGCCAGTGCTAAAGTTATAATGGGCACATTGAAGACGCATAGACACTTCCTACAAGCCAGTGCTAAAGTTATAATGGGCACATAGAAGACACATAGACACTTCCTGCTAGCCAGTGCTAAAGTTATAATGGGCACATTGAAGACACATAGACAACACTTTCTGCAAGCCAGTGCTAAAGTTATAATGGCCACAATGAAAACGCATAGACATTTCCTACAAGCCAGTGCTAAAGTTATAATGGGCACATAGAAGACGCATAGCCACTTCCTGCTAGTCAGTGCTAAAGTTATAATGGGCACATAGACGACGCATATACACTTCCTGCTAGCCAGTGCTAAAGTTATAATGGTCACATTGAAGACACATAGACAACACTTTCTGCAAGCCAGTGCAAAAGTTATAATGGCCACATTGAAGACGCGTAGACATTTCCTACAAGCCAGTGCTAAAGTTATAATAGGCACATAGAAGACGCATAGACACTTCCTACAAGCCAGTGCTAAAGTTATAATGGGCACATTGAAGACACATAGACAACACTTTCTGCAAGCCAGCGCTAAAGTTATAATGGGCACATTGAAGACACATAGACAACACTTTCTGCAAGCCAGCGCTAAAGTTATAATGGGCACATTGAAGACACATAGACAACACTTCCTGCTAGCCAGCGCTAAAGTTATAATGGGCACATTGAAGACACATAGACAACACTTTCTGCAAGCCAGCGCTAAAGTTATAATGGGCACATTGAAGACGCATAGACACTTCCTGCTAGCCAGTGCTAAAGTTATAATGGGCACATTGAAGACACATAGACAACACTTTCTGCAAGCCAGTGCTAAAGTTATAATGGTCACATTGAAGACACATAGACAACACTTCCTGCTAGCCAGTGCTAAAGTTATAATGGGCACATTGAAGACACATAGACAACACTTCCTGCTAGCCAGTGCTAAAGTTATAATGGGCACATTGAAGACACATAGACAACGCTTTCTGCAAGCCAGCACTAAAGTTATAATGGGCACATTGAAGACACATAGACACTTCCTGATAGCCAGTGCTAAAGTTATAATGGGCACATTGAAGACACATAGACAACACTTTCTGCAAGCCAGTGCTAAAGTTATAATGGGCACATTGAAGACACATAGACAATACTTTCTGCAAGCCAGCGCTAAATTTATAATGGCCACATTGAAGACGCATAGACCGTACTTTCTGCAAGCCAGTGCTAAAGTTATAATGACCACATTGAGGACGCATAGACAATACTTTCTGCAAGCTAGTGCTAACGTTATAATGGGCACATTGAAGACGCATAAACAACACTTTCTGCAAGCCAGTGCTAAAGTTATAATGGCCACATTGAAGACGCATAGACAACACTTTCTGCAAGCCAGTGCTAAAGTTATAATGGCCACATTGAAGACGCATAGACATTTCCTACAAGCCAGTGCTAAAGTTATAATGGGCACATAGAAGACGCATAGCCACTTCCTGCTAGCCAGTGCTAAAGTTATAATGGGCACATAGACGACGCATAGACACTTCCTGCTAGCCAGTGCTAAAGTTATAATGGTCACATTGAAGACACATAGACAACACTTTCTGCAAGCCAGCGCTAAAGTTATAATGGGCACATTGAAGACACATAGACAACACTTTCTGCAAGCCAGCGCTAAAGTTATAATGGGCACATTGAAGACGCATAGACATCTCCTACAAGCCAGTGCTAAAGTTATAATGGACATATAGAAGATGCATAGACAACACTTCCTACAAGCCAGTGCTAAAGTTATAATGGCCACATTGAAGACGCATAGACACTTCCTATAAGCCAGTGCTAAAGTTATAATGGGCACATAGAAGACGCATAGACACTTCCTGCTAGCCAGTGCTAAAGTTATAATGGGCACAGTGAAGACACATAGACAACACTTTCTGCAAGCCAGTGCTAAAGTTATAATGGGCACATTGAAGACGCATAGACACTTCCTACAAGCCAGTGCTAAAGTTATAATGGCCACAAAGAAGACACATAGACACTTCCTGCTAGCCAGTGCTAAAGTTATAATGGTCACATTGAAGACACATAGACAACACTTTCTGCAAGCCAGTGCAAAAGTTATAATGGCCACATTGAAGATGCATAGACATTTCCTACAAGCCAGTGCTAAAGTTGTAATAGGTACATAGACGACGCATAGACACTTCCTACAAGCCAGTGCTAAAGTTATAATGGGCACATTGAAGACACATAGACAAGACTTTCTGCAAGCCAGCGCTAAAGTTATAATGGGCACATTGAAGACACATAGACAACACTTTCTGCAAGCCAGCGCTAAAGTTATAATGGGCACATTGAAGATGCATAGACAACACTTTCTACAAGCCAGCGCTAAAGTTATAATGGGCACATTGAAGACGCATAGACAACACTTTCTGCAAGCCAGCGCAAAGTTATAATGGGCACATTGAAGACACATACACAACACTTTCTGCAAGCCAGCGCTAAAGTTATAATGCGCACATTGAAGTCACATAGACAACACTTTCTGCAAGCCAGCGCCAAAGTTATAATGGGCACATTGAAGACACATAGACAACGCTTTTTGCTAGCCAGTGCTAAAGTTATAATGGGTACATTGAAGACACATAGAGACTTCCTGCTAGCCAGTGCTAAAGTTATAATGGGCATATTGAAGACACATAGACAACACTTTCTGCAAGCCAGTGCTAAAGTTATAATGGGCACATTGAAGACACATAGACAATACTTTCTGCAAGCCAGCGCTAAATTTATAATGGCCACATTGAAGACGCATAGACAGTACGTTCTGCAAGCCAGTGCTAAAGTTATAATGACCACATTGAGGACGCATAGACAATACTTTCTGCAAGCTAGTGCTAACGTTATAATGGGCACATTGAAGACGCATAAACAACACTTTCTGCAAGCCAGTGCTAAAGTTATAATGGCCACATTGAAGACGCATAGACAACACTTTCTGCAAGCCAGTGCTAAAGTTATAATGGCCACATTGAAGATGCATAGACATTTCCTACAAGCCAGTGCTAAAGTTATAATGGGCACATAGAAGACGCATAGCCACTTCCTGCTAGCCAGTGCTAAAGTTATAATGGGCACATAGACGACGCATAGACACTTCCTGCTAGCCAGTGCTAAAGTTATAATGGTCACATTGAAGACACATAGACAACACTTTCTGCAAGCCAGCACTAAAGTTATAATGGGCACATTGAAGACACATAGACAACACTTTCTGCATGCCAGCGCTAAAGTTATAATGGGCACATTGAAGACGCATAGACATCTCCTACAAGCCAGTGCTAAAGTTATAATGGACATATAGAAGATGCATAGACACTTCCTACAAGCCAGTGCTAAAGTTATAATGGCCACATTGAAGACGCATAGACACTTCCTACAAGCCAGTGCTAAAGTTATAATGGGCACATAGAAGACGCATAGACACTTCCTGCTAGCCAGTGCTAAAGTTATAATGGGCACAGTGAAGACACAGAGACAACACTTTCTGCAAGCCAGTGCTAAAGTTATAATGGGCACATTGAAGACGCATAGACACTTCCTACAAGCCAGTGCTAAAGTTATAATGGCCACATAGAAGACACATAGACAACACTTTCTGCAAGCCAGTGCAAAAGTTATAATGGCCACATTGAAGACGCATAGACACTTCCTACAAGCCAGTGCTAAAGTTATAATGGGCACATTGAAGACACATAGACAATACTTTCTGCAAGCCAGTGCTAAAGTTATAATGGGCACATTGAAGACGCATAGACACTTCCTACAAGCCAGTGCAAACGTTATAATGGGCACATTGAAGACACATAGACAATACTTTCTGCAAGCCAGTGCTAAAGTTATAATGGGCACATTGAAGACACATAGACAATACTTTCTGCAAGCCAGTGCTAAAGTTATAATGGGCACATTGAAGATGCATAGACATCTCCTACAAGCCAGTGCTAAAGTTATAATGGGCACATAGAAGACGCATAGACACTTCCTGCTAGCCAGTGCTAAAGTTTTAATGGGCACAATGAAGACGCATAGACAACACCTTCTGCACGCTAGTGCTAAGGTTATAATGGCCACATTGAAGACGCATAGATAACACTTTCTGCAAGCTAGTGCTAAATTTATAATGGCCACGTTGAAGACGCATAGACAGTACTTTCTGCAAGCCAGCACTAAAGTTATAATGGCCACATTGAAGACGCATAGATAACACTTTCTGCAAGCTAGTGCTAAAGTTATAATGGGCACATACAAGACGCATAGACACTTCCTACAAGCCAGTGCTAAAGTTATAATGGGCACATTGAAGACACATAGACAACACTTTCTGCAAGCCAGTACTAAAGTTATAATGGCCACATTGAAGACGCATAGACACTTCCTACAAGCCAGTGCTAAAGTTATAATGGGCACATAGAAGACGCATAGACAACGCTTTCTGCACGCCAGTGCTAAAGTTATAATGGGCACATTGAAGACGCATAGATAACACTTTCTGCAAGCCAGTGCTAAAGTTATAATGGCCACAATGAAGACACATAGACAACACTTTCTGCAAGCCAGCGCTAAAGTTATAATGGGCACATTGAAGACACATAGACAACGCTTTCTGCACGCCAGTGCTAAAGTTATAATGGGCACATTGAAGACGCATAGATAACACTTTCTGCAAGCCAGTGCTAAAGTTATAATGGCCACATTGAAGACGCATAGACATCTCCTACAAGCCAGTGCTAAAGTTATAATGGACACATAGAAGATGCAGACACTTCCTACAAGCCAGTGCTAAAGTTATAATGGGCACATAGAAGACGCATAGACACTTCCTGCTAGCCAGTGCTAAAGTTATAATGGGCACAATGAAGACGCATAGACAACACCTTCTGCACGCTAGTGCTAAGGTTATAATGGCCACATTGAAGACGCATAGAAACTTCCTACAAGCCAGTGCTAAAGTTATAATGGGCACATAGAAGACGCATAGACCCTTCCTGCTAGCCAGTGCTAAAGTTATAATGGGCACATTGAAGACAAATAGACAACACTTTCTGCAAGCCAGTGCTAAAGTTATAATGGCCACATTGAAGACGCATAGACATCTCCTACAAGCCAGTGCTAAAGTTATAATGGACACATAGACGACGCATAGACACTTCCTACAAGCCAGTGCTAAAGTTATAATGGGCACATAGAAGATGCATAGACACTTCCTGCTAGCCAGTGCTAAAGTTATAATGGTCACATTGAAGACACATAGACAACACTTTCTGCAAGCCAGTGCTAAAGTTATAATGGCCACATTGAAGACGCATAGATAACACTTTCTGCAAGCTAGTGCTAAATTTATAATGGCCACGTTGAAGACGCATAGACAGTACTTTCTGCAAGCCAGCGCTAAAGTTATAATGGCCACATTGAAGACGCATAGATAACACTTTCTGCAAGCTAGTGCTAAAGTTATAATGGGCACATAGAAGACGCATAGACACTTCCTACAAGCCAGTGCTAAAGTTATAATGGGCACATTGAAGACACATAGACAACACTTTCTGCAAGCCAGTACTAAAGTTATAATGGCCACATTGAAGACGCATAGACACTTCCTACAAGCCAGTGCTAAAGTTATAATGGGCACATAGAAGACGCATAGACAACGCTTTCTGCACGCCAGTGCTAAAGTTATAATGGGCACATTGAAGACGCATAGATAACACTTTCTGCAAGCCAGTGCTAAAGTTATAATGGCCACAATGAAGACACATAGACAACACTTTCTGCAAGCCAGCGCTAAAGTTATAATGGGCACATTGAAGACACATAGACAACGCTTTCTGCACGCCAGTGCTAAAGTTATAATGGGCACATTGAAGACGCATAGATAACACTTTCTGCAAGCCAGTGCTAAAGTTATAATGGCCACATTGAAGACGCATAGACATCTCCTACAAGCCAGTGCTAAAGTTATAATGGACACATAGAAGATGCAGACACTTCCTACAAGCCAGTGCTAAAGTTACAATGGGCACATAGAAGATGCATAGACACTTCCTGCTAGCCAGTGCTAAAGTTATAATGGTCACATTAAAGACACATAGACAACACTTTCTGCAAGCCAGTGCTAAAGTTATAATGGCCACATTGAAGACTCATAGATAACACTTTCTGCAAGCTAGTGCTAAATTTATAATGGCCACGTTGAAGACGCATAGACAGTACTTTCTGCAAGCCAGCGCTAAAGTTATAATGGCCACATTGAAGACGCATAGATAACACTTTCTGCAAGCTAGTGCTAAAGTTATAATGGCCACATTGAAGACGCATAAACAGTACTTTCTGCAAGCTAGCGCTAAAGTTATAATGGTCACCTTGAAGACGCACAGACAACACTTTCTGCAAGCTAGTGCTAAAGTTATAATGGGCACATTGAAGGTGCATAGATAACACTTTCTGCAAGCCAGTGCTAAAGTTATAATGGGCACATTGAAGACACATAGACAACACTTTCTGCAAGCCAGTGCTAAAGTTATAATGGGCACATTGAAGACGCATAGACACTTCCTACAAGCCAGTGCTAAAGTTATAATGGGCACATAGAAGACACATAGACACTTCCTGCTAGCCAGTGCTAAAGTTATAATGGGCACATTGAAGACACATAGACAACACTTTCTGCAAGCCAGTGCTAAAGTTATAATGGCCACAATGAAAACGCATAGACATTTCCTACAAGCCAGTGCTAAAGTTATAATGGGCACATAGAAGACGCATAGCCACTTCCTGCTAGTCAGTGCTAAAGTTATAATGGGCACATAGACGACGCATATACACTTCCTGCTAGCCAGTGCTAAAGTTATAATGGTCACATTGAAGACACATAGACAACACTTTCTGCAAGCCAGTGCAAAAGTTATAATGGCCACATTGAAGACGCGTAGACATTTCCTACAAGCCAGTGCTAAAGTTATAATAGGCACATAGAAGACGCATAGACACTTCCTACAAGCCAGTGCTAAAGTTATAATGGGCACATTGAAGACACATAGACAACACTTTCTGCAAGCCAGCGCTAAAGTTATAATGGGCACATTGAAGACACATAGACAACACTTTCTGCAAGCCAGCGCTAAAGTTATAATGGGCACATTGAAGACACATAGACAACACTTCCTGCTAGCCAGCGCTAAAGTTATAATGGGCACATTGAAGACACATAGACAACACTTTCTGCAAGCCAGCGCTAAAGTTATAATGGGCACATTGAAGACGCATAGACACTTCCTGCTAGCCAGTGCTAAAGTTATAATGGGCACATTGAAGACACATAGACAACACTTTCTGCAAGCCAGTGCTAAAGTTATAATGGTCACATTGAAGACACATAGACAACACTTCCTGCTAGCCAGTGCTAAAGTTATAATGGGCACATTGAAGACACATAGACAACACTTCCTGCTAGCCAGTGCTAAAGTTATAATGGGCACATTGAAGACACATAGACAACGCTTTCTGCAAGCCAGCACTAAAGTTATAATGGGCACATTGAAGACACATAGACACTTCCTGCTAGCCAGTGCTAAAGTTATAATGGGCACATTGAAGACACATAGACAACACTTTCTGCAAGCCAGTGCTAAAGTTATAATGGGCACATTGAAGACACATAGACAATACTTTCTGCAAGCCAGCGCTAAATTTATAATGGCCACATTGAAGACGCATAGACCGTACTTTCTGCAAGCCAGTGCTAAAGTTATAATGACCACATTGAGGACGCATAGACAATACTTTCTGCAAGCTAGTGCTAACGTTATAATGGGCACATTGAAGACGCATAAACAACACTTTCTGCAAGCCAGTGCTAAAGTTATAATGGCCACATTGAAGACGCATAGACAACACTTTCTGCAAGCCAGTGCTAAAGTTATAATGGCCACATTGAAGACGCATAGACATTTCCTACAAGCCAGTGCTAAAGTTATAATGGGCACATAGAAGACGCATAGCCACTTCCTGCTAGCCAGTGCTAAAGTTATAATGGGCACATAGACGACGCATAGACACTTCCTGCTAGCCAGTGCTAAAGTTATAATGGTCACATTGAAGACACATAGACAACACTTTCTGCAAGCCAGCGCTAAAGTTATAATGGGCACATTGAAGACACATAGACAACACTTTCTGCAAGCCAGCGCTAAAGTTATAATGGGCACATTGAAGACGCATAGACATCTCCTACAAGCCAGTGCTAAAGTTATAATGGACATATAGAAGATGCATAGACAACACTTCCTACAAGCCAGTGCTAAAGTTATAATGGCCACATTGAAGACGCATAGACACTTCCTATAAGCCAGTGCTAAAGTTATAATGGGCACATAGAAGACGCATAGACACTTCCTGCTAGCCAGTGCTAAAGTTATAATGGGCACAGTGAAGACACATAGACAACACTTTCTGCAAGCCAGTGCTAAAGTTATAATGGGCACATTGAAGACGCATAGACACTTCCTACAAGCCAGTGCTAAAGTTATAATGGCCACAAAGAAGACACATAGACACTTCCTGCTAGCCAGTGCTAAAGTTATAATGGCCACATTGAAGACGCATAGACATTTCCTACAAGCCAGTGCTAAAGTTATAATGGGCACATAGAAGACGCATAGCCACTTCCTGCTAGTCAGTGCTAAAGTTATAATGGGCACATAGACGACGCATATACACTTCCTGCTAGCCAGTGCTAAAGTTATAATGGTCACATTGAAGACACATAGACAACACTTTCTGCAAGCCAGTGCAAAAGTTATAATGGCCACATTGAAGATGCATAGACATTTCCTACAAGCCAGTGCTAAAGTTGTAATAGGTACATAGACGACGCATAGACACTTCCTACAAGCCAGTGCTAAAGTTATAATGGGCACATTGAAGACACATAGACAAGACTTTCTGCAAGCCAGCGCTAAAGTTATAATGGGCACATTGAAGACACATAGACAACACTTTTCAAGCCAGCGCTAAAGTTATAATGGGCACATTGAAGACGCATAGACAACACTTTCTACAAGCCAGCGCTAAAGTTATAATGGGCACATTGAAGACGCATAGACAACACTTTCTGCAAGCCAGCGCTAAAGTTATAATGGGCACATTGAAGACACATACACAACACTTTCTGCAAGCCAGCGCTAAAGTTATAATGGGCACATTGAAGTCACATAGACAACACTTTCTGCAAGCCAGCGCTAAAGTTATAATCGGCACATTGAAGACACATAGACAACACTTCCTGCTAGCCAGTGCTAAAGTTATAATGGGCACATAGAAGACGCATAGACAACGCTTTCTGCAAGCCAGTGCTAAAGTTATAATGGGCACATAGACGACGCATAGACACTTCCTGCTAGCCAGTGCTAAAGTTATAATGGTCACATTGAAGACACATAGACAACACTTTCTGCAAGCCAGCGCTAAAGTTATAATGGGCACATTGAAGACACATAGACAACACTTTCTGCAAGCCAGCGCTAAAGTTATAATGGGCACATTGAAGACGCATAGACATCTCCTACAAGCCAGTGCTAAAGTTATAATGGACATATAGAAGATGCATAGACAACACTTCCTACAAGCCAGTGCTAAAGTTATAATGGCCACATTGAAGACGCATAGACACTTCCTATAAGCCAGTGCTAAAGTTATAATGGGCACATAGAAGACGCATAGACACTTCCTGCTAGCCAGTGCTAAAGTTATAATGGGCACAGTGAAGACACATAGACAACACTTTCTGCAAGCCAGTGCTAAAGTTATAATGGGCACATTGAAGACGCATAGACACTTCCTACAAGCCAGTGCTAAAGTTATAATGGCCACAAAGAAGACACATAGACACTTCCTGCTAGCCAGTGCTAAAGTTATAATGGCCACATTGAAGACGCATAGACATTTCCTACAAGCCAGTGCTAAAGTTATAATGGGCACATAGAAGACGCATAGCCACTTCCTGCTAGTCAGTGCTAAAGTTATAATGGGCACATAGACGACGCATATACACTTCCTGCTAGCCAGTGCTAAAGTTATAATGGTCACATTGAAGACACATAGACAACACTTTCTGCAAGCCAGTGCAAAAGTTATAATGGCCACATTGAAGATGCATAGACATTTCCTACAAGCCAGTGCTAAATTTGTAATAGGTACATAGACGACGCATAGACACTTCCTACAAGCCAGTGCTAAAGTTATAATGGGCACATTGAAGACACATAGACAAGACTTTCTGCAAGCCAGCGCTAAAGTTATAATGGGCACATTGAAGACACATAGACAACACTTTTCAAGCCAGCGCTAAAGTTATAATGGGCACATTGAAGACGCATAGACAACACTTTCTACAAGCCAGCGCTAAAGTTATAATGGGCACATTGAAGACGCATAGACAACACTTTCTGCAAGCCAGCGCTAAAGTTATAATGGGCACATTGAAGACACATACACAACACTTTCTGCAAGCCAGCGCTAAAGTTATAATGGGCACATTGAAGTCACATAGACAACACTTTCTGCAAGCCAGCGCTAAAGTTATAATCGGCACATTGAAGACACATAGACAACACTTCCTGCTAGCCAGTGCTAAAGTTATAATGGGCACATAGAAGACGCATAGACAACGCTTTCTGCAAGCCAGTGCTAAAGTTATAATGGGCACATTGAAGACGCATAGACACTTCCTACAAGCCAGTGCTAAAGTTATAATGGGCACATTGAAGACACATAGACAATACTTTCTGCAAGCCAGTGCTAAAGTTATAATGGGCACATTGAAGACGCATAGACACTTCCTACAAGCCAGTGCAAACGTTATAATGGGCACATTGAAGACACATAGACAATACTTTCTGCAAGCCAGTGCTAAAGTTATAATGGGCACATTGAAGACACATAGACAATACTTTCTGCAAGCCAGTGCTAAAGTTATAATGGGCACATTGAAGATGCATAGACATCTCCTACAAGCCAGTGCTAAAGTTATAATGGGCACATAGAAGACGCATAGACACTTCCTGCTAGCCAGTGCTAAAGTTTTAATGGGCACAATGAAGACGCATAGACAACACCTTCTGCACGCTAGTGCTAAGGTTATAATGGCCACATTGAAGACGCATAGAAACTTCCTACAAGCCAGTGCTAAAGTTATAATGGGCACATAGAAGACGCATAGACCCTTCCTGCTAGCCAGTGCTAAAGTTATAATGGGCACATTGAAGACAAATAGACAACACTTTCTGCAAGCTAGTGCTAAAGTTATAATGGCCACATTGAAGACGCATAGACATCTCCTACAAGCCAGTGCTAAAGTTATAATTGACACATAGACGACGCATAGACACTTCCTACAAGCCAGTGCTAAAGTTATAATGGGCACATAGAAGATGCATAGACACTTCCTGCTAGCCAGTGCTAAAGTTATAATGGTCACATTGAAGACACATAGACAACACTTTCTGCAAGCCAGTGCTAAAGTTATAATGGCCACATTGAAGACGCATAGATAACACTTTCTGCAAGCTAGTGCTAAATTTATAATGGCCACGTTGAAGACGCATAGACAGTACTTTCTGCAAGCCAGCGCTAAAGTTATAATGGCCACATTGAAGACGCATAGATAACACTTTCTGCAAGCTAGTGCTAAAGTTATAATGGGCACATACAAGACGCATAGACACTTCCTACAAGCCAGTGCTAAAGTTATAATGGGCACATTGAAGACACATAGACAACACTTTCTGCAAGCCAGTACTAAAGTTATAATGGCCACATTGAAGACGCATAGACACTTCCTACAAGCCAGTGCTAAAGTTATAATGGGCACATAGAAGACGCATAGACAACGCTTTCTGCACGCCAGTGCTAAAGTTATAATGGGCACATTGAAGACGCATAGATAACACTTTCTGCAAGCCAGTGCTAAAGTTATAATGGCCACAATGAAGACACATAGACAACACTTTCTGCAAGCCAGTGCTAAAGTTATAATGGCCACATTGAAGACGCATAGACATCTCCTACAAGCCAGTGCTAAAGTTATAATGGGCACATAGAAGATGCAGACACTTCCTACAAGCCAGTGCTAAAGTTATAATGGGCACATAGAAGACGCATAGACACTTCCTGCTAGCCAGTGCTAAAGTTATAATGGGCACATTGAAGACACATAGACAACACTTTCTGCAAGCCAGCGCTAAAGTTATAATGGGCACATTGAAGACACATAGACAACACTTTCTGCAAGCCAGCGCTAAAGTTATAATGGGCACATTGAAGACACATAGACAACACTTCCTGCTAGCCAGCGCTAAAGTTATAATGGGCACATTGAAGACACATAGACAACACTTTCTGCAAGCCAGCGCTAAAGTTATAATGGGCACATTGAAGACGCATAGACACTTCCTGCTAGCCAGTGCTAAAGTTATAATGGGCACATTGAAGACACATAGACAACACTTTCTGCAAGCCAGTGCTAAAGTTATAATGGTCACATTGAAGACACATAGACAACACTTCCTGCTAGCCAGTGCTAAAGTTATAATGGGCACATTGAAGACACATAGACAACACTTCCTGCTAGCCAGAGCTAAAGTTATAATGGGCACATTGAAGACACATAGACAACGCTTTCTGCAAGCCAGCACTAAAGTTATAATGGGCACATTGAAGACACATAGACACTTCCTGCTAGCCAGTGCTAAAGTTATAATGGGCACATTGAAGACACATAGACAACACTTTCTGCAAGCCAGTGCTAAAGTTATAATGGGCACATTGAAGACACATAGACAATACTTTCTGCAAGCCAGCGCTAAATTTATAATGGCCACATTGAAGACGCATAGACCGTACTTTCTGCAAGCCAGTGCTAAAGTTATAATGACCACATTGAGGACGCATAGACAATACTTTCTGCAAGCTAGTGCTAACGTTATAATGGGCACATTGAAGACGCATAAACAACACTTTCTGCAAGCCAGTGCTAAAGTTATAATGGCCACATTGAAGACGCATAGACAACACTTTCTGCAAGCCAGTGCTAAAGTTATAATGGCCACATTGAAGACGCATAGACATTTCCTACAAGCCAGTGCTAAAGTTATAATGGGCACATAGAAGACGCATAGCCACTTCCTGCTAGCCAGTGCTAAAGTTATAATGGGCACATAGACGACGCATAGACACTTCCTGCTAGCCAGTGCTAAAGTTATAATGGTCACATTGAAGACACATAGACAACACTTTCTGCAAGCCAGCGCTAAAGTTATAATGGGCACATTGAAGACACATAGACAACACTTTCTGCAAGCCAGCGCTAAAGTTATAATGGGCACATTGAAGACGCATAGACATCTCCTACAAGCCAGTGCTAAAGTTATAATGGACATATAGAAGATGCATAGACAACACTTCCTACAAGCCAGTGCTAAAGTTATAATGGCCACATTGAAGACGCATAGACACTTCCTATAAGCCAGTGCTAAAGTTATAATGGGCACATAGAAGACGCATAGACACTTCCTGCTAGCCAGTGCTAAAGTTATAATGGGCACAGTGAAGACACATAGACAACACTTTCTGCAAGCCAGTGCTAAAGTTATAATGGGCACATTGAAGACGCATAGACACTTCCTACAAGCCAGTGCTAAAGTTATAATGGCCACAAAGAAGACACATAGACACTTCCTGCTAGCCAGTGCTAAAGTTATAATGGCCACATTGAAGACGCATAGACATTTCCTACAAGCCAGTGCTAAAGTTATAATGGGCACATAGAAGACGCATAGCCACTTCCTGCTAGTCAGTGCTAAAGTTATAATGGGCACATAGACGACGCATATACACTTCCTGCTAGCCAGTGCTAAAGTTATAATGGTCACATTGAAGACACATAGACAACACTTTCTGCAAGCCAGTGCAAAAGTTATAATGGCCACATTGAAGATGCATAGACATTTCCTACAAGCCAGTGCTAAAGTTGTAATAGGTACATAGACGACGCATAGACACTTCCTACAAGCCAGTGCTAAAGTTATAATGGGCACATTGAAGACACATAGACAAGACTTTCTGCAAGCCAGCGCTAAAGTTATAATGGGCACATTGAAGACACATAGACAACACTTTTCAAGCCAGCGCTAAAGTTATAATGGGCACATTGAAGACGCATAGACAACACTTTCTACAAGCCAGCGCTAAAGTTATAATGGGCACATTGAAGACGCATAGACAACACTTTCTGCAAGCCAGCGCTAAAGTTATAATGGGCACATTGAAGACACATACACAACACTTTCTGCAAGCCAGCGCTAAAGTTATAATGGGCACATTGAAGTCACATAGACAACACTTTCTGCAAGCCAGCGCTAAAGTTATAATCGGCACATTGAAGACACATAGACAACACTTCCTGCTAGCCAGTGCTAAAGTTATAATGGGCACATAGAAGACGCATAGACAACGCTTTCTGCAAGCCAGTGCTAAAGTTATAATGGGCACATTGAAGACGCATAGACACTTCCTACAAGCCAGTGCTAAAGTTATAATGGGCACATTGAAGACACATAGACAATACTTTCTGCAAGCCAGTGCTAAAGTTATAATGGGCACATTGAAGACGCATAGACACTTCCTACAAGCCAGTGCAAACGTTATAATGGGCACATTGAAGACACATAGACAATACTTTCTGCAAGCCAGTGCTAAAGTTATAATGGGCACATTGAAGACACATAGACAATACTTTCTGCAAGCCAGTGCTAAAGTTATAATGGGCACATTGAAGATGCATAGACATCTCCTACAAGCCAGTGCTAAAGTTATAATGGGCACATAGAAGACGCATAGACACTTCCTGCTAGCCAGTGCTAAAGTTTTAATGGGCACAATGAAGACGCATAGACAACACCTTCTGCACGCTAGTGCTAAGGTTATAATGGCCACATTGAAGACGCATAGAAACTTCCTACAAGCCAGTGCTAAAGTTATAATGGGCACATAGAAGACGCATAGACCCTTCCTGCTAGCCAGTGCTAAAGTTATAATGGGCACATTGAAGACAAATAGACAACACTTTCTGCAAGCTAGTGCTAAAGTTATAATGGCCACATTGAAGACGCATAGACATCTCCTACAAGCCAGTGCTAAAGTTATAATTGACACATAGACGACGCATAGACACTTCCTACAAGCCAGTGCTAAAGTTATAATGGGCACATAGAAGATGCATAGACACTTCCTGCTAGCCAGTGCTAAAGTTATAATGGTCACATTGAAGACACATAGACAACACTTTCTGCAAGCCAGTGCTAAAGTTATAATGGCCACATTGAAGACGCATAGATAACACTTTCTGCAAGCTAGTGCTAAATTTATAATGGCCACGTTGAAGACGCATAGACAGTACTTTCTGCAAGCCAGCGCTAAAGTTATAATGGCCACATTGAAGACGCATAGATAACACTTTCTGCAAGCTAGTGCTAAAGTTATAATGGGCACATACAAGACGCATAGACACTTCCTACAAGCCAGTGCTAAAGTTATAATGGGCACATTGAAGACACATAGACAACACTTTCTGCAAGCCAGTACTAAAGTTATAATGGCCACATTGAAGACGCATAGACACTTCCTACAAGCCAGTGCTAAAGTTATAATGGGCACATAGAAGACGCATAGACAACGCTTTCTGCACGCCAGTGCTAAAGTTATAATGGGCACATTGAAGACGCATAGATAACACTTTCTGCAAGCCAGTGCTAAAGTTATAATGGCCACAATGAAGACACATAGACAACACTTTCTGCAAGCCAGTGCTAAAGTTATAATGGCCACATTGAAGACGCATAGACATCTCCTACAAGCCAGTGCTAAAGTTATAATGGACACATAGAAGATGCAGACACTTCCTACAAGCCAGTGCTAAAGTTATAATGGGCACATAGAAGACGCATAGACACTTCCTGCTAGCCAGTGCTAAAGTTATAATGGGCACAATGAAGACGCATAGACAACACCTTCTGCACGCTAGTGCTAAGGTTATAATGGCCACATTGAAGACGCATAGAAACTTCCTACAAGCCAGTGCTAAAGTTATAATGGGCACATAGAAGACGCATAGACCCTTCCTGCTAGCCAGTGCTAAAGTTATAATGGGCACATTGAAGACAAATAGACAACACTTTCTGCAAGCCAGTGCTAAAGTTATAATGGCCACATTGAAGACGCATAGACATCTCCTACAAGCCAGTGCTAAAGTTATAATGGACACATAGACGACGCATAGACACTTCCTACAAGCCAGTGCTAAAGTTATAATGGGCACATAGAAGATGCATAGACACTTCCTGCTAGCCAGTGCTAAAGTTATAATGGTCACATTGAAGACACATAGACAACACTTTCTGCAAGCCAGTGCTAAAGTTATAATGGCCACATTGAAGACGCATAGATAACACTTTCTGCAAGCTAGTGCTAAATTTATAATGGCCACGTTGAAGACGCATAGACAGTACTTTCTGCAAGCCAGCGCTAAAGTTATAATGGCCACATTGAAGACGCATAGATAACACTTTCTGCAAGCTAGTGCTAAAGTTATAATGGGCACATAGAAGACGCATAGACACTTCCTACAAGCCAGTGCTAAAGTTATAATGGGCACATTGAAGACACATAGACAACACTTTCTGCAAGCCAGTACTAAAGTTATAATGGCCACATTGAAGACGCATAGACACTTCCTACAAGCCAGTGCTAAAGTTATAATGGGCACATAGAAGACGCATAGACAACGCTTTCTGCACGCCAGTGCTAAAGTTATAATAGGCACATTGAAGACGCATAGATAACACTTTCTGCAAGCCAGTGCTAAAGTTATAATGGCCACAATGAAGACACATAGACAACACTTTCTGCAAGCCAGCGCTAAAGTTATAATGGGCACATTGAAGACACATAGACAACGCTTTCTGCACGCCAGTGCTAAAGTTATAATGGGCACATTGAAGACGCATAGATAACACTTTCTGCAAGCCAGTGCTAAAGTTATAATGGCCACATTGAAGACGCATAGACATCTCCTACAAGCCAGTGCTAAAGTTATAATGGACACATAGAAGATGCAGACACTTCCTACAAGCCAGTGCTAAAGTTACAATGGGCACATAGAAGATGCATAGACACTTCCTGCTAGCCAGTGCTAAAGTTATAATGGTCACATTAAAGACACATAGACAACACTTTCTGCAAGCCAGTGCTAAAGTTATAATGGCCACATTGAAGACTCATAGATAACACTTTCTGCAAGCTAGTGCTAAATTTATAATGGCCACGTTGAAGACGCATAGACAGTACTTTCTGCAAGCCAGCGCTAAAGTTATAATGGCCACATTGAAGACGCATAGATAACACTTTCTGCAAGCTAGTGCTAAAGTTATAATGGCCACATTGAAGACGCATAAACAGTACTTTCTGCAAGCTAGCGCTAAAGTTATAATGGTCACCTTGAAGACGCATAGACAACACTTTCTGCAAGCTAGTGCTAAAGTTATAATGGGCACATTGAAGGTGCATAGATAACACTTTCTGCAAGCCAGTGCTAAAGTTATAATGGGCACATTGAAGACACATAGACACTTCCTACAAGCCAGTGCTAAAGTTATAATGGGCACATAGAAGACACATAGACACTTCCTGCTAGCCAGTGCTAAAGTTATAATGGGCACATTGAAGACACATAGACAACACTTTCTGCAAGCCAGTGCTAAAGTTATAATGGCCACAATGAAAACGCATAAACATTTCCTACAAGCCAGTGCTAAAGTTATAATGGGCACATAGAAGACGCATAGCCACTTCCTGCTAGTCAGTGCTAAAGTTATAATGGGCACATAGACGACGCATATACACTTCCTGCTAGCCAGTGCTAAAGTTATAATGGTCACATTGAAGACACATAGACAACACTTTCTGCAAGCCAGTGCAAAAGTTATAATGGCCACATTGAAGACGCGTAGACATTTCCTACAAGCCAGTGCTAAAGTTATAATAGGCACATAGAAGACGCATAGACACTTCCTACAAGCCAGTGCTAAAGTTATAATGGGCACATTGAAGACACATAGACAACACTTTCTGCAAGCCAGCGCTAAAGTTATAATGGGCACATTGAAGACACATAGACAACACTTTCTGCAAGCCAGCGCTAAAGTTATAATGGGCACATTGAAGACACATAGACAACACTTCCTGCTAGCCAGCGCTAAAGTTATAATGGGCACATTGAAGACACATAGACAACACTTTCTGCAAGCCAGCGCTAAAGTTATAATGGGCACATTGAAGACGCATAGACACTTCCTGCTAGCCAGTGCTAAAGTTATAATGGGCACATTGAAGACACATAGACAACACTTTCTGCAAGCCAGTGCTAAAGTTATAATGGTCACATTGAAGACACATAGACAACACTTCCTGCTAGCCAGTGCTAAAGTTATAATGGCCACATTGAAGATGCATAGACATTTCCTACAAGCCAGTGCTAAAGTTGTAATAGGTACATAGACGACGCATAGACACTTCCTACAAGCCAGTGCTAAAGTTATAATGGGCACATTGAAGACACATAGACAATACTTTCTGCAAGCCAGCGCTAAATTTATAATGGCCACATTGAAGACGCATAGACCGTACTTTCTGCAAGCCAGTGCTAAAGTTATAATGACCACATTGAGGACGCATAGACAATACTTTCTGTAAGCTAGTGCTAACGTTATAATGGGCACATTGAAGACGCATAAACAACACTTTCTGCAAGCCAGTGCTAAAGTTATAATGGCCACATTGAAGACGCATAGACAACACTTTCTGCAAGCCAGTGCTAAAGTTATAATGGCCACATTGAAGACGCATAGACATTTCCTACAAGCCAGTGCTAAAGTTATAATGGGCACATAGAAGACGCATAGCCACTTCCTGCTAGCCAGTGCTAAAGTTATAATGGGCACATAGACGACGCATAGACACTTCCTGCTAGCCAGTGCTAAAGTTATAATGGTCACATTGAAGACACATAGACAACACTTTCTGCAAGCCAGCGCTAAAGTTATAATGGGCACATTGAAGACACATAGACAACACTTTCTGCAAGCCAGCGCTAAAGTTATAATGGGCACATTGAAGACGCATAGACATCTCCTACAAGCCAGTGCTAAAGTTATAATGGACATATAGAAGATGCATAGACAACACTTCCTACAAGCCAGTGCTAAAGTTATAATGGCCACATTGAAGACGCATAGACACTTCCTATAAGCCAGTGCTAAAGTTATAATGGGCACATAGAAGACGCATAGACACTTCCTGCTAGCCAGTGCTAAAGTTATAATGGGCACAGTGAAGACACATAGACAACACTTTCTGCAAGCCAGTGCTAAAGTTATAATGGGCACATTGAAGACGCATAGACACTTCCTACAAGCCAGTGCTAAAGTTATAATGGCCACAAAGAAGACACATAGACACTTCCTGCTAGCCAGTGCTAAAGTTATAATGGTCACATTGAAGACACATAGACAACACTTTCTGCAAGCCAGTGCAAAAGTTATAATGGCCACATTGAAGATGCATAGACATTTCCTACAAGCCAGTGCTAAAGTTGTAATAGGTACATAGACGACGCATAGACACTTCCTACAAGCCAGTGCTAAAGTTATAATGGGCACATTGAAGACACATAGACAAGACTTTCTGCTAGCCAGTGCTAAAGTTATAATGGTCACATTGAAGACACATAGACAACACTTTCTGCAAGCCAGTGCTAAAGTTATAATGGCCACATTGAAGACGCATAGATAACACTTTCTGCAAGCTAGTGCTAAATTTATAATGGCCACGTTGAAGACGCATAGACAGTACTTTCTGCAAGCCAGCGCTAAAGTTATAATGGCCACATTGAAGACGCATAGATAACACTTTCTGCAAGCTAGTGCTAAAGTTATAATGGGCACATAGAAGACGCATAGACACTTCCTACAAGCCAGTGCTAAAGTTATAATGGGCACATTGAAGACACATAGACAACACTTTCTGCAAGCCAGTACTAAAGTTATAATGGCCACATTGAAGACGCATAGACACTTCCTACAAGCCAGTGCTAAAGTTATAATGGGCACATAGAAGACGCATAGACAACGCTTTCTGCACGCCAGTGCTAAAGTTATAATAGGCACATTGAAGACGCATAGATAACACTTTCTGCAAGCCAGTGCTAAAGTTATAATGGCCACAATGAAGACACATAGACAACACTTTCTGCAAGCCAGCGCTAAAGTTATAATGGGCACATTGAAGACACATAGACAACGCTTTCTGCACGCCAGTGCTAAAGTTATAATGGGCACATTGAAGACGCATAGATAACACTTTCTGCAAGCCAGTGCTAAAGTTATAATGGCCACATTGAAGACGCATAGACATCTCCTACAAGCCAGTGCTAAAGTTATAATGGACACATAGAAGATGCAGACACTTCCTACAAGCCAGTGCTAAAGTTACAATGGGCACATAGAAGATGCATAGACACTTCCTGCTAGCCAGTGCTAAAGTTATAATGGTCACATTAAAGACACATAGACAACACTTTCTGCAAGCCAGTGCTAAAGTTATAATGGCCACATTGAAGACTCATAGATAACACTTTCTGCAAGCTAGTGCTAAATTTATAATGGCCACGTTGAAGACGCATAGACAGTACTTTCTGCAAGCCAGCGCTAAAGTTATAATGGCCACATTGAAGACGCATAGATAACACTTTCTGCAAGCTAGTGCTAAAGTTATAATGGCCACATTGAAGACGCATAAACAGTACTTTCTGCAAGCTAGCGCTAAAGTTATAATGGTCACCTTGAAGACGCATAGACAACACTTTCTGCAAGCTAGTGCTAAAGTTATAATGGGCACATTGAAGGTGCATAGATAACACTTTCTGCAAGCCAGTGCTAAAGTTATAATGGGCACATTGAAGACACATAGACACTTCCTACAAGCCAGTGCTAAAGTTATAATGGGCACATAGAAGACACATAGACACTTCCTGCTAGCCAGTGCTAAAGTTATAATGGGCACATTGAAGACACATAGACAACACTTTCTGCAAGCCAGTGCTAAAGTTATAATGGCCACAATGAAAACGCATAAACATTTCCTACAAGCCAGTGCTAAAGTTATAATGGGCACATAGAAGACGCATAGCCACTTCCTGCTAGTCAGTGCTAAAGTTATAATGGGCACATAGACGACGCATATACACTTCCTGCTAGCCAGTGCTAAAGTTATAATGGTCACATTGAAGACACATAGACAACACTTTCTGCAAGCCAGTGCAAAAGTTATAATGGCCACATTGAAGACGCGTAGACATTTCCTACAAGCCAGTGCTAAAGTTATAATAGGCACATAGAAGACGCATAGACACTTCCTACAAGCCAGTGCTAAAGTTATAATGGGCACATTGAAGACACATAGACAACACTTTCTGCAAGCCAGCGCTAAAGTTATAATGGGCACATTGAAGACACATAGACAACACTTTCTGCAAGCCAGCGCTAAAGTTATAATGGGCACATTGAAGACACATAGACAACACTTCCTGCTAGCCAGCGCTAAAGTTATAATGGGCACATTGAAGACACATAGACAACACTTTCTGCAAGCCAGCGCTAAAGTTATAATGGGCACATTGAAGACGCATAGACACTTCCTGCTAGCCAGTGCTAAAGTTAAACACACGTGTCATTCGC